>CM035424.1:58143331-58465831 GCA_020310875.1 Ceratopteris richardii | reverse complement strand
CGGCATTTTCACAGACATTCCGACCAAGTGATTCCTCGGAAAGAGCTCTAGATCAGCTAGAGAATTTGAAGCTAAGATCAGGTGAATCTTTTCATGAACTTCACACTAGAACAAAAGCACTTGTTGCCCGTCTGCCACATGCTCCAGGTGACTTTTTGGTTAAAAAATGGATAGAGAAGGCTCTGCCCAGGTCATCTCAGCAGAAGCTTCGTGAGTCTCTTAGATTGGATGCCACCCTCAATGATTTTGTTGCAGCGGCATCACCCATTGAAGAAGCAAGGCAACATTTTAAAGGGGATACACAACCAAAGTATGCTGCAGATTTGGATCCTATTGAGCAACTGAGGAGGGAATTGGAAGCATTGAAAATGCAACAAAATCAACAAGAAGACAAGGTCTTGCCGCCACTGCGTCGCACTGATGATGAAGTAGCCCAACTTCGCCGAGAGTTAGAAGATTTGAAGACCACTCAGGATATAAGGAGACAAATTTGGTGTACAATCTGTAACAACAATGGACACTCCAATGCTAATTGCCCTATTAAGGTAAGCTGTCAGTTTTGTGGAAAGGATGGTCATGAAGCTAGAGATTGCTACTACCTCAAGGGTACACAGCAGAGAGGTAACCCTCAAAATTTGGATTCATATTATGCTAGTACTTCAAATACATCTAATAGGGAGGAGAATCGGCCCGCAAAACCTAGATACAATAGACCTTTGATGTGCTATCGTTGTGGTGAGTATGGCCACATGCAAAATCGGTGTTCCCTCCCAGAAGATGCACCTCCTTGTCAACATTGTCCAGAGGCCAAGGATCATTATACTAAAGATTGCCCAAGAGGTCGGCCTGCTCCAATCCACATGATTGCAGTCTCTCCACATGAAGAAGTGAAAACCACTCAGACTTATGTTGTTTCATCCTCTACTATGCCCATAATGACTAGAGCTAGGCAAGCAGCTGTAACCCAGAGAGATGAACAATAAGGATTTCAGGATAAGGAGGAGGAAAAGAAGTCTGGATGGAAGGATCAAGTAGATATTGAAGGAGCTTATGATAAGATGACTACTTCTCTAAAGGGCCAACCAACAAGTCTGCAAGAAAACACTCAGGAGGTAAACATTGAGTGACTTACTGAAGATTATACACTCTGCTCACTTGGTCCAATCACCTAGTATAGATGGTTTCATGGTTGATTTTCCCCCTCCACCCTTAGCAGACTACCAAAGTTCAAGATTATCAGTTTGTATAAAGGATGAAGCTCTTACAGGTGTGATCATAGATGGAGGCTCTGGTATCAATTTGATGCCAGATTTCACAATGAAGAAGCTAAATTTGAACCCCACCAAAATGGCACCATTTACTGTTACACTAGCAGATCAACATCGGATTGCACCTCTTGGCATTATTGAAAAGGTACGGATGATAGTACAGGGTTGCCACTTTGTGTTGGATTTTGTTGTTATTGCACTTCCACAGGAGACTTCCTATCCTTTGCTCCTGGGGAGACCTTGGCTGAGACAAGCAAAAGCTTTGCAAGATTGGGGGAAAAATAAACTATGGATTTCAACAAGCACCAATAGCCAACTACAACTACACTTGGAAGAAGGGTTTGATTCAGGAAAAACCACTGGATATACTATGGATACTCAGGTAATGCCCTCTCTACCCCAAGAAGATGATACATTGTTAAATTGGATGATGGGAAGTGCAGTGTTGCAGAGTGGAGATCAATGAAATTGAGGAAGAAGTTGCAAATAAGGAAATTACAGAAAAGGGCAATGAAGACCACAAGGTGTTGGAGGATGAGCAATTGAAGGAAAATACAAGCTTTGAGGAGGCAACCAATATAAAAGTATCAGAGAGGGAAGATTATGAACCTAAGAGCAGAGAAGATCTTCCTTTTGCAGATAACCTCAAGGATGGACGAAAGAACATGTTGCAGAATATAAATTAAAATCCACTCCTGCATATAGTGGAGATGATTTCTCAAGCAAGACCAGTCCTGAAACATTGGTTCAAGGAGTAAATTTAGGGGATGAAGAGAACCCTCAAATGGTCCATTTGGCATCCTGGTTGTGGCATTATCCTCCTTTGCTACAGAAGGTAACTTCTTTGCTTTTTACTTACAAAAGTGTCTTCGCATGGTCCTACAAAGATCTAACAGGGATACCAGAAGAGCTTGGGTTACATCGGATACCCTTAGTTGAGGGAGCCGCACCTGTAAGAAGTAGACCATATCGACTCAATCCGAAGTATGCAGAGGCAGTAAAAGCACAGATTAAAAAATTAGAAGAAGCGGGTATAATTGTTCCAGTAGAACATTCCAGGTGGCTTTCCTCTATGGTTATTGTGCCCAAGAAAAATAGTGGAAAAATAAGAGTATGTGTTGATTTCCGTGCTTTGAATAAAGTGACTATTCAAGATGGATTTCCTCAACCCTTCACAGAGCAAGTGCTTGAGGAAGTAGCTAGTCACACTTTGTATAGTTTCTTGGATGGTTTTAGTGGCTACAACCAGATAGTAATTCACCCTGATGATAGGGACAAAACAGCCTTTGTTACTCCCTGGGGCACTTATGTCTATACTCGTATGGCTTTTGGTTTGAAGAATGCGCCAGCTTCATTTAATAGAACGATGTATCTGATATTGGGCAAATGGTTAACAACCTTTCTCCGCATATTTATGGATGACTTTTCAGTATTCTCAGGTACAGATAGAAGGGCGGCAGTTCAAGATTTCCATGATCATTTGGAAAATCTAAAAGAAATTTTTGAGCAATGTCTCAAAACGGGTTTGAAATTGAATCCTGATAAATGTCACTTTTTGGTCACTAAGGGTACTCTTCTTGGTCACATAGTATCTACTGAAGGTATAACTGTTGACCCTGCAAAGGTTACAGCTATTCTTTCCATGCCAATTCCACAAAGCCCAAAGGAAGTGCAAAGTTTCTTGGGCCATGCAGGGTATCACAGAAGATTCATTAGGATGTATTCAGAAATTGCTAAGCCACTGTCAAGGCTTACCAGTAAAAAGATCCCTTTCTCATGGAGTGCTGAAGCCGACAAAGCATTTTGTGAACTAAAGTTGAGGCTATGTACTGCTCCACTTTTAAATGTTCCTAATTGGTCATTGGAATTTCATGTGCATACAGATGCTAGTCTTTATGTTGTTGGTGCAGTGTTAGCTCAACCATCATCTCACAAAGTGGATAGACCTATCTCTTATGCCAGCAGATTACTCAACCAAGCTGAAAGAAATTACAGTACAACGGAAAGAGAAGGTTTGGCTATCGTATTTGCCCTTCAGAAGTTCTGACATTATCTCCTTGGGGTACATTTCATTGTTATTTCTGATCATCAGCCCTTGAAGTATTTGATAAACAAGCCTAGAGTAGCTGGAAGGATTTGGAGATGGTTACTTCTATTTCAAGAATTTAATTTTGATATTCATATTAAGCCAGGAAAAGAGCACTACATGGCAGATCAAGTGTCCAGGACGGCAATGAGCGAAAAGGCAACAGGTATTAATGATGAACTGGTGGATAGCAATCTTTTTCTAGTAGTAGTTGGGACAGGTTGGTATGATGAAATTCTCCTAGTTCTTACCACTAGAAAGATCCCAGAGCACTTGACACCTGTAGAAAGGAGAAGATTGCTCCTGAAAACCAAAGCATATTCTCTTATAAATGGAAATTTATATAAATACTGTCAAGATGATATATTGAGAAGGTGTGTCTATCCAGAAGAGGTATATCTTTTGCTGGAGGCTGCACACAATGAGGGACACCTAAAAGGGGAAGAATTGGCTCATAGAATCATCCACAAAGGGTTATGGTGGCCTCATATTTTCAAGGATGCAATCAAGTTTGCAAAAGAATGCCACATCCGTCAGAGGTGTGCTCCCACACCAACCAGATTGAATTTCCAACCATTAGTCATATCTACTGGATGGCTACCATTTGAACGATGGGGTCTTGATTTCATAGGGCCAATTAGCCCAACTGGGCAACCCGGAGGTAAAAAGTATATTTTGATGGCCACATGTTATGCCACTAAATGGATAGAGGCTAAAGCTACTGTGGACTGCACGGCTCGAACAGTAGCTAAATTTGTGTATAAACGTATTTTCTCAAGATTTGGTTGCCCACTGGAGATTACTAGTGATAGGGGCACACATTTTGTAAATCAATTGCTCCAGTTTATATTTGACAGATACAAAATCTTCCATAAAAAATCTTGTGCCTATTACCCAAGGGCAAATGGCCAAGCAGAGAGTTCCAATAAGATTTTGATTGGACTACTTCGCAAATTATCTTTTGATCATCAAAGCTCTTGGCCAGTAGCACTAATTGGTGCAATTTGGGCTTTCAGAACCACGAAGAGGGGAACCACAGGCGAGACTCCATTTCGCTTAGTTTATGGGAAAGAGGCATTGGCACCATTTGAGTTTATCATCAGAAAAGAAATAGGAATCAAAACCGTTGGAATTGAACCCCCCATTCAGAGATTGGTGGCATTAGAAGAGTACAGAGAAGGGGCAATGCAGAAACTTCTGGTGACACAGGAAGAGCGCAAGAGATTGCATGACAGGTATCTGAGATCCAATGAAGTTCAGGAAGGGTCTATGGTTTTAGTGCATCAGGTTCCACCAATTCAAACTAAATTGGCACCCAAATGGGTAGGACCATATAAGGTTATCAGGGTATTGCCACATGGCACTGTGCATCTGGAAGATCTACAAGGTAAAAGGATTCCTTTGGTCAACATCTCCAGAGTGAAGAAGTATCTAAACTAAGTCCACTTGGAAGAATTTCAACCACTGTACATACCACTTGTCATTCGAGTATTAGGGTATTTCGTTGGTTGAGTATTTGCAGTTATTCTGTCATTCAAATATTTGCAGTATTTCATTCAATAAGAAGAAGTTCCACCAGGGACGGTGCAAAAGCTTGATGTGGGGGTCTGTAGTACCCCTCCTCCTTTCCTCACTCTTGCTAGGCATGCAAAAAGTCTCCTCGACTCGTGGCCACTTATATCCGTTTCACCCCCTCCTCACCCCGCCTCCTTTTCTCTGTCTCCCTCTCTCTCCCTAAAAGTTACTTTTTCTGTTTATTGGAGAAGGAACATGGTGCATGAAATTTAGAAACATAATTATGGTGTAACGTGGAGAAGACGAGACGATTATAGAGCAAATAGAGAAAGCATTCAAGCGTAGAGCTTGGTGGCGAGAAGTGTGTTCTCCAGCTATAAAATCGATGTGTGATACTCCTGCTCCTCCTGCAGGCGAAGGATCACATTGAAGGAGTCTCAGGTAGAAATCATCGCAAGGACACAATCTAGTGGTCTGCACCGATCACTTCCTAGGAGAGATCATGGATGATATGCAGAAAGGTTCTGATAATGAATTGGAGACTAGTGAATCTTCAGATGAATGTAGTATTTTTGATGAAGATGAGTGCCCCCTCTCTGATGGTGATTCAAATGCAGAGGTTCCTTGACAGAAGAGGAAATTTAGGATCTTATTGATCAGTTGTTTGAGGTTGAGAGCAAGGCTGCCGAGGAACATGAAATGCTTGAAGAAGAGTCATTAGCTAGTATTAAACACGAGATCAGGGAAGAGTTATCTGCAAATCTTTCTGGCCCTGAACTTGATGAAAGCAGTCGAGGAGGAGATGCTCACACATGCGCCCCCCGCCCCCTCACATGCACTCTCTCTCTCTCTCTCTCTCTCTCTCTCTCTCTCTCTCTCTCTCTCTCTCTCTCTCTCTCTCTCTCTCTCTCTCTCTCTCTCTCTCTCTCTCTCCCCTCCCCGCCACCCCACCCAGCACCCCCATCCCGCCACCCCACCCCACTCCCCCGCTTCCCTCCCCCATTTCACCCCTCACACACACATGCGCCCCCCGCCCCCTCACATGCTCTCTCTCTCTCTCTCTCTCTCTCTCTCTCTCTCTCTCTCTCTCTCTCTCTCTCTCTCTCTCTCTCTCTCTCTCTCTCTCTCTCTCTCTCTCTCTCTCTCTCCCCCCTCCCCGCCACCCCACCCCGCACCCCCATCCCGCCACCCCACCCCACTCCCCCGCTTCCCTCCCCCATTTCACCCCTCACGCACACATGCGCCCCCCGCCCCCTCACATGCACCCCCTCCCTCTCTCTCTCTCTCTCTCTCTCTCTCTCTCTCTCTCTCTCTCTCTCTCTCTCTCTCTCACCTCCCCGCCACCCCACCCCGCACCCCCATCCCGCCACCCCACCCCATTCCCCTGCTTCCCTCCACCATTTCACCCCTCACGCACACATGCGCCCCCCGCCCCCTCACATGCACCCCCTCTCTCTCTCTCTCTCTCTCTCTCTCTCTCTCTCTCTCTCTCTCTCTCTCTCTCTCTCTCTCTCTCTCTCTCTCTCTCTCTCTCTCTCTCTCTCTCTCTCCCCTCCCCGCCACCCCACCCCGCACCCCCATCCCGCCACCCCACCCCACTCCCCCGCTTCCCTCCCCCATTTCACCCCTCACGCACACATGCGCCCCCCGCCCCCTCACATGCACCCCCTCCCTCTCTCTCTCTCTCTCTCTCTCTCTCTCTCTCTCTCTCTCTCTCTCTCTCTCTCTCTCTCTCTCTCTCTCTCTCTCCCCTCCCCGCCACCCCACCCCGCACCCCCATCCCGCCATCCCACCCCACTCCCCCGCTTTCCTCCCCCATTTCACCCCTCACGCACACATGCGCCCCCGCCCCCTCACATGCACCCCCTCCCTCTCTCTCTCTCTCTCTCTCTCTCTCTCTCTCTCTCTCTCTCTCTTTCTCTCCCCTCCCGGCCACCCCACCCCGCACCCCCATCCCGCCACCCCACCCCACTCCCCCGCTTCCCTCCCCCATTTCACCCCTCACGCACACATGCGCCCCCCGCCCCCTCACATGCACCCCCTCCCTCTCTCTCTCTCTCTCTCTCTCTCTCTCTCTCTCTCTCTCTCTCTCTCTCTCTCTCTCTCTCTCTCTCTCTCTCTCCCCTCCCCGCCACCCCACCCCGCACCCCATCCCGCCACCCCACCCCACTCCCCCGCTTCCCTCCCCCATTTCACCCCTCACGCACACATGCGCCCCCCGCCCCCTCGCATGCACCCCCTCCCTCTCTCTCTCTCTCTCTCTCTCTCTCTCTCTCTCTCTCTCTCTCTCTCTCTCTCTCTCTCTCTCTCTCTCTCTCTCTCTCTCCCCTCCCCGCCACCCCACCCCGCACCCCCATCCCGCCACCCCACCCCACTCCCCCGCTTCCCTCCCCCATTTCACCCCTCACGCACACATGCGCCCCCGCCCCCTCACATGCACCCCCTCCCCCCCTCTCTCTCTCTCTCTCTCTCTCTCTCTCTCTCTCTCTCTCTCTCTCTCTCTCTCTCTCTCTCTCTCTCTCTCTCTCTCTCTCTTTCTCTCCCCTCCCCGCCACCCCACCCCGCACCCCCATCCCGCCACCCCACCCCACTCCCCCGCTTCCCTCCCCCATTTCACCCCTCACGCACACATGCGCCCCCCGCCCCCTCACATGCACCCCCTCTCTCTCTCTCTCTCTCTCTCTCTCTCTCTCTCTCTCTCTCTCTCTCTCTCTCTCTCTCTCTCTCTCTCTCTCTCTCTCTCTCTCTCTCTACCCCCTCCCCGCCACCCCACCCCGCACCCCCATCCCGCCACCCCACCCCACTCCCCCGCTTCCCTCCCCCATTTCACCCCTCACGCACACATGCGCCCCCCGCCCACACACATGCATATACACACATACCCTCACACACATACACAACCACACATATACATACACACACATCCATACATTCACACACATCCGCACATACTCACTCACACATACTCACACACATGCATGACCTCATCCACACACATGCACTCTCTCACACACATGCACCACACCCCCACACAATCACACACACACCCATTGTGACATACACACCCCCCCCCCTCACACACATACACCCACATACACCCGCACCATTACACATCCACCCCGCACAATTCTGGAGACAATTCCTCCTTCCAAGCCATCTCAGGAGATGCCAGATATAGAGCTTGATTTAATGTGAGGAAATCATCCTGCAAAATGTTAACATGGAAGAAGAAATGAGAAGGAAAACAACAGCAACCCATGCAAGAGGCTTAGGAAGAGAAGGAAGAAGCTGCTTCTGGTCCGAGAGTTCAGTGTGCTCAACATTTATCAGTCATCATCGGAGATAAATAGGGCTTGAAATTAAAATTGAATGGTGGAAAAGTGAAAGTAGTCGCCGTCAACTCTTCACGGCCACTACCTATTTTTGAGGATTCAATTCAAATCAAGGGAATAGTTGACCTACCCCCTAATTTTGGGAGATCAACCGGCGCGTGATCATTGGACGTGAAGCAAGACCCTCTTGACCTATTGAGGCCTATAAAAGCAATGGATTTTTGCTCATTTGGGTACAACAATTTTAGAGATACAGTGGTTCGTGCGTACGTGTAGAAGTCCTCTCTTACACTTGGTGGTTTCAAGTCTATTGTAGGAGCTACTCTGTAGTGTGTATACAGAGGGTAGGCTTCTCAGTGGAGGGCTATGAGCACTATAGTGTAAGAGAGTAGCTTGGATTTATTTTCTTTTCTGTGAGTCAGTGTGTTGATTAATCTCTATTCTCTTGAGAAATTCTACCATTTGTATTGCTCTAAGTTAGCCTGCATATCAGTGGCCCCTTATGCTGATCTGTTGTATTGGAGTTAATACTTTTAGGGTGGCTTGACAGCCCTAAGCTTGCATTTTTGAGCATCACTCTGCCCAACCTTGTAATCGTCTGATTCGAATCAAGAAGTGTATGGTCTTCCTTGGTCATTGGTTGTCCATATTTTCTGAAGTATTTACCACTCTGTGCAATCCGTGTTATCTACCTGCTCACAGAAATGTTAAAGGGTATACTTCCCTAAAGAGAACCCCCCTTGAGTAGGTGATGTACTGGACGTGTTTAATTTTCATTCTCTACTTTTGTTAAAATCGGATACCCCAGTACCTCCTCTACAGTACTTGATGATATTTCTTTTGGTGGATGCTACAGATATGTTAGAGATATGAATGTGATAAAAGTAAGGTAGCAACAGGTTAAAATCTTTGACAGCACCCTTGGCATATTACAAAACTCTCCTTTAAGGTATGAGTGCTTTCTATTCCCTATCGTATCAAGCCCTTCACTCTAGCCTCCTTACTGCGTCCCTTCTCCTCTGCATGAGTCATCTTGCTTTTTTTTCATGCAAAATGTGAGCCAGTGACTGGCCTCGAGTCTTTGGCCTGACCTTCCCTCATTCACCATCTTTCTTTCCATGCACCAAAACCAAAGTGACTAATGTACATAACTAGAAGGTTAAATCTACGAAAGAATATGAATAATCAAGGAATCTAATGATTTCCTTTAGATCTTTCTTTGCACTACATGAAAGATTTTGATGCTAAGACATTAGTGGCCCCCTGCGTTCCTCTATTTCTCATTGGATCTCTACTTCTATTTGTAATGTCCCCATTTCCATGTTTGTAGCCTCAGATTTGGAAAATATGTCCCATTGTAAACAATCAGTTGCATGGATATATCCTAAGAGTGAGAGAGTGTTGGCTTTTCAAGCATGTCATGCACACTTCGTGTTAAGTTAGATTTAAAAAAGATTTGTGTTTCTTTTCATATCCCTTTTTTTTTTAATGGATTTTTTTATATGTCTGTTGCTTTTGTGCTTCCATGAAGCAACAAGAATGACCATCCCGAGTGTTTTTTATAAGAACTTTTAGCATCACAAATATAACTTCCATTCAAGTATTCGAACTTCCACAACTCGTGCTTTTCATGAAAAAGGTAAAATATATTATCATTCCTTATCTTCTTGTGTCCACAATGTTGAGACTAAATCAATCGAATCCATTAACATAGGTAATACATTTCACATTAGAAATCATGTAGATGCACATAGAACCATATCCATTCTTCTCATTTATTGTGAAATACTTTGCCAATGGCATACATAGTATGAAAGAGGCGATTCCATCCCAATAATATGTGTACAATAGCCTCAATCTTCTCATTCAATTACTACTTGAAGAGATAGATATAACACTTGTGAATTTCCATGACGTTTGGTGATCTTCATGAAGATGATAATCTTCATAACAGTGCCCTCAACCAAACATATGGTTCATCCTGAAGCATCAACACATCTTTCAAGTTTGAAGATCATAAAAAGCTTTTCAGTATCAAATCATGTGCATTGGACCAGAGTAAAATCTAGTTGTTTTTGTGAATGACCTTATAATTGGCCCTATGCAATTGCATAATTCAAGTGAAAATATGAAGTTCATGGTACAAAAATGAAATAAAGTAAGCATTTGGTGATGAGGTTTGTTCTCTCATCTCATATACATAAAATTTTATCCTCATGAACTCTCATGTGCAATTGACCATGCATGTTATTTAGAAGTATTCTTTGTGTCTCGTGAATGGCCATGATAGGTGCTCGTATTATTCTCACAAGGATTAAATTCTCTCAATGTGCAAATAGTAGGGAGATATATGTTTTCTCTTTGTGAGACTTTTGGCCTCACAAAACATCCTTTTTCATGTTGTTTATATATGCAACTAAATATGTACATTGTTTTTTTTTCATTCATCCAAGGAATTGTAAATCCATGGGTAAAAAAATGAACTTTAGAAAATTAATATGCATAATTTAATAGCAAACAGAAAGAACATGGTGAAGAATTGGAAGATTTTTCCTCAAGATTTCATAATGACATAAGCTCATTGTTTTCAAGATTCCTCATCTCCATATTCTGTGTCATTTGCCTCTAAACAATACTCATCTTAAAGAAGGCAAAGTAAACTCATAAATATCACTATTATAAAACATTCTCATAAAAATAATATAAATCAATAAACAATCCATTTGAAATTTTGACTCCTAATATATTCATGAACTTGTATCTTACCCCAATCACAAGTTTAGTCAAATCAAATTGAACATCAAAACAAATTAATTTCTCATAAATTTCAAAAAACCATTGTAATTATTAGTCCTCACATCTTTCACTTTCAAGGTCCTCATGGTTATCCTAATGCCCATCATTTGCTTGTGTATCCATCAATGTTGTTGGTATTTCATAGTCTTCTTCATCTTGCCTCTTGAAAAGCTTCCAATGTTCACCTACAAAAGGCACCTTGAACACAATATAATCTAATTCCTTTTAAACACAAGTATTATTTTTCATTCATATTATGAACAATATAAGGACCAAATCATGGGATTGATAAACGCTTCCTCGCCTCATATTGTATATCAAATGAACTATCATAGAATAGAACCTAGTGGCCATTTTGAATCATCTATGATTGCAACCAATGTCTTTTGTTGAGGTAAATTTTGTTCTAAATTTGTGATACCTTCCATTTCACTTTTGCCCCTTATAAGCACTTTTGACTTTAGTCAAGCTCTACAATCTCAGACATACTAGATTCTCTCTTCGCGTGTTAGTATCCCAAGCCTAAGGTCGAATAGGAAAAATCAATCGTCAAACCTTGTGATACTGAATGAACATTTTTGGGACGTGATATAAAATTGAGCTTGCCTTATGGCACCCATAGAAATTAGAGACTCTATGTACTCTTGAGAACAAGAAGAATCAATGAATTTTCAATGAAGAATGCTGAAACCTTTATTTTCCATGAGAGGTTTACACTTAATATAGACTGATCTCATTGAGTGGAAACATATGTACTCTATCACTAGAAATCACCACCCAAATACATAGGGAGAGAATCTTTTATCTTTGTATTCAAGGCCACCCATAGAAGGAAGAGATTCTATGGACTATTTAGAACAGCAGGAATCAAAGAGTCTTTAATAAGGGCTGCAGAAAGATCTATTCTCGTTTTATCACTGCCGTAAAGAGATGAAATTGGAGAATATTAGACCCTGTAATGTCTGCCTTCCTTGAATGGGAACATATGTGCTTTATTATCAGGAATCACGACCCAAAAGAAAATGAAGAGAGACTCGTTTATCTTTGATTCAAGATACAGATTTCATTTGGTAACTTTCCCCACAATACGTTGCTTGTATATAAACATTCACACGTATCATGTAGTTCTTCTCGTGGGATAGCCGTTCATTAATTAATAGGATTTTGCTTCCTCGTTGCAATCACAAAAGCCTATGGTATTGTTATGTCTCGTTATCAAACATTGCTCGCACAACCTACGTGGAGCAATGTGTGTGCTCTATTGAATCACATACGGCTTTGCTTTGACAAGAGACCATACTTGCTTGAACACATGTCGCGTTCTTTTGAGCTGTGAGATCTTGAGAGAGGCGAATGATATTTGAAACTAGAAGCTCTTTGCACAGCTTCCACCTTTCACTCTCTAAAGACATTTCCAGGGCAGCTTTCGTGCGATACTTTGGGCACTTCGATACTCTGCGAAAGTCCTGTGCGCATACATATCTATATGTAATCGACGACCATCTTCGCCCATAATTCACCAATCAACAAGCGCTATCAAGGAGACCCATCTCATATATATAATCGACGACCATCTTCACCCATAATTCACCAACCAGCAAGCGCTATCAAAGAGACACATCTTCACGCTTTCGCATCATCTCCCTCCTACTAGAGGGTTGTGGCATCTGAGCATCGTAGAAACAAAAATCTATTGTGCCCTCTTGGGATGGTGTACGCTCCTGCTCTTTCTGATACCTGTCGCTTTGTTCGCCATCACTCACTCACAACTAAGAATATGGGTTCTCTACCCCATCTTTCTTTACAGCCTTACTTAACTATTTCTGCTTGTCAGTATGTATCCCTTGCCTAAAGAGGACGATGATAATCCTCCGTACCACGAGTTCTTCATAGCGCAGTATGGTGCCTAGATTATAAGTGAAAATAAAACTCGAAGCACAATACACCTTTTTGCTTTCCGCTGCAGCGTTTATTGCAAGTCGCAGGAGGTGATTGTAATTCATCGTTTCTGGCGGATACGCTATCGAGTGAGAGGCTGAATCATATTCGCATACTTTCAGAAGACGGCGACCCTAACAGACGATAGTGTGAGATCGTTTAACTTTCAAAGTGCTTGATTCGTTGTAGTTGAAGCGGGTGTAAATACGTTCCAATGACCAATAAAGAGTGCCAAAGCCAACAATATTACGCACGCTGAGAGTCGCTAGCTTAAGGCCAACGAACAGCATATACAATTCATGATCTATATGAAGTTTATATGAGGGTTGGAATCTCGGGACCGCTACAACATACGAGTGTCACATCAATGCTACTCATATTGACAGTTATACCTGGACATCAATATGATCATTGGAAATGTTTGAAAAAACCACACTAGCCATACTCATGATCAGGTTCACTGGTATAACCATTGGAAAATCATGACTAGTATGTGTGTTGAAAAATGCTAGTTGTATCTGCATCGATGTATGTGTTGGTATCTCTATTAGTATGAGCATCGGTATACGTATGAGTATTTCCAAGAAAATATCGACAATTATGCCAATGCTATAGCGATGCATATACCGATGCGTATACGGATGTGTATAGCGATGCAATGTGTATATCGATGGATATACGAACACATAGACTGATGTGTATACCAAGGGCGCTAACAATGAGAGGGCCAAAAGTCGACTCTTCCTCATTTTTGAACTCTAATCTGTTTTCTGCATTGAATTTTCACATGAGCATCATCTCGATGTAACGTGCATTGTGATCCCATCGGGGTTTTTGTCTCTCCCCTCACACACATCCACCCTCTGCTCTTTTCCATACACACATAGATCTTTCCATCTGCACACACACATAGATCTCTCTATCTCCACAAATCCACCCTCCCCTCTTTCCATACACACATAGATCTCTCTATCTCCACAAATCCACCCTCTGCTCTTTCCATACACACATAGTTCTCTCTATCTCCACACACACACACACACCCATCCTCCACTTTTTCCATACACACATAGATCTCTCTCTCCTGCATTTGGCTGAAAATCTGTCAGCATGTAAAATGCGCACCCTCCATTTTGATCGAGGGGGGAATATATGTCTTTTGACTTTAATGCATTTCTTGCTGAATGTGGGATAAAACATCTGTGTACTGTTCCAAATACATCTCAAAAGAATGGATTTAGTGAACAAAAGAAGAGGTCACTCATGGAGATGGCGAGGTGTACAACCAAGACTCAAGCTGTACCACATAGTTTCTGGCTTGAGGTTGTCTTGTGTGGAACATATGTACTTAACAAGCATCCCATTAAAGTATCGAAGTGTATCACTCCATATGAGGCTTGACATGATTTCAAGCCATCTATTGCTCACATATGTGTTTTTGGTTCTCTGGCATATGCATTAGTGCGTGAACAAGAACGCAAGGAATTGAATTATAAAGTAGTGAAATGTATTTTTGTTGGGTACAGTTTTGAAAGCAAAGGCTATCATCTATATCATCTAGAGACTAAATGCATTTTGGCTAGGTGTGATGTTGTTTTTATGCAAGATGCTATTCATTCATTACTTTCATGTACTAAGAAGACATGAACTAGCTTGAAAGATATGAATGACACTTTGCTGCCTCTTTTTATAGGTGGAGAGTATAATGCTAGTGCTAATGAGGCAACATCTAAGCGTTTAGAGGTTTCAGGTAATGATGCAACTCAGTCCAATCTGAGGCATATTTACATGATGCATTTGATGATGATTGAGCAGATATTGAGGAGGCAAAAACTATGCCAAAATGGCTGGTGCAGACTTTGCATGATAGCAAATTAGATCCACCTTTATCATACCATACTCATGCAGGCACTCATAGTGCCTCTTTTGCATTAGATTACTATGATATAGCTGCCTCTTGTCTTTGTAATGAGAATGAGCCTATTTCATTTGATGAAGCATAAAATTCTGAAAACTGGATGTCTGCTATGCAATCATGAAAAATGGTACCTGGTCTTTATGTCACTTGCCTCTCAGAAAGAAGGCCATTGGCACTAAGCGGCTATACAAATTGAAGCATAAGCTTGATGGAACAGTTGATAGGTATAAGGCAAGGCTTGTTGCAAAGGTTTATGCGTAGGAAAGAGGCATTGATTTTGATAAGTCCTTTACACCTACATGTTGAATGACTATTGACGTAGCATCTGTGCACATGCAAACTCATCATGGTTTGAATGTACATCAATTAGACATAAAAACTACATTTCTGAATGGTGACTTGCATGATGGAGTGTATGTTTATCAACCTCGTAACTTTGTGTAGAAAGGGCATGAAAACCCGGTATGTAGGTTAAAGAAGGCATCATATGGTTTAAAGCAAGCACCATGTGCTTGGTATGAAAAGATTCATACTTATCTTATTGCACATGTTTTTGAGAATAGTCCAACTAAGAGCACCTTACATGTTAAGCATGTTAATGAAGTGCTTCTGATATTTTTCGTGTATGTTGATGACATACTGCTCACTAGTCTTCATGAGAAGCATATTGGTTATTCCAAGGTTGACTTGCATGCCTCATTTGAGATGTTTAATTTGGGGCATTCGCATCATTATTTGGGCATCTAGTTCATGAAAGTTGATGGCGGAATAACTTTGCATCAAAAGAAATATATTGACACATTATTGCACCATTTTGGCCTTGAAGACTACAAACCATATTGCCACTCCCATGTAGAGAGGTTTACGATTGAGTCTTCATGATGCCAGTTTTTTTTGTTTTCTCATAGATGAGCATGTTAATGCATTGCCCAGGAGTCAAGTATTGGTAGGTTGTTAAGTGCACCTTTTGCTACTTGAGTGGTACATGACTTCTTGGATTATTTTATCCTAAGAGGGGATCGCTAGTACCAAATTTACATGCTTTTTCTTACTCTGATTGGGATTATTGCTATGACACTCGTGTGTCCACTAGTTGATTTTTCCTCATGCTTGGTAGATCATTATGTTAGGGAGAGGTTCTCTATTGGAGAGATCAGCTTGGCATATGTGCCCATGCAGGAGAACCTTGTAGACCTTTTGACGAAGGCTCTGCCTAGGGAGAATTTGAAGCTTTACGAAAAGCTTTGGGCTTTCCTCCTTTTGTGGTTTGACTCCACATAGCTTGGCACTTCCTGATACATGATGCCGACTCGTTGCTCACAGCATCACTCCTAGGGGGGATTTGGTGATATAATTAGGTAGCGATTCATGTGAACACACTAGGACCTCTAGGGCACTTTTTTCCCTCTTTAGGGTGTTTTTTCCCTATCCTGTATATATGCCTATTTCCCTCATGGGTTACTTATCTTTGTACATTCTAGTGGTAATACATTTAGTATTGTGTGTTGTGCTCCAAGCTTCTTCTTCTTCCTTGTGATGTTTGCGTGTTTCCACAAACCTCAAGCTCCAACATAAATATATACATTACCACGGTTTGGGAATTTGCAATACTATGTCTAATTAAATATATAATAAATTAGGGTTTTATGATTCAAATTGGTATGTATAATTAGATATGTGAAGAACTAGGGTTCTATGATAAATATTACTATTCACAATTAAATATGAAAAGAGCTAGGGTTTCTAAATTAAAATAAATATATATAATTAAATATATGAAAAATAGGGATTTAGATTTGATTCTTATATATAATATCAAATATATATAAAGATTATGATTTTAGGATAAAGTCTATTATATATGATTAAATAGAACTAATTAGAAGGAAAAAATAGGGTTTGAGGATTAAAATTAGTATACATAATTAAATATTTGTATACATAATAAGATGTAAAAACTATTAAGGCTTAAATATTAATATAACTATATATAGTTAATTATATAGACTACTAGGCTTTTAGAATTTGTATTACTCCACCATGTGCATCTTCTCATCCATCCCTTAGTCCAGCTAGCACTCGACATATGCACCAGCATTTGAATCCACAACATGATACAGGTACCGGCGCGTCTTGTGCATCTAGGGCACATTTTAGAGGAGTAGGTTCCAAAGGTGGATCTATGGGTGGGACTTGAGGATGAGGCACATGTTGTGGAGGTGTTGTGAGAGATGCTCTATCACTCATAGGTAGTCTTAGACCAAGTACCTTAGATGCAGGTATGCCATAAAGTACACCACGTACACTTTGGGATGTTCATGACCATGATGACTCCAAGGTGGATTGTATATGTGATGGAGCTCTAGTGATGGACTCAACCAAGTCTACACAAGTGAACTCTCTAGCAAGACTTCATTATTCAAATGCAGTTGTTCCTCAATAGCAAATCTTGATATGGTTCTAATATGGATATATGGAAAACTAGATTTATTGTTGTGGTACACATTGACTAGAACTTGAATGTGGCTAGATTATTCTTTGCAAAGATGGTGAAAGGAGCTAACCTCTTACAATCTAACTTGGCACAAGATCTTGAGTTGTGTAGCTTATTCGTGAGTAACCATACTTTATGCCCAATGTGATAGGATGAATTCTTAATATGATAATCATGTGCCTAAGATGTATATTAATGTTGACTTGTGTGGATCTCTTCCTTAAGTTCTCAGTGAATATGAATGAGGTGTTGCACCGTATCTCTAAGAGTTGGGTTCTCGAAATGGCTTGAGAGGTGTACATCCATGCTTGGGTGTTATCCATAATTTCTTAAGAAGGGAGTTTACTTGGAAGATGTTTGAACATGTTTATTAAAGGGAGACTATAGAAAGGATAAAAGCTAAAGCTAATGATTTTGATGAAAGTTGATGATGCAAAGGATATTCTATTCTAGACTTGATTCATCCATTCTATTTGTCCATCAGTCTTTGGATGATTGGCCTTAGAGAGTTTAACTTGAATAGTGAGGAGCTTGCAAAAGAAACTCCCAAAAGCAAGAATCGAAGTGTGGATCTTGATCACTCTCACTATTATGAGGAAGCATTGAGACATATACAAGAAATTCGTAGAATTTTTTACACTAATTATTGCCTTAGTAGTTTGAATCAAGTGTGCCATTTTTTTAGTCTATCCACAATACCAAGTGTGGAATCATACATACCAGGCCTTGGTATTGTGTGATGTAATTCATAGATAAAGAGGACCATGGCCTTTGAAGAATGCGCAGAAGGTTGGAAGATGGAATGAGGTTTATGACAAGGTACATTAGATCTATTGCAAGTTTCATAGCCCTTTATATATTCTTTGACTTCCTTTCACATTTTAAACCATCAAAATGTCTTCTTGCAAGGGTATCATTATGTTGCTAAGGTAATTGGATTTTGAGATTTCTTGAAGGGAGGTACAACAAGTTCATATAATATAGCATCCCATCATTCTTTTGGAACTCATTTACTTCATGATCATCTCCTTCATCAAACGTTCGGTTGCATTACAAAATAGTTCATCATGTGGTGAAGACTCTCAAATTATATGGGTCAATATTGACTCTCTTTGATGGCTTGACGAGATAATTACTCGCTAGAAATGTTTTGAAATGAATGTTAAACTTTCCTTATTATCAAAAGATTATTCACCTTTCTTTGATGCAAGGTAAGCTCTTCTTTACAAGGTGTCTGGTTATCATTGCTTCCCTCCTAGGTGCATGTGATAAAAAATTCCAACCTATATAAAACATTGCTCCATTGAGATTTCCTTCTATTAAGATACAACATATTAAGAGCTTCCATTGTGGCAAGAAGTTCTTTATCATGGATTTCATGAATTATATTGGAAGGATATAATTTCATTAAATGGTATGTGACTAGATGTTAATGTACATCATCCCTATGTAGAGTTAGGATGGCTCCCAAGAAAAACTCTCATGCATCTCTCTCTAAGAAAAAAGGCTTTTTGGGATCAAGATGAACTTGAATGAGAGCACTTGATATTTTCATTTGAGGATCTGAATGGATTTTTCTTCTTCTTTGATTTAAGAGAAATTTGCATTTACTATAAGCTTGGTAAGTCATGCCACCCATTCGGAAGAATCTTTGGTAATAACCTCTAGAACTTGGACAAGCCTAAAATATGCTTGTACATCTCGAACACGTGAAGGTGATTGCCTATCAAGGATTTTCTCTATCTTCTTAAGCTTCATGAATGTTCATTTCTCTAAGACAGTTTATCGTAAGAATTCCACTTCCCTCTAATGGAAAAACATTTCTCCAATTTTTCATGTAATATTTTTTTCTCTTAGCTCGTCGAAAACTATCTTTAGATTGTGTTCAAGCTATTGCAACCAATGTCTTTTGTTGAGGTAAATTTTGTTCTAAATTTGTGATACCTTCCATTTCACTTTTGCCCCTTATAAGCGCTTTTGACTTTCGTCAAGCTCTACAATCTCAGACATACTAGATTCTCTCTTCACATCTTAGTAGCCCAAGCCTAAGGTCCAATAGGAAAAACCAATCGTCAAACCAGGTGATACCCAATGAACATTTTTGGGACTTGATATAAACTTGATCTTGCCTTATGGCACTTATAGAAATTAGAGACTCTATGTACTCTTGAGAACAAGAAGAATCAATCAAATTTTCAATAAAGAATGCTGAAATTTTTGTTTTCCTTGTATCACTATATTAAAGAGATTAAGATTGAGAAGTTTACACTTAATATAGCCTGATCTCATTGAATGGAAACACATGTACTCTATCACTAGAAATCACCACCCAAATACATAGAGAGAGAATCTTTGATCTCTGTATTCAAGGGCACCCATAGAAGGCAGAGATTCTATGGACTATTTAGAACAGCAGGAGTCAAAGAGTCTTTAATAAAGGCTGCAGAAAGATCTATTCTCGTTTTATCACTGCCGTAAAGAGATCAAATTGGAGAATATTAGACCCTGTAATGTCTGCCTTCCTTGAATGGGAACATATGTACTTTATTATCAGGAATCACGACCCAAAAGAAAATGAAGGGAGACTCCTTTATCTTCGATTCAAGATACAGATTGCATTTGGTAACTTTCCCCACAATACGTTGCTTGTATATAAACATTCACACGTATCATGTAGTTCTTCTCGTGGGATAGTCGTTCATTAATAGGACTTTGGTTCCTCGTTGCAATGATAAAAGCCTATGGTATTGTTATGTCTCGTTATCAAACATTGCTCGCACGACCAACGTGGAGCAATGTGTGTGCTCTATTGAATCACATACGGCTCTGCTTTGACAAGAGACCATAGTTCCTTGAACACATGTCTCGTTGTCTTGAGCTGTGAGATCTCGAGAGAGGTGACTGATATTTGAAACTAGAAGCTCTTTGGACAGCTTCCACCTTTGACTCTCTAAAGACATTTCTAGGGCAGCTTTCGTGCGATATTTTGGGCTCTTCGATACTCCGCAAAAGTCCTGTGTGCATATATATATATATATATATATATATATATATATATATATATATATATATATATATATATATATATATATATATATATATATATATATATATACATATATATATATAATCGACGACCACCTTCACCCATAATTCACCAATCAGCAAGCCCTATCAAGGAGACCCATCTTAGCGCTTTCGCATCATCTCCCTCCTACTGGCGGGTTGTGGTATCTGAGCATCGCACAAACAAAAATCTATTGTACCCTCTTGGGCATGGTATATATATATATATATATATATATATATATATATATATATATATATATATATATATATATATATATATATATATATATATATATATATATATATATATATATATAATGGACGACCACCTTCACCCATAATTCACCAATAAGCAAGCTCTATCAAGGAGACCCATCTTGGCGCTTTCGCATCATCTCCATCCTACTGGAGGGTTGTGGTATCTGAGCATCGCACAAACAAAAATCTATTGTACCATCTTGGGCATGGTGTACGCTGCTGCTCTTTCTGATACCTGTCACTTTGTTCGCCATCACTCACTCACAACTAAGAATATGGGCTCTCTACCCATCTTTCTTTACAGCCTTACTTCACGATTTCTGCTTGCCAGTATGTATCCCTTGCCTAAAGAGGAAGATGATAATCTTTCGTACCACGAGTTCTTCATAGCGCAATATGGTGCCTAGATTATAAGTGAAACTGAAACTCGAAGCACAATACGCCTTTCGGGTTTTCGCTGCAGCGTTTATTGCAAGTCGCAGGATCTGATTGTAATTCATCTTTTGTGGTGCATACGCTATTGATTGAAAGGCTGAATCATATGCGCATACTTTCAGAAGAGGGGCGACCCTAACAGACGATACTGTGAGATCGTTTAACTTCCAAAGTGTGTGATTCCTTGTAGTTGAGTGGGTGTAAATACGCTCCAATGAGCAATAAAGAGTGCCAAAGCCAATAATATTACGCACGCCGAGAGTCGCTAGCTTAAGCCCAACGAACAGCATATACCTTTTATGATCTATATCAAATTTATAGGAGTTTTGGAATCTCGGGTTTGTTACAACATATGAGTGTCATACCAATGCTAGTCATATCGATAGTCATACCTGGTCATCAATATAATCATCGGAAATGTTTAAAAAACCCACACTAGCCATACTCACGATCAGATTCGCATTGGTATAACCATTGGAAAATCATGACCAGTATGTGTGTCGAAAAATGTTGGTTGTATATGTATCGATTTATGTGTTGGTATCTCCATTATTATGATCGTAGGTATAGGTGTCAGTATTTCCTAGAAAATATCGACGATTATGTTGATGCTCATAGCGATGCATATACCCATGCGTATATTGATGTGTATAGCAATGCATATACTCATGTGTATACCAATGGACATACTAACACGTATACTGATCTGCATACCAAGGGTGCTAACAATGCGAGGACCAAAAGTCGACTATTCCTCATTTTTGAACTCAGATCCGTTTTCTGCGTTGAATTTGCACATGAGCATCATCTCGATGTAACGTGCATTGTGATCCCATTGGGGTTTTTGTCTCTCCCGTCACACACATCCACCCTCTGCTCTTTTCTATACACACAGATCTTTCTATCTACACACACACATAGATCTCTCTCCTCCACAAATCCACCCTCCGCTCTTACCATACACACATAGATCTCTGTATCTCCACACACACACACACATCCACCCTCCACTTTTTCCATACACACATAGATCTCTCTATCTCTTGCATTTGGCTGAAAATCTGTCAGCATGTAAAATGCGCACCCTCCATTTCGATCGAGGGGGGAATATATGTCTTTTGACTTGAATGCATTTCTTGCTTAATGTGGGATAAAACATCTGTGTACTGTGCCAAATACATCTCAAAATAATGGATTTGTTGAACAAAAGAAGAGGTCACTCATTGAGATGGCAAGGTGTACAACCAAGACCCAAGCTGTACCACATAGTTTCTGGCTTGAGGTTGTCTTGTGTGGAACATATGTACTTAACACGCATCCCATTAAAATATCAAAGTGTATCACTCCATATGAGGCTTGACATGATTTCAAGCCATCTATTGCTCACTTATGTGTTTTTGGTTGTTGGCATATGCATTAGTGCCTGAACAAGAACGCAAGGAATTGGATTATAAGGTAGTGAAATGTATTTTTGTTGGGTACAGTTTTGAAAGCAAAGGCTATCATCTATATCATCTAGAGACTAAATGCATTTTGGCTAGGCCCGATGTTGTTTTTATGCAAGATGCTATTCAACCATTACTTTCATGTACTAAGAAGACATGAAGTAGCTCCAAAGACATGTATGACACTTTGCTGCCTCTTTTTACAGGTGGAGAGTCTAATGCTAGTCCTAATGAGGCAACATCTAAGCCTTTAGAGGTTTCAGGTGATGATGCAACTCATTCCAATCTGATGCAGATTTACATGATGCATTTGATGATGATTGAGAAGATATTGAGAAGGCAAAACTATGCCAAAGTGGTTGGTGTAGACTTTGCATGATAAGAAATTAGATGCACCTCTATCATATTGTACTCATGGAGGCTCTCATAGTGCCTCTTTTGCATCAGATTACTATGCTATAGCTGCCTCTTGTCTTTGTCATGAGAATGAGCCTATTTCATTTGATGAAGCATAAAATAAGAAAAATTGGATGTCTGCTATGCAATCACAATATGATGCTATCATGAATAATGGTACCTAGTCTTTATGTGCTTTGCTTCTTGGAAAGAAGGCCATTGACACTAAGGGGGTATAAAAATTGAAGCATAAGCCTAATTGAATAGTTGATAGGTATAAGGCCGGCTTGTTGCAAAAGGGTTATGCGTAGGAAAGAGGCATTGCTTTTGATGAGACCTTTGCACCTACATGTTGAATGACTATTGACGTAGCATTTGTACACTTGCAATGTCATCATGGTTGGAATGTTCATCAATTGTACATAAAAACTACATTTCTGAATGGTGATTTGCATGAAGAAGATTATGTTTATGAGCCTCGTAACTTTGTGTATAAAGGGCATGAAAACGAGGTATGTAGGTTAAAGAAGGCATTTTATGGTTTAAAGCAAGCACCATGTGCTTGGTATGAAAAGATTCATACCTATCTAATTGCACTTGGTTTTGATAATAGTCCAACTAAGAGCAGCTTATATGTTAAGCATGTTAATGATGTGCTTCTGATCTTTTTTTTGTATGTTGATGACATGCTCATAACTGGTCCTCATGAGAAGCATATTGGTGATAGCAAGGTTGACTAGCATGCCTCATTTGAGATGTTTGATTTGGGGCATTCGCATCATTATTTGGGCATCGAATTCATGCAAGTTGATGGCGGAATAACCTTGTGTCAAAAGAAATATATTGACACATTATTGCACCATTTTGGCCATGAAGTCTACAAACCCTATTGCCACTCCTATGGAGATAGGTTTATGATTGATTCTTCTTGATGCTAGTTTTTTTTTTTGTTTTCTCATAGATGAGCACGTTTATGCATTGCTAAGGAGTCAAGCATTGGGAGGCTCTTAAGTGCATATTTTGCTACTTGAGTGGTACACGGCTTCTTGGATTATTTTATCCTAAGAGGGGATCACTACTACCAGATTTACATGATTTTCCTAACTCTGATTGGGATGATTGTTATGACACTCGTGTGTCCACTAGTGGCTTTTGCTTCATGCTTGGTAGCTCATGTATATCATGGTTGAGAAATAAGTAACCTACTATGGCCACCTTCAATTGTGAGGCTGAGTATAGGATAGCTTTCACAGTGACTATTAAATGTGTGTGGCTCAGATGCCTTATGGCTGATTTAGGTGTTGTTCAGTCTACTACAACACCATCTTCATTGACAGTCAGTGCACATTGCTAGTTGCGAGGAACCTTGTGTTCCATGCTGGTACTAAGCACCTTGAGGTGCATTATCATTATGTTAGGGAGAGGTTCTTTGCTCGAGAGATTAGCTTGGCATATGTGCCCATGCAGGAGAACCTTGTAGACCTTTTGACGAAGGCTCTGCCTAGGGAGAATTTGAACCTTTGGGCTTACCTCCTTTTGTGGATTGATACCACATAGCTTGGCACTTCCTTATACATGAATGCCAACTCCTTGCTCACCGCATCAATGCTAGGGAGGATTTGTTGATATATTTAGGTAGTGATGTGTGTGAACACACTAGGACTTCCAGGGCACATTTTTCCCTCTTTAGGAGGTTTTTTTCCCTGTCTTGTATATAGGCCTATTTCCCTAATGGGTTACTTATCTTTGTACATTCCAGTGGTAATACATTCAGTATTGTGTGTTGTACTGCAAGCTTCTTCTTCTTCCTTGTGATGTTCTCCTGTTTCCACAAACCTTAAACTCCAACATAAATATATAGATTACTAGGGTTTGAGAATTTTCAATACTATGTCTAATAAAATATATAATAAATTAGGGTTTAATGATTAAAATTAGTATGTATAATTAGATATATGACGAACTAGGGTTCTATGATAAATATTAGTGTACCCAATTAAATATCAAAAGAGCTAGGGTTTTAAATTAAAATAAATATATATAATTAAATATATAAAAAATAGGGATTTAAATTTGATTCTAATATATATAATCAAATATATATAAGAATTATGATTGCAGGATAATGTTAGGTCCTCTCTTGCGAGCACAATTTATCTAATTTATTGTACTTCTAATAACATTGTAACTAGATCAATAACCCACTGATGGTGGATATTTAGAGGATATGTCGGATGCATGTCATCTCTGTGTTTGACATTCGAGAACACCTGGAAACTCTTACAAGTGTCCACATATTTCTGGACATCTACATACATCCCGTGCCACCAATATCTTTCCTTTATCTCTTCATAAGTCCCTTGAAAGCCTTTATGTCTAGCCCATAGAGAACTATGCATTTCACACATAATCTGTCTCTAACCTTGTTACAACCCCAAACTCGCTAAGGAATCTTGCTTATTCCAATCTTTTTTTTCCAAAATAATCCATCTTTTAGGAAATAATTGTTAGACTTTCTTTGAATAGTGCAGAACTTTTCTTTGCTCCAACTAGGATCAAGAGACTTTGTGATGTATCTCCTGATCTCCTTCCACTCATTTTCATATTTGTCTTCATTTAATCTTTCTATTATCCCTATTTGAACTTTGTAAGGTTTATCTTCTTCTGTCCTATTTCCTTTCGCACTTCCTAAGCTCTTTTGAGTCCCTTTTCTTGAAGACTCAATACTAATCAAAGGATTCTTAGTTTGATGAGTAGGCTCTTTCCTATTTAGACTTGTAGATGCTTCCTCTAAGATTGAAGTATGTACATGCAAAGAATAAAAATCCAAACCTGTCTCTTGATCATTAGATATCATCAAATATTCATTTTTATATATATCCTATGATAGTGTATCAACAACCAAATTATTCCTCTTGTCTATATGAACAAACTCGGGGTTTAGTGACTTAATATATGCTATGCATCTTACCATGGTGATGTCTACAATGGAACAATTCAGGATCATTCCCAATGATTGTAAGGGGTTTGTTTTCACCACTACATTTGCCCTAATTAAGTATTCTCTATCATTCTTTATTGCGATTAGTATTCCCCAAAGCTCTTGCTTAATTTGAGGGTAGCCTCTGTGGTGAACATTTTAGTAATTTAGCTCAAAATCGAATCCCATACCTTTTTCCTTCATCATCTTCTTGGCCAATCTTCCAGCCTATACCCCTCAGACTCATATCTATATGAATGTAGATTTATTTATTGTCACTGTAATGAACTTTTCTAAGCAGCGGTGCTTCTTTAAGTGCTTGCTTTAGTTTCCTCACAGCTTGAGTATGTATGTCCTTCCCTTGAAATCTTTGCACTTTTCTAAGCAATTGATAGAGTGGGTCAACAACATGGGCAAAATGAGGAATCCACATAAAGTAGAACACACATGCCCCAAGAAATCTTCTCAACTCAGTAATTGAGGAGCAACCTTCTTTTATGTGTTGAATGGTGTCTTCTTTCTTCGGGCACGAGTTTCTTCCTTTAGGACCACACAGGCTTCCTACAATCAGAACCTCTTGCACTCAGAATACTCATTTTTCTGTGGATACTGTCAAATGAACATCTTCCAGCCGACTAAGAATGGATTCATAATCATTTATGTGATTTTTAACAAATTTCCAACATCCATCCTCATCGTCACCTTGTTTACCGGTAGTAGATCTTGAATGAATCTTAGTGACCCGTTTTTCTTTGGTATTGTGAACCAGCAGTTACAATAGGGAGCACTTGATGGCTGAAGAATCCCTATTCTAATCTTTTCATTCAACTAGCCAATCAACTTTGAAATGTGAGCTTCTAGTAGTGGAATTGGTCGAAGTTTCAAATGTACATGTGGTATCCTAAAGATTATCATTGGTGACACCAAAAATAGATCTACACATCCAATTTCCTGGGCATTGAAAGAAAAAGCCTTTCCATGTCTTAATATCATCTGGGAGAATACATCCCTCTCTTTTTCACCAAGAAATCCATCTTTTCCTAACTGAATTTTCTCAAGTGTTTCTTTAGTGAATTTGTGGCCTATTTTCCTTTTATCTCTAAGAGGTGGCTACATTTTTGCACCATCCATAAGTTTGTCGCTATTGTTAGGAAGGGGAACTGCAACCAGTTTAATCTTTTTATTGACCGTTTTGTATCTTGTTTAAACGAAAGCTTCTTTTCCTTTTTGATCTTGCTCAAACTTTGCTATATCCTTATACATGGACATAGAGTGTGATTGAATCACATAGGTACTCCTTCTTCCTTCAATCAATTCTTGCAAATCAAACAACGTATTTGCAAATGATATCTCATAAAAAACTCAATAGATTTCCTCGTCGAGGTCAAGCACTCTACATCTGTAAAAGTTTCTCTGAAGGTCTACTATGTATTGTTTTTCCCACTTTTCTAACTCAGAAAAGACACATTATTGAAAATAACTTGTTGAAGAAAGTTTTATGAAACCCGATATGAACATATTTACATTTCGGAGCTTTTCACTATCCAAGCTTCCATAGTCCCAAGTTATGAAAGCTTCATTTAAAAACTTTGATCTTCAAGTTCTTCAAGAATAGGTATTGTCCAAAGAGAAGTCCTGTTCTTGGCATTGTCCACACAAACTGTCATAAAATGAACTAATTTCTTTCCATCCTTGCTTCGAATCCGCACATCTTCTAAGACTCGTGTTCATCCTCAAGGTAGTAATGTATGGCTATCCTAAAATCAACGAGTAGCTGGAATGATCTTGGAGGACAAAGTTTTGATAATTACTAACATCTTCAATTGTGACTAGTACTTGTGGGCATGCACCAAATAGTTCACCTCGCATTGTATTAGGAGCCTAAATTCTCCAACCTAGCTGCATATCTATTGGCCATTTTCCATTCATGTAGAGATCTTTGGACATTAAATTAATTTCACATCCATGATCGATCAGAGTGATGATTGGTGTACTCATTTTATCTAATCATACCAATGTCTGAGTCATGGCTCAAGCCTAGTGATCTCTGGTATAATGACCTGAAGGAGTTATATCTTCATTCTTAGTCACTCGGCTTTGTTCGTAAATTTTCCCATGTCACATCACTATTAGGATTGAAAGCTCATTCATATACATTGAAGGATTAAAATCACCATGTGTAGGGAATAAAATAGCATCTGAGATTTTTCCACATGTAAGGTCTCTATTGAGATTAACCATTTTTACATCAAAACCAACTATCTTAGCTGCTTTAAACACATCAAAACCAACCATCTTAGCTGCTTTAAACTCCCTCACATCCACCCCCTCCCTCTCTCTCTCTCTCTCTCTCTCTCTCTCTCTCTCTCTCTCTCTCTCTCTCTCTCTCTCTCTCTCTCTCTCTCTCTCTCTCTCTCTCTCTCTCTCTCTCCCCCCTCCCCGCCACCCCACCCCGCACCCCCATCCCGCCACCCCACCCCACTCCCCCGCTTTCCTCCCCCATTTCACCCCTCATGCACACATGCACCCCCTCCCTCTCTCTCTCTCTCTCTCTCTCTCTCTCTCTCTCTCTCTCTCTCTCTCTCTCTCTCTCTCTCTCTCTCTCTCTCTCTCTCTCTCTCTCTCTCTCTTTCTCTCCCCTCCCCGCCACCCCACCCCGCACCCCCATCCCGCAACCCCACCCCACTCCCCCGCTTCCCTCCCCCATTTCACCCCTAACGCACACATGCGCCCCCCGCCCCCTCACATGCACCCCCTCCCTCTCTCTCTCTCTCTCTCTCTCTCTCTCTCTCTCTCTCTCTCTCTCTCTCTCTCTCTCTCTCTCTCTCTCTCTCTCTCTCTCTCTCTCTCTCTCTCTCTCTCCCCCCTCCCCGCCACCCCACCCCGCACCCCATCCCGCCACCCCACCCCACTCCCCCGCTTCCCTCCCCCATTTCACCCCTCACGCACACATGCGCCCCCCGCCCCCTCGCATGCACCCCCTCCCTCTCTCTCTCTCTCTCTCTATCTCTTTCTCTCTCTCTCCCCTCCCTGCCACCCCACCCCGCACCCCCATCCCGCCACCCCACCCCACTCCCCCGCTTCCCTCCCCCATTTCACCCCTCACGCACACATGCGCCCCCGCCCCCTCACATGCACCCCCTCCCTCTCTCTCTCTCTCTCTCTCTCTCTCTCTCTCTCTCTCTCTCTCTCTCTCTCTCTCTCTCTCTCTTTCTCTCCCCTCCCCGCCACCCCACCCCGCACCCCCATCCCGCCACCCCACCCCACTCCCCCGCTTCCTTCCCCCATTTCACCCCTCACGCACACATGCGCCCCACGCCCCCTCACATGCACCCCCTCTCTCTCTCTCTCTCTCTCTCTCTCTCTCTCTCTCTCTCTCTCCCCCCTCCCCGCCACCCCACCCTGCACCCCCATCCCGCCACCCCACCCCACTCCCCCGCTTCCCTCCCCCATTTCACCCCTCACGCACACATGCGCCCCCCGCCCACACACATGCATATACACACATACCCTCACACACATACACAACCACACATATACATACACACACATCCATACATTCACACACATCCGCACATACTCACTTACACATACTCACACACATGCATGACCTCATCCACACACATGCACTCTCTCACACACATGCACCACACCCCCACACAATCACACACACACCCATTGTGACATACACACCCCCCCCTCACACACATACACCCACATACACCCGCACCATTACACATCCACCCCGCAGAATTCTGGAGACAATTCCTCCTTCCAAGCCATCTCAGGAGATGCCAGATATAGAGCTTGATGAATGTGAGGAAATCATCCTGCAAAATGTTAACATGGAAGAAGAAATGAGAAGGAAAACAACAGCAACCCATGCAGGAGGCTTAGGAAGAGAAGGAAGAAGCTGCTTCTGGTCCGAGAGTTCAGTGTGCTCAACATTTATCAGTCATCATCGGAGATAAATAGGGCTTGAAATTAAAATGGAATGGTGGAAAAGTGAAAGTAGTCGCCGCCAACTCTTCACGGACACTACCTATTTTTGAGGATTCAATTCAAATCAAGGGAATATTTGACCTACCCCCTAATTTTGGGAGATCAACCGGCGCGTGATCAGTGGACGTGAAGCAAGACCCTCTTGACCTATTGAGGCCTATAAAAGCAATGGATTTTTGCTCATTTGGGTACAACAATTTTAGAGATACAGTGGTTCGTGCGTACGTGCAGAAGTCCTCTCTTACACTTGGTGGTTTCAAGTCTATTGTAGGAGCTACTCTGTAGTGTGTATACAGAGGGTAGGCTTCTCAGTGGAGGGCTATGAGCACTATAGTGTAAGAGAGTAGCTTGGATTTATTTTCTTTTCTGTGAGTCAGTGTGTTGATTAATCTCTATTCTCTTGAGAAATTCTACCATTTGTATTGCTCTAAGTTAGCCTGCATATCAGTGGCCCCTTATGCTGATCTGTTGTATTGGAGTTAATACTTTTAGGGTGGCTTGACAGCCCTAAGCTTGCATTTTTGAGCATCACTCTGCCCAACCTTGTAATCGTCTGATTCGAATCAAGAAGTGTATGGTCTTCCTTGGTCATTGGTTGTCCATATTTTCTGAAGTATTTACCACTCTGTGCAATCCGTGTTATCTACCTGCTCACAGAAATGTTAAAGGGTATACTTCCCTAAAGAGAACCCCCCTTGAGTAGGTGATGTACTGGACGTGTTTAATTTTCATTCTCTACTTTTGTTAAAATCGGATACCCCAGTACCTCCTCTACAGTACTTGATGATATTTCTCAGTTGATAGGTATAAGGCAAGGCTTGTTGCAAAGGTTTATGCGTAGGAAAGAGGCATTGATTTTGATAAGTCCTTTGCACCTACATGTTGAATGACTATTGACGTAGCATCTGTGCACCTGCAAACTCATCATGGTTTGAATGTACATCAATTAGACATAAAAGCTACATTTCTGAATGGTGACTTGCATGATGGAGTGTATGTTTATCAACCTCGTAACTTTGTGTAGAAAGGGCATGAAAACCCGGTATGTAGGTTAAAGAAGGCATCATATGGTTTAAAGCAAGCACCATGTGCTTGGTATGAAAAGATTCATACTTATCTTATTGCACATGTTTTTGAGAATAGTCCAACTAAGAGCACCTTACATGTTAAGCATGTTAATGAAGTGCTTCTGATATTTTTCGTGTATGTTGATGACATACTGCTCACTAGTCTTCATGAGAAGCATATTGGTTATTCCAAGGTTGACTTGCATGCCTCATTTGAGATGTTTAATTTGGGGCATTCGCATCATTATTTGGGCATCTAGTTCATGAAAGTTGATGGCGGAATAACTTTGCATCAAAAGAAATATATTGACACATTATTGCACCATTTTGGCCTTGAAGACTACAAACCATATTGCCACTCCCATGTAGAGAGGTTTACGATTGAGTCTTCATGATGCCAGTTTTTTTTGTTTTCTCATAGATGAGCATGTTAATGCATTGCCCAGGAGTCAAGTATTGGTAGGTTGTTAAGTGCACCTTTTGCTACTTGAGTGGTACACGACTTCTTGGATTATTTTATCCTAAGAGGGGATCGCTAGTACCAAATTTACATGCTTTTTCTTACTCTGATTGGGATTATTGCTATGACACTCGTGTGTCCACTAGTTGATTTTTCCTCATGCTTGGTAGATCATGTATATCTTGGTTGAGAAAGAAGCAGCCTACTATGGGCACTTTCAATTGTGAGGCTGAGTATAGGATAGCTTTCATAGGGACTATTATGTGTGTGTGGCTCATATGCCTTATGCTTGATTTAGGTGTTTTTCAGTCTACTACAACCACCATCTTCATTGATAGTGAGAGTGCATTACTAGTTGCCAGGAACCTTGTGTTCCATGCTCGCACTAAGCTCCTTGAGGTGCTTTATCATTATGTTAGGGAGAGGTTCTCTATTGGAGAGATTAGCTTGGCATATGTGCCCATGCAGGAGAACCTTGTAGACCTTTTGACGAAGGCTCTGCCTAGGGAGAATTTGAAGCTTTAGGAAAAGCTTTGGGCTTTCCTCCTTTTGTGGATTGACTCCACATAGCTTGGCACTTCCTGATACATGATGCCGACTCGTTGCTCACAGCATCACTCCTAGGGGAGATTTGGTGATATAATTAGGTAGCGATTCATGTGAACACACTAGGACCTCTAGGGCACTTTTTTCCCTCTTTAGGGTGTTTTTTCCCTATCCTGTATATATGCCTATTTCCCTCATGGGTTACTTATCTTTGTACATTCTAGTGGTAATACATTTAGTATTGTGTGTTGTGCTCCAAGCTTCTTCTTCTTCCTTGTGATGTTTGCGTGTTTCCACAAACCTCAAGCTCCAACATAAATATATACATTACCACGGTTTGGGAATTTGCAATACTATGTCTAATTAAATATATAATAAATTAGGGTTTTATGATTCAAATTGGTATGTATAATTAGATATGTGAAGAACTAGGGTTCTATGATAAATATTACTATTCACAATTAAATATGAAAAGAGCTAGGGTTTCTAAATTAAAATAAATATATATAATTAAATATATGAAAAATAGGGATTTAGATTTGATTCTTATATATAATATCAAATATATATAAAGATTATGATTTTAGGATAAAGTCTATTATATATGATTAAATAGAACTAATTAGAAGGAAAAAATAGGGTTTGAGGATTAAAATTAGTATATATAATTAAATATTTGTATACATAATAAGATGTAAAAACTATTAAGGCTTAAATATTAATATAACTATATATAGTTAATTATATAGACTACTAGGATTTTAGAATTTGTATTACTCCACCATGTGCATCTTCTCATCCATCCCTTAGTCCATCTAGCACTCGACATATGCACCAGCATTTGAATCCACAACATGATACAGGTACCGTCACGTCTTGTGCATCTAGGGCACATTCTAGAGGAGTAGGTTCCAAAGGTGGATCTATGGGTGGGTCTTGAGGATGAGGCACATGTTGTGGAGGTGTTGTGAGAGATGCTCTATCACCCACAGGTAGTCTTAGACCAAGTACCTTAGATGCAGGTATGCCATAAACTACACCACGTACACTTTGGGATGTTCATGACCATGATGACTCCAAGGTGGATTGTATATGTGATGGAGCTCTAGTGATGGACTCAACCAAGTCTACACAAGTGAACTCTCTAGCAAGACTTCATTATTCAAATGCAGTTGTTCCTCAATAGCAAATCTTGATATGGTTCTAATATGGATATATGGAAAACTAGATTTATTGTTGTGGTACACATTGACTAGAACTTGAATGTGGCTAGATTATTCTTTGCAAAGATGGTGAAAGGAGCTAACCTCTTACAATCTAACTTGGCACAAGATCTTGAGTTGTGTAGCTTATTCGTGAGTAACCATACTTTATGCCCAATGTGATAGGATGAATTCTTAATATGATAATCATGTGCCTAAGATGTATATTAATGTTGACTTGTGTGGATCTCTTCCTTAAGTTCTCAGTGAATATGAATGAGGTGTTGCACCTTATCTCTAAGAGTTGGGTTCTCGAAATGGCTTGAGAGGTGTACATCCATGCTTGGGTGTTATCCATAGTTTCTTAAGAAGGGAGTTTACTTGGAAGATGTTTGAACATGTTTATTAAAGGGAGACTATAGAAAGGATAAAAGCTAAAGCTAATGATTTTGATGAAAGTTGATGATGCAAAGGATATTCTATTCTAGACTTGATTCATCCATTCTATTTGTCCATCAGTCTTTGGATGATTGGCCTTAGAGAGTTTAACTTGAATAGTGAGGAGCTTGCAAAAGAAACTCCCAAAAGCAAGAATCGAAGTGTGGATCTTGATCACTCTCACTATTATGAGGAAGCATTGAGACATATACAAGAAATTCGTAGAATTTTTTACACTAATTATAGCCTTAGTAGTTTGAATCAAGTGTGCCATTTTTTTAGTCTATCCACAATACCGAGTGTGGAATCATACATACCAGGCCTTGGTATTGTGTGATGTAATTCATAGATAAAGAGGACCATGGCCTTTGAAGAATGCGCAGAAGGTTGGAAGATGGAATGAGGTTTATGACAAGGTACATTAGATCTATTGCAAGTTTCATAGCCCTTTATATATTCTTTGACTTCCTTTCACATTTTAAACCATCAAAATGTCTTCTTGCAAGGGTATCATTATGTTGCTAAGGTAATTGGATTTTTAGATTTCTTGAAGGGAGGTACAACAAGTTCATATAATATAGCATCCCATCATTCTTTTGGAACTCATTTACTTCATGATCATTTCCTTCATCAAACGTTCGGTTGCATTACAAAATAGTTCATCATGTGGTGAAGACTCTCAAATTATATGGGTCAATATTGACTCTCTTTGATGGCTTGACGAGATAATTACTCGCTAGAAATGTTTTGAAATGAATGTTAAACTTTCCTTATTATCAAAAGATTATTCACCTTTCTTTGATGCAAGGTAAGCTCTTCTTTACAAGGTGTCTGGTTATCATTGCTTCCCTCCTAGGTGCATGTGATAAAAAAGTCCAACCTATATAAAACATTGCTCCATTGAGATTTCCTTCTATTAAGATACAACATATTAAGAGCTTCCATTGTGGCAAGAAGTTCTTTATCATGGATTTCATGAATTATATTGGAAGGATATAATTTCCTTAAATGGTATGTGACTAGATGTTAATGTACATCATCCCTATGTAGAGTTAGGATGGCTCCCAAGAAAAACTCTCATGCATCTCTCTCTAAGAAAAAAGGCTTTTTGGGATCAAGATGAACTAGAATGAGAGCACTTGATATTTTCATTTGAGGATCTGAAAGGATTTTTCTTCTTCTTTGATTTAAGAGAAATTTGCATTTAATATAAGCTTGGTAAGTCATGCCACCCATTCGGAAGAATCTTTGGTAATAACCTCTAGAACTTGGACAAGCCTAAAATATGCTTGTACATCTCGAACACGTCAAGGTGATTGCCTATCAAGGATTTTCTCTATCTTCTTAAGCTTCATGAATGTTCATTTCTCTAAGACAGTTTATCGTAAGAATTCCACTTCTCTCTAATGGAAAAACATTTCTCCAATTTTTCATGTAATATTTTTTTCTCTTAGCTCGTCGAGATCTATCTTTAGATTGTGTTCAAGCTATTGCAACCAATGTCTTTTGTTGAGGTAAATTTTGTTCTAAATTTGTGATACCTTCCATTTCACTTTTGCCCCTTATAAGCGCTTTTGACTTTCGTCAAGCTCTACAATCTCAGACATACTAGATTCTCTCTTCACATCTTAGTAGCCCAAGCCTAAGGTCCAATAGGAAAAACCAATCGTCAAACCAGGTGATACCCAATGAACATTTTTGGGACCTGATATAAACTTGATCTTGCCTTATGGCACTTATAGAAATTAGAGACTCTATGTACTCTTGAGAACAAGAAGAATCAATGAAATTTTCAATAAAGAATGCTGAAATTTTTATTTTCCTTGTATCACTATATTAAAGAGATTAAGATTGAGAAGTTTACACTTAATATAGCCTGATCTCATTGAATGGAAACACATGTACTCTATCACTAGAAATCACCACCCAAATACATAGAGAGAGAATCTTTTATCTTTGTATTCAAGGGCACCCATAGAAGGCAGAGATTCTATGGACTATTTAGAACAGCAGGAGTCAAAGAGTCTTTAATAAAGGCTGCAGAAAGATCTATTCTCGTTTTATCACTGCCGTAAAGAGATCAAATTGGAGAATATTAGACCCTGTAATGTCTGCCTTCCTTGAATGGGAACATATGTACTTTATTATCAGGAATCACGACCCAAAAGAAAATGAAGGGAGACTCCTTTATCTTCGATTCAAGATACAGATTGCATTTGGTAACTTTCCCCACAATACGTTGCTTGTATATAAACATTCACACGTATCATGTAGTTCTTCTCGTGGGATAATCGTTCATTAATAGGACTTTGGTTCCTCGTTGCAATGACAAAAGCCTATGGTATTGTTATGTCTCGTTATCAAACATTGCTCGCACCACCAACGTGGAGCAATGTGTGTGCTCTATTGAATCACGTACGGCTCTGCTTTGACAAGAGACCATAGTTCCTTGAACACATGTCTCGTTGTCTTGAGCTGTGAGATCTCGAGAGAGGTGACTGATATTTGAAACTAGAAGCTCTTTGGACAGCTTCCACCTTTGACTCTCTAAAGACATTTCTAGGGCAGCTTTCGTGCGATATTTTGGGCTCTTCGATACTCCGCAAAAGTCCTGTGTGCATATATATATATATATATATATATATATATATATATATATATATATATATATATATATATATATATATATATATATATATATATATATATATATATATATATATATATATATATATATATATATATATATATATATATATATAATCGACGACCACCTTCACCCATAATTCACCAATCAGCAAGCCCTATCAAGGAGACCCATCTTAGCGCTTTCGCATCATCTCCCTCCTACTGGCGGGTTGTGGTATCTGAGCATCGCACAAACAAAAATCTATTGTACCCTCTTGGGCATGGACGACCACCTTCACCCATAATTCACCAATCAGCAAGCCCTATCAAGGAGACCCATCTTGGCGCTTTCGCATCATCTCCATCCTACTGGAGGGTTGTGGTATCTGAGCATCGCACAAACAAAAATCTATTGTACCCTCTTGGGCATGGTGTACGCTGCTGCTCTTTCTGATACCTGTCACTTTGTTCGCCATCACTCACTCACAACTAAGAATATGGGCTCTCTACCCATCTTTCTTTACAGCCTTACTTCACGATTTCTGCTTGCCAGTATGTATCCCTTGCCTAAAGAGGAAGATGATAATCTTGCGTACCACGAGTTCTTCATAGCGCAATATGGTGCCTAGATTATAGGTGGAACTGAAACTCGAAGCACAATACGCCTTTCGGGTTTTCGCTGCAGCGTTTATTGCAAGTCGCAGGATCTGATTGTAATTCATCTTTTGTGGTGCATACGCTATTGATTGAAAGGCTGAATCAACGCGCATACTTTCAGAAGAGGGGCGACCCTAACAGACGATACTGTGAGATCGTTTAACTTCCAAAGTGTGTGATTCCTTGTAGTTGAGTGGGTGTAAATACGCTCCAATGAGCAATAAAGAGTGCCAAAGCCAATAATATTACGCACGCCGAGAGTCGCTAGCTTAAGCCCAACGAACAGCATATACCTTTTATGATCTATATCAAATTTATAGGAGTTTTGGAATCTCGGGTTTGTTACAACATATGAGTGTCATACCAATGCTAGTCATATCGATAGTCATACCTGGTCATCAATATAATCATCGGAAATGTTTAAAAAACCCACACTAGCCATACTCACGATCAGGTTCGCATTGGTATAACCATTGGAAAATCATGACCAGTATGTGTGTCGAAAAATGTTGGTTGTATATGTATCGATATATGTGTTGGTATCTCCATTATTATGATCGTAGGTATAGGTGTCAGTATTTCCTAGAATATATCGACGATTATGTCGATGCTCATAGCGATGCATATACCCATGCGTATATTGATGTGTATAGCAATGCATATACTGATGTGTATACCAATGGACATACTAACACGTATACTGATCTGCATACCAAGGGTGCTAACAATGCGAGGACCAAAAGTCGACTATTCCTCATTTTTGAACTCAGATCCGTTTTCTGCGTTGAATTTGCACATGAGCATCATCTCGATGTAACGTGCATTGTGATCCCATTGGGGTTTTTGTCTCTCCCGTCACACACATCCACCCTCTGCTCTTTTCTATACACACAGATCTTTCTATCTACACACACACATAGATCTCTCTCCTCCACAAATCCACCCTCCGCTCATACCATACACACATAGATCTCTGTATCTCCACACACACACACACACATCCACCCTCCACTTTTTCCATACACACATAGATCTCTCTATCTCCTGCATTTGGCTGAAAATCTGTGAGCATGTAAAATGCGCACCCTCCATTTCAATCGAGGGGGGAATATATGTCTTTTGACTTGAATGCATTTCTTGCTGAATGTGGGATAAAACATCTGTGTACTGTGCCAAATACATCTCAAAATAATGGATTTGTTGAACAAAAGAAGAGGTCACTCATTGAGATGGCAAGGTGTACAACCAAGACCCAAGCTGTACCACATAGTTTCTGGCTTGAGGTTGTCTTGTGTGGAACATATGTACTTAACAAGCATCCCATTAAAATATCAAAGTGTATCACTCCATATGAGGCTTGACATGATTTCAAGCCATCTATTGCTCACTTATGTGTTTTTGGTTGTTGGCATATGCATTAGTGCCTGAACAAGAACGCAAGGAATTGGATTATAAGGTAGTGAAATGTATTTTTGTTGGGTACAGTTTTGAAAGCAAAGGCTATCATCTATATCATCTAGAGACTAAATGCATTTTGGCTAGGCCCGATGTTGTTTTTATGCAAGATGCTATTCAACCATTACTTTCATGTACTAAGAAGACATGAAGTAGCTCCAAAGACATGTATGACACTTTGCTGCCTCTTTTTACAGGTGGAGAGTCTAATGCTAGTCCTAATGAGGCAACATCTAAGCCTTTAGAGGTTTCAGGTGATGATGCAACTCATTCCAATCTGATGCAGATTTACATGATGCATTTGATGATGATTGAGAAGATATTGAGAAGGCAAAACTATGCCAAAGTGGTTGGTGTAGACTTTGCATGATAAGAAATTAGATGCACCTCTATCATATTGTACTCATGGAGGCTCTCATAGTGCCTCTTTTGCATCAGATTACTATGCTATAGCTGCCTCTTGTCTTTGTCATGAGAATGAGCCTATTTCATTTGATGAAGCATAAAATAAGAAAAATTGGATGTCTGCTATGCAATCACAATATGATGCTATCATGAATAATGGTACCTAGTCTTTATGTGCTTTGCTGCTTGGAAAGAAGGCCATTGACACTAAGGGGGTATAAAAATTGAAGCATAAGCCTAATTGAATAGTTGATAGGTATAAGGCCGGCTTGTTGCAAAAGGGTTATGCGTAGGAAAGAGGCATTGCTTTTGATGAGAACTTTGCACCTACATGTTGAATGACTATTGACGTAGCATTTGTACACTTGCAATGTCATCATGGTTGGATTGTTCATCAATTGTACATAAAAACTACATTTCTGAATGGTGATTTGCATGAAGAAGATTATGTTTATGAGCCTCGTAACTTTGTGTATAAAGGGCATGAAAACGAGGTATGTAGGTTAAAGAAGGCATTTTATGGTTTAAAGCAAGCACCATGTGCTTGGTATGAAAAGATTCATACCTATCTAATTGCACTTGGTTTTGATAATAGTCCAACTAAGAGCAGCTTATATGTTAAGCATGTTAATGATGTGCTTCTGATCTTTTTTGTGTATGTTGATGACATGCTCATAACTGGTCCTCATGAGAAGCATATTGGTGATAGCAAGGTTGACTAGCATGCCTCATTTGAGATGTTTGATTTGGGGCATTTGCATCATTATTTGGGCATCAAATTCATGCAAGTTGATGGCGGAATAACTTTGTGTCAAAAGAAATATATTAACACATTATTGCACCATTTTGGCCATGAAGTCTACAAACCCTATTGCCACTCCTGTGGAGATAGGTTTATGATTGATTCTTCTTGATGCTGGTTTTTTTTTTTGTTTTCTCATAGATGAGCACGTTTATGCATTGCTAAGGAGTCAAGCATTGGGAGGCTCTTAAGTGCATATTTTGCTACTTGAGTGGTACACGGCTTCTTGGATTATTTTATCCTAAGAGGGGATCACTACTACCAGATTTACATGATTTTTCTAACTCTGATTGGGATGATTGTTATGACACTCGTGTGTCCACTAGTGGCTTTTGCTTCATGCTTGGTAGCTCATGTATATCATGGTTGAGAAAGAAGTAACCTACTATGGCCACCTTCAATTGTGAGGCTGAGTATAGGATAGCTTTCACAGTGACTATTAAATGTGTGTGGCTCAGATGCCTTATGGCTGATTTAGGTGTTGTTCAGTCTACTACAACACCATCTTCATTGACAGTCAGTGCACATTGCCAGTTGCGAGGAACCTTGTGTTCCATGCTGGTACTAAGCACCTTGAGGTGCATTATCATTATGTTAGGGAGAGGTTCTCTGCTGGAGAGATTAGCTTGGCATATGTGCCCATGCAGGAGAACCTTGTAGACCTTTTGACGAAGGCTCTGCCTAGGGAGAATTTGAACCTTTGGGCTTACCTCCTTTTGTGGATTGATACCACATAGCTTGGCACTTCCTTATACATGAATGCCAACTCCTTGCTCACCGCATCAATCCTAGGGAGGATTTGTTGATATATTTAGGTAGTGATGTGTGTGAACACACTAGGACTTCCAGGGCACATTTTTCCCTCTTTAGGAGGTTTTTTTCCATGTCTTGTATATAGGCCTATTTCCCTAATGGGTTACTTATCTTTGTACATTCCAGTGGTAATACATTCAGTATTGTGTGTTGTACTGCAAGCTTCTTCTTCTTCCTTGTGATGTTCTCCTGTTTCCACAAACCTTAAACTCCAACATAAATATATAGATTACTAGGGTTTGAGAATTTTCAATACTATGTCTAATAAAATATATAATAAATTAGGGTTTAATGATTAAAATTAGTATGTATAATTAGATATATGAAGAACTAGGGTTCTATGATAAATATTAGTGTACCCAATTAAATATCAAAAGAGCTAGGGTTTTAAATTAAAATAAATATATATAATTAAATATATAAAAAATAGGGATTTAAATTTGATTCTAATACATATAATCAAATATATATAAGAATTTTGATTGCAGGATAATGTTAGGTCCTCTCTTGCGAGCACAATTTATCTAATCTGTTGTACTTCTAACAACATTGTAACTAGATCAATAACCCACTGATGGTGGATATTTAGAGGATATGTCGGATGCATGTCATCTCTGTGTTTGACATTCGAGAACACCTGGAAAGTCTTACAAGTGTCCACATATTTCTGGACATCTACATACATCCCGTGCCACCAATATCTTTCCTTTATCTCTTCATAAGTCCCTTGAAAGCCTTTATGTCTAGCCCATAGAGAACTATGCATTTCACACATAATCTGTCTCTAACCTTGTTACAACCCCAAACTCGCTAAGGAATCTTGCTTATTCCAATCTTTTTTTTCCAAACTAATCCATCTTTTAGGAAATAATTGTTAGACTTTCTTTGAATAGTGCAGAACTTTTCTTTGCTCCAACTAGGATCAAGAGACTTTGTGATGTATCTCCTGATCTCCTTCCACTCATTTTCATATTTGTCTTCATTTAATCTTTCTATTATCCCTATTTGAACTTTGTAAGGTTTATCTTCTTCTGTCCTATTTCCTTTCGCACTTCCTAAGCTCTTTTGAGTCCCTTTTCTTGAAGACTCAATACTAGTCAAAGGATTCTTAGTTTGATGAGTAGGCTCTTTCCTATTTAGACCTGTAGATGCTTCGTCTAAGATTGAAGTATGTACATGCAAAGAATAAAAATCCAAACCTGTCTCTTGATCATTAGATATCATCAAATATTCATTTTTATATATATCCTATGATAGTGTATCAACAACCAAATTATTCCTCTTGTCTATATGAACAAACTCGGGGTTTAGTGACTTAATATATGCTATGCATCTTACCATGGTGATGTCTACAATGGAACAATTTAGGATCATTCCCAATGATTGTAAGGGGTTTGTTTTCACCACTACATTTGCCCTAATTAAGTATTCTCTATCATTCTTTATTGCGATTAGTATTCCCCAAAGCTCTTGCTTAATTTGAGGGTAGCCTTTGTGGTGAACATTTTAGTAATTTAGCTCAAAATCGAATCCCATACCTTTTTCCTTCATCATCTTCTTGGCCAATCTTCCAGCCTATACCCCTCAGACTCATATCTATACGAATGTAGATTTATTTATTGTCACTGTAATGACCTTTTCTAAGCAGCGGTGCTTCTTTAAGAGCTTGCTTTAGTTTCCTCACAGCTTGAGTATGTATGTCCTTCCCTTGAAATCTTTGCACTTTTCTAAGCAATTGATAGAGTGGGTCAACAACATGGGCAAAATGAGGAATCCACATAAAGTAGAACACACATGCCCCAAGAAATCTTCTCAACTCAGTAATTGAGGAGCAACCTTCTTTTATGTGTTGAATGGTGTCTTCTTTCTTCGGGCACGAGTTTCTTCCTTTAGGACCACACAGGCTTCCTACAATCAGAACCTCTTGCACTCAGAATACTCATTTTTCTGTGGATACTGTCAAATGAACATCTTCCAGCCGACTAAGAATGGATTCATAATCATTTATGTGATTTTTAACAAATTTCCAACATCCATCCTCATCGTCACCTTGTTTACCGGTAGTAGATCTTGAATGAATCTTAGTGACCCGTTTTTCTTTGGTATTGTGAACCAGCAGTTACAATAGGGAGCACTTGATGGCTGAAGAATCCCTATTCTAATCTTTTCATTCAACTAGCCAATCAACTTTGAAATGTGAGCTTCTAGTAGTGGAATTGGTCGAAGTTTCAAATGTACATGTGGTATCCTAAAGATTATCATTGGTGACACCAAAAATAGATCTACACATCCAATTTCCTGGGCATTGAAAGAAAAAGCCTTTCCATGTCTTAATATCATCTGGGAGAATACATCCTCTCTTTTTCACCAAGAAATCCATCTTTTCCTAACTGAATTTTCTCAAGTGTTTCTTTAGTGAATTTGTGGCCTATTTTCCTTTTATCTCTAAGAGGTGGCTACATTTTTGCACCATCCATAAGTTTGTCGCTATTGTTAGGAAGGGGAACTGCAACCAGTTTAATCTTTTTATTGACCGTTTTGTATCTTGTTTAAACGAAAGCTTCTTTTCCTTTTTGATCTTGCTCAAACTTTGCTATATCCTTATACATGGACATAGAGTGTGATTGAATCACATAGGTACTCCTTCTTCCTTCAATCAATTCTTGCAAATCAAACAACGTATTTGCAAATGATATCTCATAAAAAACTCAATAGATTTCCTCGTCGAGGTCAAGCACTCTACATCTGTAAAAGTTTCTCTGAAGGTCTACTATGTATTGTTTTTCCCACTTTTCTAACTCAGAAAAGACACATTATTGAAAATAACTTGTTGAAGAAAGTTTTATGAAACCCGATATGAACATATTTACATTTCGGAGCTTTTCACTATCCAAGCTTCCATAGTCCCAAGTTATGAAAGCTTCATTTAAAAACTTTGATCTTCAAGTTCTTCAAGAATAGGTATTGTCCAAAGAGAAGTCCTGTTCTTGGCATTGTCCACACAAACTGTCATAAAATGAACTAATTTCTTTCCATCCTTGCTTCGAATCCGCACATCTTCTAAGACTCTTGTCTTCATCCTCAAGGTAGTAATGTATGGCTATCCTAAAATCAACGAGTAGCTGGAATGATCTTGGAGGACAAAGTTTTGATAATTACTAACATCTTCAATTGTGACTAGTACTTGTGGGCATGCACCAAATAGTTCACCTCGCATTGTATTAGGAGCCTAAATTCTCCAACCTAGCTGCATATCTATTGGCCATTTTCCATTCATGTAGAGATCTTTGGACATTAAATTAATTTCACATCCATGATCGATCAGAGTGATGATTGGTGTACTCATTTTATCTAATCATACCAATGTCTCAGTCATGGCTCAAGCCTAGTGATCTCTGGTATAATGACCTGAAGGAGTTATATCTTCATTCTTAGTCACTCGGCTTTGTTCGTAAATTTTCCCATGTCACATCACTATTAGGATTGAAAGCTCATTCATATACATTGAAGGATTAAAATCACCATTTGTAGGGAATAAAATAGCATCTGAGATTTTTCCACATGTAACGTCTCTATTGAGATTAACCATTTTTACATAAAAACCAACTATCTTAGCTGCTTTAAACACATCAAAACAAACCATCTTAGCTGCTTTAAACTCCCTACATAAGATATCTTGGATAACTTTGTTTTACTTTTTCATAAGCAAAAGGATACCTATTCACTTGTAGAGAACTTGCAATCAATACCCTCGATTGTCTAAACAATCATATTCCATTGGACAATACGTTTCTTGTGTGGCATGACCTTTTGTTTGTATTTTGATTTTCCTCTTTTTCTAATTTTAATTTTTTATTTTTGTTTGCTTTCCTTTTTCTTTTTATTTTTGACTAAGGGTTTATTCTGTTTCATACCTATATACAAACACAATGTAATTAATGAGTTAGAGTTAGGATAAAATTTAGATTGTAAGGCTCCAAACTAGATCTTTTATCAGGGATAACATGGGGTTTGGTTTCAGCTAGGGTAGTGCACTTCAAAATCAATGGTTCTATTTACACTATGGGCCTAATTCCTAGGGTTCCTAAGGGTTTAGGTTAAGTTTTCATGGGTCAAAGTTAGGGTTTCCAAGGTTTTTAAGGGTTAGATGATAGTTTCAAGGGGTAAAAATGCACTTTCAAGTTATAATTTGTAGGGTTTTTACTAGGTTTTCTCGTTCCATAGTCTTTCAACTTTAAATATATGTACAAAGGATCAAAATTCATGGGTTCCTAAGGGTTCAAGTTAGGTTAAGTTTTCATAGGTCAAAATTAGGGTTTTAGGGGTTTTTAAGGGTTAAAAGATGGTTTAAAGGGGTAAAGGTTAGTTCAGGGTTTTTGAACAATTTAATGAACTTTATACAAATATATAAGTCTAATTTATGAGAATGACATGTATTCCGCCTACATAATTAATCAAATTAATCAAAACACAATCAATTGATCAGTATTATTATCTTCTTGCACTCAAAGCATCATATCATGTTCAAAAAAACAAAGAAATGAATTTGAAAAAAAAAATCTTGATGTGCACTCCTCAAGGGATTTCATCCCAAGAACGCACTCTCATAGAACCTCATCTTACTGAAATAATTGAATGTTAGAGATCATGAAGACTAAAAATAATATTTTTCGCACGTAAACTAGTCTATGAGACTTGTTAATGCAAGTACTTAAAAAGGAAGTTATGGTCTTCACCAGGCATACACACATAGACCCCTTGTCACTCACTAATCAAGTTCTCTTAGACTATGCAAAGAAAACACATGAGATTTGAGACAAGTTTTGAAGACTTGATTAGCTTCTAACAAGCTAAAGACTACAACAAATGAGTTAGATATGACTAATCCACAAGGCTCAACACTCAAAGCAGCCTAGAATAATCACATATATAAATAATTCATATACAATTTAGTTGTTCTCATAAGTAACATTATGGATTTATCCAAGTATCTCCTATTTACATGCATCATATCATGCTTTCGATAGCATATACGAAAACATTCTTTTTTATTGAGATATGATCTAACTATCCAATTATAAATTTTATATAAGCAATCACTGCAACATGGTAATATGTGTTGGAACAAATCCATTACAAGTTTAAGTACTGGCTTGAGTTCTAGGAAGAGTATTAAGAGAAGACAATGTATGGAAATCTAAGAGTTCACTTGTGAACTCACCCTTGTAATTGTTTGATCATTTACTTGATGTAAAAGTAAGAGGAATCACAGTAGTTGAGTTCACTTGATGAAAATAGAGAGAGAAGACACAAATTCTTGATTTGGAGGTTGGAGAATCAATCAATCTCTACAAATTAGGAAACTACTTTTAGGTGAGCAAGATTCAAATTCAAATATTGGCTCCAAAGCTCTCTATATATACATGGAAGTTTAGTTGCACTTAAAGAGGCATCCACAAGCTGAGCTATATGCTATATCAACTGTGGATACCAGGCACACACATGTATCTTTAAGTTCATTGTATTCTACAATCAATATACACTCATATTTATGATCATACAAGTTCGTATCTTCATGGTTTTGTGAGTCTACTGTTCACTGTTATGCTCCTGAGATTATATAGTCAGATTGGAGACATCATTTCTCTCCGTATGGTGCATCATTTTCAGTGCTTTAACTTGCTAATGTTTGTTGTTAGAGTCTACTATATGCTCACAAACTTTCGTTGCTATTGGAGTTCTCAATCTTGAGTTATGGTTAGTTGAAGTCAACCCTATCTATTCATATTCACTTCTCTCCTGATTTTTTATTTTTTTCAGTCAACTTGTTAGAGCTGGTTCTCCGCGTGTACTTCATCACATTGCATGATTCAAAGCTTGTTGGATTCATCATAGTGTCTAGTGTCAACATACAAAATGGCATAATCATTTCTCTGATTTATTATTTCTTATAATAATACTTTTGAAAATTAGCTCTTTAAGTTAAGTAGAGTTCTCCAAAAGGAATTAAGCTAATTGCTACTGTGCTCAAAGAATTATTCAAAACACTGGACAGATGTATGAATCAAAATAACAAGTTTTTCACCTCTAAATTAAATATAGCTCATCTGTTTTGATCTATCTTTTTGAGATTGATCTTCCAAGGTACATAGGGTGTCTAACACATCCATTGGCAAGCTAAAAGGGCCCACCACATACTCCTAGACTTCATTTGGTTGGTGTAGATCAAGGATTTTGCAGCACCACTTCATCTTCAAGCACATATCTATCCATCTCTTCACAGTTGTATCAGAGCAAAGATGGCATGTGGATTTCCTTCATCAATTGACAAATTGGATAGAGGTAATTACTCAGCTTGGTCATTCAGGATGGAAGCTTATGTTATCGGCCGCCAGATCGGAAGTTGTATAACTGAATCTTTTTTCGCACGCGTGAAAGGATGTTACGGAGACACCTTGTAATCTTTATATAAAGCAATGAAAAAGAGACGCATAGTAACGTTCCGAGATATCACCAGACTGTTTGTATGGGTGATTGACTGAGCGTTGTTGTAGTGTTGTTGAAGCCATTCTGAGTATACTGTAGTGTATGGTTCTCATTCTGTTCTGCTATCTATCGATACCTCTTTGTTGTGAGTTTCCTCGACATCTAGTAGATCACTAGACTGTTGTCTGAGTGAGTCGTTTGTGAGTCTCTATTGCGATTGTTGTGTTAATTACGCGTATCATGGTCTTACTCTTTCTTGGAATGTTCTGCCAGTTGTTTGGTGAAATCTGTGTTGTGTTCAGTGTTGAGGTCTATCTTCATACGACAAGATTAAGCTACAGTAAGGGTCTTCTTAAGTTGCGTACTGAATCTTCAGCACTGTGTGTCTGGAACTCTTGAGTCCTTCTGTGTCTTCGGTTTGTCTGATGCTGAGCACTATTCGGTGAAGGTTGAACTACTGTTATTGTTCCTAATGTTACAATAGTGTGTATTCGGAAGGGTTCTGAGGTAAGTCGGTATCACGATACTAATAGTCTGGTACAGTGTGTTCGATAGAATCTGGAAGAGTTAGAATGACGAACCGTAAAGATTCAGAAGGGTATACCAATTCTTGATAGAAGTCTTGAATGTTAGTATATTGTGGTGTGAAGTCATTTTGGGAATCAAGCATAGGGCCTCTGTCTTTACAGACCCCTTCCACTCCCAAGAACCCAATAAACGTTTAAACGCGGCTCTGACAGATAGGCCGAGCGTTTAACACTAGCGTCGTCTGTGGGAAGGTGGCAACATATCAGATTGTTGCAAATCGATTGTGGTAACGCGACTATAGATTGTAAATCGACAGTAAAGTATGCGATTAGTACAAAAGATGATACATGCCGGTTACTCGATCCAGTGAAACATATCCGAAGTACCGACAGCCTTGGGTACCTAATTTGCTAAGGACGCCTCCAAGAGGTAGAAGCGCAGATAGGTATAACTATAACCCAACTGCCAAGAAAGTGAAGAACCTTAGTAGTGATTCCGGCCATATTCCGGTGGAACGCACTACATCTCTGGCAGATTCCGGTGTGATTACGGCATAGTGTGTCGAAGATATAGTAACTCCAGAATCTACCAGGATGCAGCATGAAGTTAATTTAACACCATTGAGTAAAGATTCGAACTTGTTTACGAATAGAAACGTCTTAGCCAAAGAAATCAGTGAACGAGAAAAAGCAACTTGTATTGGTGAAAAATCGACACCTTTCGATGTTATTTCGGTACTAGTTGCTAAAAGCTCATAGTTTTCCGGTGATGATTTACCAGTTCTTGGTGAATCTTCAGTCCAATCACCGCTATTGGGAGTAAGCCTTCCTATATTTGACATCAAGAAGGAAGGTAGCTTGTTCGAAGCTGAAATCCGAAACATACTGAACCATATTATCGTACCGGAAAGAGCACAGGCTGACGATACAGACTCCGACGGTTCAGATATTCCACCTCGGGATACAGAGTGTAGTCATAATACAACCGCCAGCACGATGAGTGGGCAACAACAACAACAACAATAGCAACCGCAGCAGCAGCAGCAGCCACAGCAACATCTATTTCCACCACGGCCAACTCCAACAGGAGTGACGTACACTAAATTTGGTGGATTTCCACGAGATGACCCAGATGCTCATGTACACACATTTGAGATAAGTTACACAGTGCTCAATCATCCACCTGATCCGGCGTATAAAGCTGTTGTCTTCCAGTCTACATTGGTTAATGAAGCAGCCAGATGGCTTACAGAATATGATATTAACCACTTCGGCACCTATGAAGCAGTAAGGGATGCATTTTTGCAGAGATTGAGGCTAAAGAAGAATCCAGCCGAAATTTTTGATTATCTGCAAAACAATAGACAGAAGATAAATCAAACAGTACAGGAATATGCCACCCTATTCAGAACTCATTTGAGGCAATTACCAACAGCGCATGGCAACCTGCCGGATCACGTTATCACGCAATGGTTTATCAATGGATTGACTCCGCAACTTAAACAGATTATGATCATATGCTGTGTAGGAGCTATGATACTAGATGCGGTGATAGCAATGGCTTTGTAGCTTGAAGACAAGGTTGGAGGATTTACAGAAGACCTGGAATGGTTAAAAGCAAATAAAAATGTTGCAGAAGATCCAACCAGACAAATGTTCTGCACCACATGCAAGAATTCAGGGCACAACAGTGTTACTTGTGCGCTTAATTAGTTGTTTTGTGCTGTCTGCATATAACGCCAAAGTACAGGGACCAGCAACTGCCAATGATATTATACAGGAACCATGACAGCCAGCCAGACACTATGTACCTCTACAAATGAGAAACAACCAGCAACAAGGTTATCGAAATTACAGAGGACAGAGAAATAATAACTACAATGCAAACCGTTGGCAGGCCGGACAAGCATAGGAAAATCCCAATTTGCCACCACCGCGCTGCCATATTTGTGGTGAATTTGGTCACATTAGAAGATTTTGTAAGGATGCAGCTGATTATGATTAGAGGAAGAAAGAACGTCAAAACCCAGTGACTAATATGGTACAAATCACACCAGTAGAAATGCAAGCTGCAGTAATTCAGACCCGATCCGGTAAGCAACTACGACCAGGAGCAGAAGTATTTGAACCAGGCATATATGAGCAACAAAGGATGTATGATAAGGCCAGTCAATGGACCACCGCCGAACCTCCAGTATTTCCAGATCCTATTCCGGTGACCCAGGCTCCGCTAACCAAGGAACGAACACAAAAACAAGATTCTAATTCAGTAGTAGGCACATCATCTTCAGCAAATACATCATCTTCAGCCGACGCATCATCTTGAGAATCTGTGGAACACACAATTCAATCACATAAGGCCTGGGAAATTTTATCTAAAGCGTCCATTACTCTTCCTCTTGGCCAATTACTTGCACTAGTACTAGGAGTTCAGCAACAATTCCAACAACAGTTTAGTCTTGTACCTTCTTGCATTCCAGCAACAGCGACAGTGCAACCGGAACCTGATTCTACGGTCGATCATTCGGTTCCTTTAATTACGGTACGGTATAAAAATCATAAAATTACACATGTATTAATTGATGGAGGATCTGGTGTCAACATTGCTACTGCCACACTGTGTAAAAAGTTAGGATGGACCGAAATTGAACCAGTCCAATTTTTTCTCAGAATGGCCGATCAGTCAAGAGTCCATCCAGTAGGACTTGTCCGGAATGTACCAATAAATTTGCAGGGTAGCACATTTTAAATGACCTTTGTCGTCCTAGAATTACCAGAATCCACCCTTGATTAATCTTCTTTTTGGTCGTCCTTGGCTGAAGCAAGCTAAAGTCATACAAGATTGGTCTGCACAGGAACTTACTTTCAAGGACAATAATCATAAATATGTTGTAAAATTAGATGCTATACAGCCTTGCGAATTACATGCTAGACCTTACTTTGTAGAACCACTTCATATGTTAGATGGTTTGTCAAATGATGAAGAAGAAGAGTTTTTGAGGAATAACATTGATTTGATCTCTCTAGGAACTGTTGATCTACAATCTGTTGTAGATAATTGGAATCCCGAAGTTTGTATGGTGATGCCTGTAACGGAAGAAGTAAAGAAGGAAGATACTGCTGCTGTGAACGACGCTGATCTGCAACCACTTTTTAAGCTAGCTGATGATATAGAGAAGCCTTGACAATTTTATGTTCCAGAGGATCAGTTGATTACCTACAATTTAGGGGATGAAGAAAATCCGCGTCGTGTCAAGATAAAGGAAAGCCTACCGGAAGTATTTCAAGCAGACTTAATCCAGCTACTCCGAGAGTTCTCTAACGTTTTTGCATGGGATTACAAAGATATGAAAGGCTTGGACCCTCGCATCTACCCACATAGGGTCATGCTGAAGCCAGAAGCAAAACCAATCAAGCAACCCACCTACCGGATGAATCCGAACTATGCATCACAGGTAAAGGCAGAGCTTGATAGGCTACTCAAAGTCGGATTCATTGTACCAGTAGAGCATGCTGAATGGATCTCACCAATTGTTATTGTTCCTAAAAAGAATAAGCAACTGCGAATCTGTGTCGATTACCGGAAACTGAATGCAGCTACGGTGCCTGATCCATTTCTGCTACCTTTTCTTGACACGATGCTTGGTAGAGTAGCAGGACATGAAATGTATATCATTCTTAGATGGATACAGTGGGTATAATCAAGTTAGAATGGCTGAACAGGATATACCAAAGATCGCTTTCATTACCAATTGGGGCGTTTTTGCTTGTACCGTAATGTGTTTTGGATTAAGAAATGCCCCTAGTACTTTTCAAAGATGCATGGAGGAAATATTCTCCCCTTACCTTACCTCTTTTATGCAAATATATCTTGATGATTTTTTGTTATTCGGTAAGATGGTAGCACACTTGTTCCATTTACGGTGCTGCTTTGAGAAGTGTAGAGAATACAGACTTTGTTTGAACCCAAACAAATTTGTGTTTGCGATTTCATGTGGAAAGCTACTTGGCCACATTGTATCTGCACAGGGTATACATGTGGATCCAGATAAAATTACAGCTATGTTAGAAGCACCTATGCCCACTACACCTAAGGAAGTAATGTGCTTCATGGGCCAAGTAAGAAGGCATGGTCGGCACTTACGGTGGCTTGCTCATTTGGCGATACCACTGAACCGGTTAATAACCAAGACTCCTCGACAATTTGAGTGGACTCAGGAATGTCAAATTGCTTTTGATCGTCTAAGGGGATTACTAACACAGGTTCCAATCTTACAGCCTCCTGACTGGGATCGCCCATTTCATGTATTTGTTGATGCTTCAGATATTGCCAACAAACTGATAAGTGGTTTCGGCCAGTGTACTATGCAAGTCGAAGGCTTGCCCCTGCTGAGAAGAATTACTCTATAACTGAAAGGGAATGTCTGGGTTTAGTATAATCTATCAAGAAATTTAGGCGTTATTTAGTTGGCCGCAAATTTACTTTTCATGTAGATCATGCTGCACTTCTCTATCTGGTTCGGCAACATCATTTAGGTGGTCGATTAGCGCGTTGGGTTCTGCTTTTACAAGAATTTGATTACGAAGTTATTCATCGGCCAGAGAGTTCACATGCCTTAGTAGATTTCCTTTCTCGCTTAGATTTTGGTGAAGCTCCGGTCGATGTAGATGACACAATGCCAGCGATTTATGTTTCTGAACCAACCAATGATGAAATTGCAGACCCACCTATGCCATCTACATATTATGATCAGATATTGACTTTTCTTACTAATGGATGCCTTCCTTCTCAGGCTTCTCCTGCAATGCATAGGAAGATTGCAGTATACAGTCGCAAATTTCGGTTAATTGCTGGGGAATTATACTATATGGATCACACTGGAATTTTACTTCGTTGTATTCCTCCACACAAAGTTAATTCAATCATTATGTTAGCTCATTCAATTCCATCCGGCAGACATTTTGCTGCAGATTTAACACACCGAAAAATTCTGCAAAGTGGGCTTTGGTGGCCTACTATGTACAGGGATGTATTGCAGTTTGTCAAAAAATGTGATAATTGTCAGAGGTCTAGAAAACCCCTACAACGTCATTTTTTCCCTCTACAATCTGTCTTGCCATTAGAACCTTTTTAGAAGTGGGGTCTAGATTTCATTGGACCTATTACACCTCCGACAATCCTCAGTAATAATCGTTATATTCTGACCTGTACAGACTATGCGACCAGATGGGCAGAAGCATGGGCTTTAAGGTCTGCCACATCTGTTTCGGTAGCAAAGTGCCTAATGAAAGATGTCTTTCCGCGTTTTGGATTACCTCTAGAGCTTGTTACAGATCAAGGCACTCATTTTGTTAACAATTTAATGAAAGTACTCACACATTCTTTTAAGATTATGCACAAATTCAGTTCACCATATTATCCTCGTGCAAATGGTTTGGCAGAAAGCACAAACAAAACCCTATTGAATATGCTTCCAAAATTAATTCTGGAATCACCGGAAAGATGGGATCAACTGTTACCTGCAGTATTATGGGCATACAGGACTACCTATAAGGTAGCAACAAGATTAACCCCTTTCAAACTAGCTTATGGACTGGAAGCCATAGCACCCATGGAAATTATTGTGCCAAGTTTACGTGTAGCCATCACTCAGAAATTGTTACCTGAAGAATCTCTGTCCTTTCGGTTGGATACACTCAGAGAACTGGATGAGCACCGATGGCAAAGTTTTCTGACCATTCAAGAAGTACAGATAAGACAAGCTCAAACACATGATCGATATCTAAAGACTCCAGTTTTTATGGTGCAACAACTTGTACTCTTCTACAAAGCCAAGTCGAGTCGCTCTGCTGAAAAATTCAAGTTACGATGGTTTGGTCCCTACCGGATTTCTGAAAAGGTGGGCCCAGCAACTTTTCGGTTGACTACTTTGACCAGAATTCCTCTTCCAAAGGTGATAAATGGATCAAAGCTGCGTCCGTATCAACAAGCATCCGATCCACACTGAAACGTTCTACGGATGGTCCGCGCATTTTGCGTTTTCTTATTTCTCTTTTTCTTTTCTTTTGTTTTTGCGCGCTTAATAATATAAATCTGTAAATATCCGCGTTTTGATACCTAATTATGTCAACAGCCGCCCTGCCCTTTCAAGTTGCTCATGCATGCTCACCGAAGTTATGAAGTTATCATCTCAACATCGCACGATCATTAGTGCTTTTGATTGCTCTCCACTATAGCGCATCTACTTAACCTTCTCCGTTTCGCCGAAAATCACTATTGTGTTTGCGTGATTTGTGTGATTCTGTTAACCCTGTGCTTTGTGTCTTGTGCTTGCGTTTTCTGTGTGCGCCATGGAAGCTCTGGCAAACTATGTGTAGATCCCCCTCTTCTCTCTCTCTCTTCCCCGCCGTCCTTCTCTCCCTCTCTCTCTCGGGTTTTTTCTCTCTCGCTCTTCGATGGCTAGCACTTTGGACCCAACAGTAGGGGAAGGATAGGATAAGGAGAAGAAAAGCCTGAGAAAATGCTGAAACATTGAGCTTTGCTACCAGCAGTGTGTTCAACTTATGGTTTCGGTCTGCTAGCAGTAATGATCGGAATGGAGTAACATATTAAGAAGAAGATATCTTGTCTATGTGATTAAGAGCTTTGGAGTGATGACACACTACCATGACATTGGACATGTTGAAAGAATGTGGAAATCAAATCTATGATGCCTTCAAGTATGACAGGCCATGTCACTCAATCAAATAAGTATCTTCTTATGGTGCTAGAGAGTCTCTGTAACAAACTAGATCTTATGCAAGAGTTATCTATTTGCACTGTACATTGAATACTATCGAGTGCCATGTATGTGGAATTCGACCTTTCTCAACGGCGGTGTCCGATATGGATTGTTTGCTTAGACCACAGTGAACATCTCAAGATCTTATCATGGTGGCTTCCTCCTCGGTCTCAATTATGTTGAGGTTGTTAATTTTGTAACACTTGATTGGCTTCCTATTGTCCGATTTGGAGTAGAAAGATGTCGCCTTTATCACAAAGTTGTAGTACTACTATTTCAAGGAGAATTATTGTGTTGTGGCAAAGGATGCACAGAGCTATGGTATGTCTTCATTTTGGTTAAAGAAGGAGCTAGCTGATATGATCTCTCTCTCTCTCTCTCGCGGCCTCTCTCGCTCTCTCGTTCCTAACTGGTCATTGGAATTTCACGTGCATACAGATGCTAGTCTTCATGCTGTTGGTGCAGTTCTAGCTCAACCATCATCACACAAGGTTGATAGACCTATCTCTTATGCCAGCAGACTCCTCAACCAAGCTGAAAGGAATTACAGTACGACGAAAAGAGAAGGTTTGGCTATCGTATTTGCTCTTCAGAAGTTCGGACATTATCTCCTTGGTGTACATTTTATAGTTATATATGATCATCAGCCCTTGAAGTATTTGATAAACAAGCCTAGAGTAGCTAGAAGGATTTGGAGATGGTTACTCCTATTTCAAGAATTTAATTTTGATATTCATATTAAGCCAGGAAAAGAGCACTACATGGCAGATCAAGTATCCAGGACTGCAATGAGCGAAAAAGCAACAGGTATTAATGACGAACTGGTGGATAGCAATCTTTTTCTAGTAGCAATTCGGACTGGTTGGTATGATGAAGTTCTCCATGTTCTTACTACTGGAAAGATCCCAGAACACTTGACACTTGTAGAAAAGAGAAGATTGCTCCTGAAAACCAAAGCATATTCTCTTATAAATGGAAATTTATATAAATACTGTGAGGATGATATCTTGAGAAGGTGTGTCTATCCCGAGGAGGTAAATCTTTTGCTAGAGGCTGCACACAGTGAAGGACATCTAAAGGGGGAAGAATTGGCTCATAGAATCATCCACAAAGGTCTATGGTGGCCTCATATTTACAAGGATGTGATCAAGTTTGCTAAAGAATGCCATATCTGCCAGAGGTGTGCTCCTACGCCAACCAGATTGAATTTCCAACCATTAGTCATATCTACAGGATGGCTCCCATTTGAACGATGGGGTCTTGATTTCATAGGACCAATTAGTCCAACCGGTCAACGAGGGGGTAAAAAGTATATATTGATGGCCACATGTTATGCCACTAAATGGATAGAGGCTAAAGCCACTGTGGACTGCACGGCTTTAACAATAGCTAAGTTCTTGTATAAACGTATTTTCTCAAGATTTGGTTGCCAACTGGAAATCACTAGTGATAGAGGCACACATTTTATAAATCAATTGCTCCAGTTTATATTTGACAGGTACAAAATCTTCCATAAAAAATCTTGTGCCCACTATCCAAGGGCAAATGGCCAAGCAGAGAGTTCCAATAAGATTTTAATTGGATTACTTCTCAAATTATCCTTTGAACATCAAAGCTTCTGGCCACAAGCATTGATCGATGCAATTTGGGCTTTCAGAACCACGAAGAGGGGAACCACTGGCGAAACCCCATTCCGCTTAGTATATGGAAAAGAGGCATTGGCCCCATTTGAGTTCATTATCAGAAAGGAAACAGGAATCAAAACGATTGGAATTCAACCCCCCCATTCAGAGATTGGTGGCATTAGAAGAGCACAGAGAAGGGGCAATGCAGAAACTTCTGGTAACACAAGAAGAGCACAAGAGATTGCATGACAGGTATCTGAGATCCAATGAAGTTCAGGAAGGGTCCATGGTTTTAGTGCATCAAATTCCACCAATTCAAACTAAATTGGCACCCAAATGGGCAGGAGCATATAAGGTTATCAAGGTATTGCCACATGGCGCAGTGCATCTGGAAGATTTGCAGGGTAAAAGGATTCCCCTAGTCAACATCTCCAGGGTGAAGAAGTATCTGAATTAAGTCAAAATAGAAGCACTTCATCCCTTGTACATACCGTGTTTCTTTTCAGTAATTGCAGTATAACTAGATCTCATCGAAATAAGTACAATAAGGGAGAAATTGCACCAGGGACGGTGCAAAAGCTTGATGTGGGGGTTTGTAGATCCCCCTCTTCTCTCTCTCTCTTCCCCGCCGTCCTTCTCTCCCTCTCTCTCTCGGGTTTTTTCTCTCTCGCTCTTTGATGGCTAGCACTTTGGACCCAACAATAGGGGAAGGACAGGATAGGGAGAAGAAAAGCCTGAGAAAATGCTGAAACATTGAGCTTTGCTACCAACAGTGTGTTCAACTTATGGTTTCGGTCTGCTAGCAGTAATGATCGGAATGGAGTAACATATTAAGAAGAAGATATCTTGTCTATGTGATTGAGAGCTTTGGAGTGATGACAGACTACCATGACATTGGACATGTTGAAAGAATGTGGAGATCAAATCTATGATGCCTTCAAGTATGAAAGGCCATGTCACTCAGTCAAATAAGTATCTTCTTATGGTCCTAGAGAGTCTCTGTATCAAACTAGATCTTATGCAAGAGTTATCTATTTGCACTGTACATTGAATACTATCGAGTGCCATTTATGTGGAATTCGAGCTTTCTCAAAGGCGGTGTCCGATATGGATTGTTTGCTTAGACCACAGTGAGCATCTCAAGATCTTATCATGGTGGCTTCATCCTCGGTCTCAATTATGTTGAGGTTGTTAATTTTGTAACACTTGATTGGCTTCCTATTGGCCAATTTGGAGTAGAAAGATATCGACTTTATCACAAAGCTGTAGTACTACTGTTTCAAGGAGAATTATTGTGTTGTGGCAAAGGATGCACACAGCTATGGTATGTCTTCATTTTGGTTAAAGAAGGAGCTAGCTGATATGATCTCTCTCTCTCTCTCTCTCTCTCTCTCTCTCTCTCTCTCTCTCTCTCTCTCTCTCTCTCTCTCTCTCTCTCTCTCTCTCTCTCTCTCTCTCTCTCTCTCTCTCTCGCGGCCTCTCTCGCTCTCTCTCTCTCTCTCTCTCTCTCTCTCTCTCTCTCTCTCTCTCTCTCTCTGCCTCCCTCTCTCTCTCTCTCTCTCTCTCTCTCTCTCTCTCTCTCTCTCTCTCTCTCTCTCTCTCTATATTCCCCCTCCCTTCTCCCTCCTCCCCCGCACCCTCCCGCCCCACCCCGCAACCCACCCCCGCACACCCCGCAACCCACCCCCGCACACCCCGCAACCCACCCCCGCACACCCCGCAACCCACCCCCGCACCCCCCGCAGCTCACTCCGGCCACCTCCCGCCCCAGCCCGCAACCCACCCCCGCACACCCCGCAACCCACCCCCGCACCCCCCGCAGCTCACCCCCGCCACCCCCCGCCCCACCCCGCAGCCCACCCCCGCTGCCCCCCGCTCACCCCCGCACCCCCGCTCACCCCCGCACCCCCGCTCACCCCCGCACCCCCCGCTCGCCCGCACACCCCTGCTCACCCCCGCCACCCCCCGCTCACCCCCGCACCCCCTGCCCCTGCACCCCCTCCTTACCCCGCACCCCCGCTCACCCCCGCACCCCCGCTCTTGTTGTGAGTATGGACAATGGGTGCCGATCAGAGCCGCGAATGGTGATCTTGACAATTCCGATTCCGAAGGAGAGGAAGAATACGAACATGGAACCAGGCACGATGCTCTTGAGACTCCTTTTTCGTCCTCCGAGCAGAACCTTGCATCGTCCAGCTCCAAAGCTGGCGTGGAAGACATTGGTTCGAAGCTCGGTAATCTATCCCTTGTTGCAGGCTGTACAACTGTTGATGGTACTCTGAAGGTCAAACTCTATCGACACATTGGAGGCAGCATTCCTAAAGGACAATGGATTATTGCAGAAAAGTCTGTTTCTTGGGAGTTTACCAGAGTTGGAGAGAATGGCGATGATGAGGAGAATGATAATGGTGGCCATGAGGATGAAGGTGAAAGAAATAGGTCACAAAAGTCATAGTATCTATTGGTCGGTAACAAAGTCAATGGTTGTGTAAGTGAGAAATTGCAAGCCAAATTCTCTGGGGACCAGCTTAGAGTGGATCTTGTATATTATGGAGTATGGGCCCTCAAGTTCCCTGCGCAGGAAGATTTTCAAGATTTTGAAAATGAGTTTCGGAATTGTTTGTGAATACATATCTTTTAGAGGCTACAGAGGAAAATAAGATAAAAGTATTTGGAAATGAATTTTTGGGTCGGGCCAAACCTGAGATTGCAGATGATTCTATTTGGGAAGATGCCGAAGATAGTCTCAATCTGCTAGCGGATGCCAAAAATTTGAGAAGACTATGTGGAGCCTGCTAGAGATACCATACAGAGCCTCACCATGGGAGCACGGGATCATAGCTACCTTGTGAAGTGCAAAAGGCATTGAAGCAGTAAAAAGATTTTGCCTTCGGGTATTCACGGAAAGGTCGTATCTGTCATCTTCAATGAAGCTGATTCTATTTCCTATTCAACTCCTAAAAAGGCCATGCTTGTAAGAGCAGAAAGCAATCTTATGGTTATGAGTCCCATTAAGGAATCTACATCTCACTCATCAGGTGTGCATCAGGTTGATGTGGAAACTGGAAAGGTTGTTACAACATGGAAAGTTGAAAAGGATGGAACTCCCATCGATATGAGAGATATTATAAATGTTAGCAAAGGTGCTCAGCTGGATCCTTCAAGGTCAACTTTTCTGGGCTTGGATGACAATAGATTATGTAGATGGGACATACGTGATCAATATGGCATTGTGCAAGCTAGACAACCTAGTGCGGGATTGGAAAGAGGGCCATCAATTTTCTAGAGGTACAAATTTTCAGTGTTTTGCCACCACAGGAGATGGGGGAATAGTTGTAGGTTCAAAGGATGGAAAAGTGCGTTTATATGGGACGACATCGATGAGGATGGCAAAAACAGCTTTCGCGGTGGAGATCCTGACATATGATGGGAAGTGGGTTCTTGCCACAACTGATTCGTACATGATGCTCATCAGTACTGTGTTAAGGATAAGGATGGCAAGGCAAAGACTGGGTTTACTGGAAGGATGGAGAACGGGTCATTCCAATATCACGACACAAAGTAAGGATCTCAATTTGAAAACAAAAGGGGTATGTGATAAAAGTGTGCATGGTAGAAAGCGAAAATGGAGAGGTCTGTTGCTGCCAACCATTCATTACGACGACCTATTTTTGTGGATCCAATTCAAATCAAGTGGAATATTTGATCTACCCCTCCAATCTTGGGCAATCAATCGGCGCGTGATCAGTGGACGTGAGGAATCGGCAAGGCTCTCTTGGCCTATTGGAGCCTATAAAAGCAATGGAGTTGTGTTCATTGGGGGTACATTAGTTGAGATACACATTTGTATATGTGCATACAGAAGTCCTCTCTTGGCACTTGTGGCTTCAAGCCTACTGTAGGAAGTCACTCTGTAGTGTGATTACAGAGCGTGGGCTTCCCAGTGGAGGGCTAATAGCACGATAGTGTAAAGAGAGTGACTTGGTTGTCTTTCTCTGTGAGTCAGTGTTATTGTTAAGCTTTATTCTCTAGAGAAATTCTCCACCATTTGTATTGTTCTATGTTAATCTGCATATAATTGGCCCATTGAGCTGATTAGAAGATTCCGCTGTATTGATGTTATTTAATTTTAGGGTGGCATGTTAGCCCTGAGCATGAACGTTTGAGCATCACTTTGACCAATCTTGTAATCATCTGATTTGAATCAAGAAGTGTATGGTCTTCCTTGGTCATTTATTGTTAATATTTTCTAGAGTATTTACAACTTTGTGCAGTCATTTACATCTGCCTGCTCTCAGAAATGTTAAAAGATATACTATCTTAAAGAGAACCCCCCTTGAGTAGGCGACGTACTGGAAGTGCCTATTCTTCCTCTTAATAAAAGGGGATACCCCAGTACCTCCTCTACACTATGCCGCTTTCCGTGACGGACTCCTTGCCGATGTACGAGAATTCCTGCGCATACGTGGGTTAGCCGATTTCGCTGAACTGCGGTGGCATTCAGTGGAATCCCACCCGTTCTTTGCCCACATAATCACTGCCATCGGTGCTGCTCCTGCCACCGAGCAGAGTTGGCCGATCTCATCCCTACCATCCGGTACCGTAATCACGTTCCAAACCTTTGCTGATGCGTTCGGACTCCCTCGGCAAGGTCGGGAAAATGGCCCGAATCTGCCAATAGCCACCATGAACCAACTATTCCCTAGGAGTTCCTCTAACGAATATGCCATCCTCTGCCGTCCTGAACCTGAGAGATCCACGCTACAATTCTTAGTAGCCATCCTCAATCTCCAGAAGCACACCTATGGAATATCTCGTCCCTTCTACTCAGCCATAGACTTAGCTACCCGAGAACCTATAAATTTTGCACCGTACTTCTTCCACCGCATTCACAGAGAATGTGTTTCAATCATCAAACAGGTAAACAAGGGAGGAATGCCAAGGTCCAGACTGCCGCACATCATATCTTTCCTTTTTCCGGCCATTCTTGTAGCACAACCACCACCCAGAGGCCCAGTCCTACACCATGAAGAGTCGGCTCAATTATTGGAAGATGATGAAGAAGACGAAGAGGAACTCAATCAACTCTTCCGCCGGAAAAGAATTAGAATCAGTTCATCTGAAAGTGAAGCACAAGGTTCAGAAGAAGGAAATAAAGATGACAAAGAAGAAGAAAAACAGGATGAAGAAACCTTCCATGACACCGCAACATCTATGCAGCACGAATCATCAGCACAATCTTCGTCAGAAGGACAACAAGAACAGAACAGGAGGATCACACCAACTCTGACACAAGCTCGTCACGAGAAGCATCTCAGCAGCAATCTGAGCAGGAAGAGCAAGGAGATGAGGAACAAATCGTTAAAGAAGTTTTTGAAGAGCTACTTAAAGCAGTCGAGTCCACAGCTGCCGACACAGCTGACACTCAACAAACCAGAGATAAGGTAACACAATCTAACGCTGTTCTTCCCACTCACCCATCGGAGCCTCCACTCAACCCAATTATCCCTGCTCCACCCATTCATCCCGAAGAACCCACTGCTTCTTCTTCCTCATCCCCAAACTACTTTCCACCGAACTCCCAGCAGCTACTCACCGCATCCTCATCCCAACCTCGTCATCATCTTCCACTCCCCTCCATGCCCGTATTTTCTGAGTTAGCATCAATGGGTCAACTGCTGATCAATTTATCACAACAACTACCTACGCAAATGAAGCAAGTGACAAAGGATATTCGCAATGAATTTCAACATAAAGTAGATGTACTGGAGGCCGACATTAGTCCTCTACAAGAAGAATTGTTAGTAGCCAAAGCCGAAAATCAAGTAGAAGTTACAGCAGAAAAAGATGCAGCACTAGCAGAGATCAGACAGAAAGACGAATTATTAAAAGATGCAAATGCCGAAGTCATTTAGTGAAAGCAAGAAATACAGGATAAAGAAGATGCAAGAATCGCCTTAGGGAATCTATTGGAAGAAACAAGACAAACGTTAGATGAAGTGGTACAACGAGGCCAAGAACAACATGATTTGGCTATGAAAACACTTGAAGAACTTCAAAGATGTAAAATAGATTTATCAGAAGTTAACAGCATTCTAAAAGGAAAATTGACCGTAGAAGCTCAACTGCAAAAAGTTATATCAGATCTTCGCAGAGAACGGGACACTTACTCAAGAACCATCTAGTTCCAGAATCACCAGATCGACAGAAAAGAAAACCAGCTCGATAATCAGAAAGAAAGAATAATCAAGATGGAGAAACAAGTGGCAGAAATGAAAGTATCCAGAGATGCGACCTTATCGAACGATTTCTACTTACAAGAGGCTTTTCTGCAAATGCAAGCAGAAATTTTGCTGACCAAAGCTATTGCATTAAGTTCTGTAAGAGTAGATGCACAATTAGTAGAACCCGATACTCTCAAACAGATGTTAGAAGCTTTAAAGAAGAAAATTGCCCGAACCTTTAGATTAGCCAGAAACATGTATTTAGACGGCATTATAGAAGAACAGTAATTTTGTAAAACCTCTGGGTTCGAGTCCACCGTGCATGCCAGTGTTATCGGCCGCTGGATTGGAAGTTGTATAACTGAATCTTTTTTCGCACGCGCGAAAGGTTGTTACGCAGACACCTTGTAATCTTTATATAAAGCAATGAAAAAGAGACGCATAGTAACGTTCCGAGATATCACCAGACTGTCTGTCTGGGTGATTGATTGAGCGTTGCTGTAGTGTTGTTGAAGCCATTCTGAGTATACTGTAGTGTATGGTTCTGATTCTGTTTTGCTGTCTATCGATACCTGTTTGTTCTGAGTTTTCTCGACATCTAGTAGATTGCCGGACTGTTGTCTGAGTGAGTCGTTTGTGCGTCTCTATTGCGATTGTTGTGTTAATTACGCGTATCATGGTGTTACTCTTTCTTGGAATGTTCTGCGAGTTGTTTGGTGAAATCTCTGTAGCTGTGGTAGTGTTTCTGGTATTCGGATCTGTATTGTGTTGTCTTCAGTGTTGAGGTCTATCTTCTTACGGCAAGATTAAGCTACAGTAAGGGTCTTCGTAAGTTGCGTACTAAATCTTCAGCATTGTGTGTCTGGAACTGTTGAGTCCTTCTGTGTCTTCCGTTTGTCTGATGGTGAGCACTATTCGGTGAAGGTTGAACTACTGTTATTGTTCCTAATGTTACAGTAGTGTGTATTCGGAAAAGGGTTCTAAGGTAACTCGGTATCACGATACTAATAGTCTGGTACAGTGTGTTCGATAGACTCTGGAAGAGTTAGAATGATGAACCATAAAGATTGAGAAGGGTATACCAATTCTTGATAGAAGTCTTGAATGTTAGTATATTGTGGTGTGAAGTCATTTTGGGAAACAAGCATAGGGCTTTTGTCTTTACACACCCCTTCCACTCCCAAGAACCCAATAAACGTTTAAACACGGCTCTGACAGATAGGCCGAGCATTTAACACTTATCTCAGAGGTAGAATTTTATATGGTTATGTGGCTGGAGATGAAGTTCTGCCAAGTTTTAGGAACAAAAGTCAACCAACACAAGAAGAGTAAACAAGATTGAGCACATGGTGCTCCAAGGATGCACTTGCAAGGTCTTACCTCCTTAACTCTATCTCATATTTTTTGTTGCCTTACATTACAAGTTGTAAGACATCTCAGGAAGTGTGGGATGCACTTGAAGCCTTCTTCTCTTCAAGTACTAAAGCTAAGAAGCATCAACTATGGCTGGATCACAACTCTCAAGGAAGCTCCCAAACAAAATGTGACAGATTTTGTCACAAAGCTCAAGGAGATAGCTGATCAGTTGGGAAGCATTGGAGAGGTAATAGATGAAGAGCAAATTGTAAGGCAGGTGATCAATGGATTTAAAGCAAATGACAAGTGGCAAGCATTCATCACAGCTATGGATTTGTACATGGACATGCATGTACCTGATTTCAATACACTCATTGGACAACTACTCACTAAAGAGACAGAACTTATCAAGAATGGAGAAAGCTCTAAAGGTAATCAATCTTCAGCTGTATATACTAATAAAAACAAGTCCGAAGAAAACAAAGGAAAGTCAAAGAAAGTGGATGATGAAGGAGGAACATATCAAGCTAACTATGCAGGTAGAGGAAGACATGGCAGAGGTACAGGAAGAGGAGGTAGACAAGGTAGGGGGAGATCCCAAGTCTCCAACCCATGTTCTATTTGTTGATTAACTAATCATACAACTGAAAATTGGTTTAGGAATTCCACGAATCAAAGAGGTAGAGGATACAATAAAGGAAGTTATGGCTACTCAAGGAAGGTTCAACAATTATCATGGCAACTACATAAACTAGGATCATTCAAACTATCAAGGAGGCCACAAAGGAAGGAGAGACTTCAATAATTACACAGAAGACTCAAACAAAGAGGATTCATTATTAATCATGAACATGGCTATGCCACAAGGTAAATCTGATGAGCATGTTGTCTACATAGATTCAGGTTGTTCAAATCATGTGGCAGGAAATGTGGCTCTCCTATCAGATTTCGAAGATCCAAGGAACAAGCATGAGGTATAAAGAGGAGATGATACAAGATGCATTGTGGATAAAATAGGAAATCTCAAAGCACCTGATGGAAACATCAACCTACTCAGTAAGGTACTCTATGTCCCTATCATTACAAAGAATTTGATAAGTGTTGGACAAATAGTAGAAAAAGGACTGCAAGTTAGGTTCACAAGAGGAGGAGCATATGTTGAAGACCCGAGCCAAGGGTTCACAAGAATAGCAAAGGGAGAAAAAAGAGGTAGATTATTCACTTTTGAGTTGCAAGACACAAGGAACATAGCTCTCTTCAACTATGGTAATCAAACACTCATAGAACTAGAGGTATGGCACAAGAGATTGGCACATATTGGTGAAAGATTATTAAAGCAAATTTGCAGGGACCAAAGTGTACTTGGACTCCCTAACTTGTCAAAATAATACATGATTTATAAGTGTAGTGCATGTCAATTTGGAAAGTCTCACAAGTTACCATTCATGAAGAAAGGTTATATGCATGGAGATCTCTTGGACTTGATTGATACAGATGTATGGGGACCTAGCAAGGATGCTTCAAAATGTGGATCAAGGTATTATGTCTCCTTTATTGATGATTGTAGCAGATGGACTATCCTATGCTTTATGAAGCCCAAGATGGACTAGCCCAAGATTTCATCTATGAAGGTAATAGGCTCAAGACGGGTCTATAAACTCAAAAAGAATTCTAATGGTTCCATAAACAGGTATAAGTCAAGGCTTGTAGCAAAAGGATTTGCACAAAATCAAGGAATTGATTATGAGGAGGCCTTCTCTCTTGTGGCAAAGATGCCTACTATTAGGTTTTTGCTTAGTATTTCCTCTTCCAAGAATTGGAAGATACTCCAACTAGAGTACACATCACACGTACTCGGTTTTTTTTTGGGCAGAGTGTATTGTCTTTTGCTAAGCAACATCATGGTAATGTTGATGTAGAAAAAGACAACACACTCTGCCCAAAAAAAAGTTTGAAAATATGATCCTCGGTATAAGCGACGGTACTCCTAGTAATGCCATCAGAATAAGTGTCGGTACACCTAGCGGGTGCCGGTATCCACGATGGTATACCCAATACTGGCGTCGGTATAAGTGTCGGTATGGGCTTTGGTAATACCGAGGTTTATATCAATGTATATGCCGACACTCATACCGACGGTTATACTGATGCCTATACCAGAGCTTTAATACCGACACACATACTGACACCTACACGGACGCCGAAGCAAAAATATGCGCGTTCATTTCCCTTGGTAAAAACCTTCGATATACGACCAATCTGCTGTAGTGATACATTTAGAAATCCATTCTTTATATGGATCTAATATATCCTCGAGGTTATCAGTCCTCTATATTCAGCCTCAATAGATAAGAGGGAAATATTAGGTTGCTTCTTTGATGGCCAAGACATAAGCTTTGAACCTGCAAATGATAGATATCCATAGGTACGCTTGGCATCTCTTGAACCTACTCAATTTGCATCAAAGAATATTTTGATGTGTACGTCACAGGTGTAGGACTAGAGTAGCCTTCATTAGTTGTGCCTTTGAGATATTTGAGGATCATTTTTTTTTTCATGATATCTTGCCTCTAAGGTGTATGCATGAACTCACTCAAAACACTTACACTATAAGATATTTCTACTCATATGAGAGTATCGTACATGAGAGTTCCCTTCATCCTCTTATAGTTTGTCACATCTTCAACTAAGTCATCTTGATAAGAAATGAGCCTCATTTTGGTTGTCTCCATATTTCTCTTCTAAGATAAATTGCCTGAAAACACTTACACTATAACATACATATCTACTCATGTGAGAGGAGCATAGTTGACACTTCCCACGATGCTCTTATAGCTAGTCAACTCTTCAATTAAATCACTTTGATGAGAATGTAGCCTAGAGTTCGGTTCCATGGGTATAGCTACAACCTGATCATTCTACATTTCGAAATTGCATAACATATCTATAATGTACTTCTTCCGAATGAGTTACATAGCCTTCTCTGTATAAACTACTTCCAAATCAATCGAGTATGTGACCATCTCAAAGTCCCTAATTTTCAATTCCTCGAGGTATGTACTTGATGATATTTCTTTTGGTGGATGCTACAGATATGTTAGAGATATGAATGTCATAAAAGTAAGGTAGCAACAGGTTAAAATCTTTGATAGCACCCTTGGCGTATTACAAATATCTCCTTTAAGGTATGAGTGCTTTTTATTCCCTATCGTATCAAGCCCTTCACTCTAGCCTCCTCACTGCTTCCCTTCTCCTCTACATGAGTCATCTTCCTTTTATTCATGCTAAATATGAGCCAGTGACTGGCCTCCAGTCTTTGGCCTGATCTTCCCTCATTCACCATCTTTCTTTCCATGCACCAAAACCAAAGTGACTAATGGACATAACTTGAAGGTTAAATCTACGAAAGAATATGAAAAATCAAGGAATCTAATGATTTCCTTTAGATCTTTCTTTGCACTACATGAGAGATTTTGATGCTAAGACATTAGCGGCCCCCTGCATTCCTCTATTTGTCATTGGATCTCTACTTGTATTTGTAATGTCCCCATTCCCATGTTTGTAGCCTCAGATTTGGAAAATATGTCCCATTGTAAACAATCAGTTGCATGGATATATCCTAATAGTGAGAGAGTGTTTGCTTTTCAAGCATGTCATGCACACTTCGTGTTAAGCTAGAGTTAAAAAAGATTTGTGTTTCTCAACAGGAACTTTTTTAGCTTCTTTTTTCTTTTCATATCCTTTTTTTTAATGGATTTTTTTATATGTCGGTTGCTTTTGTCTTCCATGAAACAACAAGAATGACCATCCCGAGTGTTTTTTATAAGAACCTTTAGCACCACAACTATAACTTCCAATCAAGTATTCGAACTTCCACAACTCGTGCTTTTCATGAAAAAGGTAAAATATCTTATCATTCCTTATCTTCTTGTGTCCACAATGTTGAGACTAAATCAATCGAATCCATTAACATAGGTAATACATTTCACATTAGAAATCATGTAGATGCACATAGATCCATATCCATTCTTCTCATTTATTGTGAAATGCTTTGCCAATGGCATACATAGAAGGAAAGAGGTGATTCCATCCCAACAATATGTGTACAATAGCCTCAATCTTCTCATTCAATTACTACTTGAAGAGATAGATATAACACTTGTGAATTTCCATGACATTTGGTGATCTTCATGAAGATGATAATCTTCATAACAGTGCCCTCAACCAAACATATGGTTCATCCTGAAGCATCAACACATCTCTCAAGTTTGAAGATCATAAAAAGCTTTTCAGTATCAAATCATGTGCATTGGGCCAGAGTAAAATCGAGTTGTTTTTTGTGAATGACCTTATAATTGGCCCTTTCCAATTGCATAATTCAAGTGAAAATTTGAACTTCATGGTACAAAAATGAAATAAAGTAAGCATTTTATGATGAGGTTTGTTCTCTCATCTCATATACATAAAATTTTATCCTCATGAACTCTCATGTGCAATTGACCATGCATGTTATTTAGAACTAAATATGTACATTGTTTTTTTTTTCATTCATCCAAGGAATTGTAAATCCATGGGTCAAAAAATGAACTTTAGAAAATTAATATGCATAATTTGATTGCAAACAGAAAGAACATAGTGAAGAATTTGAAGATTTTTCCTCAAGATTTCATAATGACATAAGCTCTTTTTTTTTCAAGATTCCTCATCTCCATATTCTGTGTCATGTGCCTCTAAACAATACTCATCTTAAAGAAGGCAAAGTAAACTCATAAGTATCACTATTATAAAACATTCTCATAAATATAATATAAATCAATAAACAATCCATTTGAAATTTTGACTCCTAATATATTCATGAACTTGTATCTTACCCCAATCACAAGTTTAGTCAAATCAAATTGAACATCAAAACAAATTAGTTTCTCATAAATTTCAAAAAAGTATTGTAGTTATTAGTCCTCACATCTTTCACTTTCAAGGTCCTCATGGTTATCCTAATGCCCATCATTTGCTTGTGGATCCATCAATGTTGTTGGTATTTCATAGTCTTCTTCATCTTGCCTCTTGAAAAGGCTCCAACGTTCACCTGCAAAAGGCACCTTGAACACAATATGATCTTATTCCTTTTAAACACAAGTATTATTTTTCATTCATATTATGAACAATATAAGGACCAAATCATGGGATTGATAAACGCTTCCTCGCCTCCTATTGTATATCAAATGAACTATCATAGAATAGAACCTAGTGGCCATTTTGAATCTTCTTTGATTGCAACCAATGTCTTTTGTTGAGGTAAATTTTGTTCTAAATTTGTGATACCTTCCATTTCACTTTTGCCCCTTATAAGCACTTTTGACTTTAGTCAAGCTCTACAATCTCACACATACTAGATTCTCTCTTCACATGTTAGTAGCCCAAGCCTAAGGTCCAATAGGAAAAATCAATCGTCAAACCTTGTGATACTGAATGAACATTTATGGGACTTGATATAAAATTGATCTTGCCTTATGGCACCCATAGAAATTAGAGACTCTATGTACTCTTGAGAACAAGAAGAATCAATGAATTTTGAATGAAGAATGCTGAAAGCTTTATTTTCCATGTATCACTATATTAAAGACATTAAGACTGAGAGGTTCACACTTAATAGAGACTGATCTCATTGAATGGAAACATATGTACTCTATCACTAGAAATCACCACCCAAATACATAGAGAGAGAATCTTTTATCTTTGTATTCAAGGCCACCCAAAGAAGGCAGAGATCCTATGGACTATTTAGAACAGCAGGAATCAAAGAGTCTTTAATAAGGGCTGCAGAAAGATCTATTCTCGTTTTATCACTGCCGTAAAGAGATGAAATTGCAGAATATTAGACCCTGTAATGTCTGCCTTCCTTGAATGGGAACATATGTACTTTATTATCAGGAATCACGACTCAAAATAAAATGAAGAGAGACTCGTTTATCTTTGATTCAAGATACAGATTTCATTTGGTAACTTTCCCCACAATACGTTGCTTGTATATAAACATTCACACGTATCATGTAGTACTTCTCGTTGGATAGCCGTTCATTAATTAATAGGATTTTGCTTCCTCGTTGCAATCACAAACATTGCTCGCACAACCTACGTGGAGCAATGTGTGTGCTCTATTGAATCACATACGGCTTTGCTTGAACACATGTCTCGTTCTTTTGAGGTGTGAGATCTTGAGAGAGGCGACTGATATTTGAAACTAGAAGCTCTTTGGACAGCTTCCACCTTTGACTCTCTAAAGACATTTCCAGGGCAGCTTTCGTGCGATACTTTGGGCCCTTCGATACTCTGCAAAAGTCCTGTGAGCATACATATCTATATGTAATCGACAACCATCTTCGCCCATAATTCACCAATCAACAAGCGCTATCAAGGAGACCCATCTCATATATATATATATATATATATATATATATATATATATATATATATATATATATATATATATATATATATATATATATATAGAAACACATCTCTCTCTCTCTCTCTCTCTCTCTCTCTATATATATATATATATATATATATATATATATATATATATATATATATATATATATATATATATATATATATATATATATATATAATCGACGACCACCTTCACCCAAAATTCACCAATCAGCAAGCGCTATCAAAGAGACCCATCTTCACGCTTCGCATCATCTCCCTCCTACTAGAGGGTTGTGGTATCTGAGCATCCCATAAACAAAAATTTATTGTACCCTCTTCGGATGGTGTACGCTCCTGCTCTTTCTGATACCTGTCGCTTTGTTCGCCATCAGTCACTCACAATTAAGAATATGGGCTCTCTACCCCATCTTTTTTTACAGCCTTACTTCACTATTTCTGCTTGTCAGTATGTATCCCTTGCCTAAAGAGGAAGATGATAATCCTCCGTACCACGAGTTCTTCATAGCGCAGTATGGTGCCTAGATTATAAGTGAAACTAAAACTCGAAGCACAATACGCCTTTCTGCTTTCCGCTGCAGCGTTTATTGCAAGTCGCAGAAGCTGATTCTAATTCATCGTTTGTGGTGGATACGCTATCGATTGAAAGGCTGAATCATATGCGCATACTTTCAGAAGACGGCGACCCTAACAGACGATAGTGTGAGATCGTTTAACTTTCAAAGTGTTTGATTCGTTGTAGTTGAAGCGGGTGTAAATACGCTCTAATGACCAATAAAGAGTGCGAAAGCCAACAATATTACGCACGCTGAGAGTCGCTAGCTTAAGGCCAACGAACAGCATATACAATTCATGATCTATATGAAGTTTATATGAGGGTTGGAATCTTGGGTCCGCTACAACATACGAGTGTCATATCTATGCTAGTCATATCGATAGTTATACCTGGACATCAATATGATCATTGGAAATGTTTGAAAAAACCACACTAGCCATACTCATGATTAGGATCACTAGTATAACCATTGGAAAATCATGACTAGTATGTGTCTTGAAAAATGCGGGTTGTATATGCATCGATATATGTGTTGGTATCTCCATTAGTATGAGCATCGGTATAGGTATCAGTATTTCCAAGAAAATATCGACGATTATGCTAGTGCTCATAGCGATGCATATACCGATGCGTATACGGATGTGTATAGCGATGCATATACCAATGTGTATCTCGATGGGTATACTAAAACATGTACTGATGTGTATACCAAGGGCACTAACAATGCGAGGGCCAAAAGTGAACTCTTCCTCATTTTTGAAGTCTAATCTATTTTCTGCATTGAATTTGCACATGAGCATCATCTCGATGTAACGTGCATTGTGATCCCATCGGGGTTTTTGTCTCTCCCCTCACACACATCCACCCTCTGCTCTTTTCCATACACACATAGATCTTTCTATATGCACACACACATAGATCTCTCTATCTCCACAAATCCACCCTCTGCTCTTTCCATACACACATAGATCTCTCTATCTCCACAAATCCACCCTCGGCTCTTTCCATACACACATAGATCTCTCTATCTCCACACACACACACACACACATCCATCCTCCACTTTTTCCATACACACATAGATCTCTCTATCTCCTGCATTTGGCTGAAAATCTGTCAGCATGTAAAATGCGCACCCTCCATTTGGATCGAGGGGGGAATATATGACTTTTGACTTTAACGCATGTCTTGCTGAATGTGGGATAAAACATCTGTGTACTATGCCAAATACATCTCAAAAGAATGGATTTGCTGAACAAAAGAAGAGGTCACTCATGGAGATGGCGAGGTGTACAGCCAAGACTCAAGTTGTACCACATAGTTTCTGGGTTGAGGTTGTCTTGTGTGGAAGATATGTACTTAACAAGCATCCCATTAAAGTATCGAAGTGTATCAGTCCATATGAGGCTTGACATGTTTTCAAGCCATCTATTGCTCACTTATGTGTTTTTGGTTTTCTGGCATATGCATTAGTGCTTGAACAAGAACGCAAGGAATTGAATTATAAAGTAGTGAAATGTATTTTTGTTGGGTATAGTTTTGAAAGCAAAGGCTATCATCTATATAATCTAGAGCTTAAATGCATTTTGGCTAGGTGTGATGTTGTTTTTATGCAAGATGCTATTCATTCATTACTTTCATGTACTAAGAAGACATGAACTAGCTCGAAAGATATGAATGACACTTTGCTGCCTCTTTTTATGGGTGGAGAGTACAATGCTAGTGCTAATGAGGCAACATCTATGCGTTTAGAGGTTTCAGGTAATGATGCAACTCATTCCAATCTGAGGTAGATTTACATGATGCATTTGGTGATGATTGAGCAAATATTGAGAGGGCAAAACATATGCCAAAATGGCTGGTGCAGACTTTGCATGATAGCAAATTAGATCCACCTTTATCATACCATAATAATGCAGGCTCTCATAGTGCCTCTTTTGCATTAGATTACTATGCTATAGCTCCCTCTTGTCTTTGTCATGAGAATGAGCCTATTTCATTTGATGAAGGATAAAATTCTAAAAATTGGATGTGTGCTATGCAATCACAATATGATGCTATCATGAAAAATGGTACCAAGTCTTTATGTCACTTGCCTCTCGGAAAGAAGGCCATCCGCACTAAGGGGCTATACAAATTGAAGCATAAGCTTGATGGAACAGTTGATAGGTATAAGGAAAGGCTTGTTCCAAAGGGTTATGCGTAGGAAAGAGGCATTGATTTTGATAAGTCCTTTACACCTACATGTTGAATGACTATTGACGTAGCATCTGTGCACCTGCAATCTCATCATGGATTGAATGTACATCAATTGGACATAAAAACTACATTTTTTAATGGTGACTTGCATGAAGAAGTGTATGTTTATCAGCCTCGTAACTTTGTGTAGAAAGGGCATGAAAACCACGTATGTAGGTTAAAGAAGGCATTATATGGTTTAAAGCAAGCACCATGTGCTTGGTACGAAAAGATTCATACTTATCTTATTGCACATGTTTTTGAGAATAGTCCAACTAAGAGAGCCTTATATGTTAAGCATGTTAATGAAGTGCTTCTGATATTTTTCGTGTATGTTGATGACATACTGCTCACTAGGCCTCATGAGAAGCATATTGGTGATTCCAAGGTGCACTTGCATGCCTCGTTTGAGATGTTTAATTTGGTGCATTTGCATCATTATTTGGGCATCTAGTTCATGAATTTCCATCAAAAGAAATATATTGACAAATTATTGCACCATTTTGGCCTTGAAGACTACAAACCATATTGCCACTCCTATGGAGAGAGGTTTACGATTGAGTCTTCACGATGCTAGTTTTAGTTTTTTTTTTGTTTTCTCATAGATGAGCATGTTTATGCATTGCCCAGGAGTCAAGTATTGGTAGGCTGTTAAGTGCATCTTTTGCTACTTGAGTGGTGCAGGGCTTCTTGGATTATTTTATCCTAAGAGGGGATCGCTACTACCAAATTTACATGCTTTTTCTTACTCTGATTGGGATTATTGCTATGACACTTGTGTGTCCACTAGTGGCTTTCTTCCTCATGCTTGGTAGCTCACGTATATCTTGGTTAAGAAAGAAGCAGCCTACTATGGGCACTTTCAATTGTGAGGCTGAGTATAGGATAGCTTTCATAGGGACTATTACCTGTGTGTGGCTCATATGCCTTATGGTTGATTTATGTGTTGTTCAGTCTACTACAACCACCATCTTCATTGATAGTCAGAGTGCATTACCAGCTGCTAGGAACCTTGTGTTCCATGCTCACACTAAGCTCCTTGAGGTGCATTATCATTATGTCAGGGAGAGGTTCTCTATTGGAGAGATCCGCTTGGCATATGTGCCCATGCAGGAGAACCTTGTAGACCTTTTGACGAAGGCTCTACCTAGGGAGAATTTGAATCTTTACGGAAAGATTTCGGCTTTCCTCCTTTTGTGGATTGACTCCACATAGCTTGGCACTTCCTGATACATGATGCTGACTCCTTGCTCAGAGCATCACTCCTAGGGGGGATTTGGTGATATATTTAGGTAGTGATGCATGTGAACACACTAGGACCTCTAGGGCACTTTTTTCCCTCTTTAGGGAGTTTTTTCCCGATCCTGTATATACGCCTATTTCCCTAATGGGTTACTTATCTTTGTACACTCTAGTGGTAATACATTTAGTATTGTGTGTTGTGCTCCAAGCTTCTTCTTCTTCCTTGTGATGTTTGCGTGTTTCCACAAACCTCAAACTCCAACATAAATATATACATTACTAGGGTTTGGGAATTTGCAATACTATGTCTAATTAAATATATAATAAATTAGGGCTTTATGATTAAAATTGGTATGTATAATTAGATATGTGAAGAACTAGGGTTCTATGATAAATATTACTATTCACAATTAAAAATGAAAAGAGCTAGGGTTTTTAAATTAAAATAAATATATATAATTAAACATATAAAAAATAGGGATTTAAATTTGATTCTTATATATAATATCAAATATATATAAAAATTATGATTTTAGGATAAGGTCTATTATATATCATTAAATAGAAATAATTAGAAGGAAAAAATAGGGTTTGAGGAATAATTAAATATTTGTATATATAATAAGATGTAAAAACTATTAAGGCTTAAATATTAATATAACTATATATAGTTAATTATATAGACTACTAGGCTTTTAGAATTTCTATTACTCCACCATGTGCATCTTCTCATCCATCCCTTAGTCCATCTAGCACTCGGCATGTGCACCAGCATTTGAATCCACAACATGATACAGGTACCGGCGTGTCTCGTGCATCTAGGGCACATTCTAGAGGAGTAGCTTCCAAAGGTGGATCTATGGGTGGGTCTTGAGGATGAGGCACATGTTGTGGAGGTGTTGTGAGAGATGCTCTATCACCCACAAGTAGTCTTAGACCAAGTACCTTAGATGCAGGTATGCCATAAAAGTACACCACCTACACATTGGGATGCTCATGACCATCATGACTCCAAGGTGGATTGTATATGTGATGGAGCTCTAGTGATGGACTCAACCAAGTCTAGAAAAGTGAACTCTCTAGCAAAACTTCATTATTCAAATGCAAATGTTCCTCAATAGCAAATCTTGATATGGTTCTAATATGGATATATGGAAAACTAGATTTATTGTTGTGGTACACATTGACTAGAACTTGAATGTGGCTAGATTTTTCTTTGCAAAGATGGTAAAAGGAGCAAACCTCTTACAATCTAACTTGGCACAAGATCTTGAGTTGTGCAACTTATTCTTGAGTAAACATACTTTATGCCTAATGTGATAGGATGAATTCTTAATATGATAATGATGTGCCTAAGATGTATATTAATGTTGACTTGTGTGGATCTCTTCCTTAAGTTCTTAGTGAATATCAATGAGGTGTTGCACCTTATCTCTAAGAGTTGGGTTCTCGAAATGGCTTGCGAGGTCTACATCCATGCTTGGGTGTTATACATAATTTCTTAAGAAGGGAGTTTACTTGGTAGATGTTTGAACATGTTTATTAAAGGGAGACTATAGAAAGGGTAAAAGCTAAAGCTAATGATTTTGATGAAAGTTGATGATGCAAAGGATATTCTATTCTAGGACTTGATTCATCGATCCTATTTGTCCATCAGTCTTTGGATGATTGGCCTTACAGAGTTTAACTTGAATAGTGAGGAGATTGCAAAAGAAACTCCCAAAAGCAAGAATCGAAGTGTGGATCTTGATCACTCTCACTATTATGAGGAAGCATTGAGACATATACAAGAAATTCGTCAAAGTTTTTACACTAATTATTGCCTTAGTAGTTTGAATCAAGTGTGCTATTTTTTTAGTCTATCCACAATACCGAGTGTGGAATCATACATACCAGGCCTTGGTATTGTGTGATGAAATTCATAGATAAAGAGGACCATGGCCTTTGAAGAATGCGCAGAAGGTTGGAAGATGGAATGAGGTTTATGACAAGGTACATAAGATCTATTGCAAGTTTCATAGCCCTTTATATATTCTTTGACTTCCTTTCACATTTTAAACCATCCAAATGTCTTGTTGCAAGGGTATCATTATGTTGCTAAGGTACTTTGATTTTGAGATTTCTTGAAGGGAGAGACAACAAGTTCATATAATATAGCATCCTATCATTCTTTTGGAACTCATTTACCTCATGATCATTTCCTTCATCAAACTTTCCGTTGCATTACAAAATAGTTCATCATGTGGTGAAGACTCTCGAATTATATGGGTCAATATTGACTCTCCTTGATGGCTTGACGAGATTATTACTCGCTAGAAATGTTTTGAAATGAATGTTATACTTTCCTTATTATCAAAAGATTATTCACCTTTCTTTGATGCAAGGTAAGCTCTTCTTTACAAGGTGTCTGGTTAACATTGCTTCCCTCCTAGGTGCATGTGATAAAAAAGTCCAACCTATATAAAACATTGCTCCATTGAGATTTCCTTCTATTAAGATACAATTGTTCATAAAGTACTTTATATTCTATTGATCTTTATACACACTAACTTTATGGGCTTCCCCCTCGAAATAATGTCATCACGGATTAAGAGCTTCCATTGTGGCAAGAAGTTCTTTATCATGGATTTCAAGAATTATATTGGAAGGATATAATTTCCTTAAATGGTATGTGACTAGATGTTAATGTCCATCATCCCTATGTAGAGTTAGGATGGCTCCCAAGAAAAACTCTCATGCATCTCTCTTTAAGAAAAAAGGCTTTTTGGGATCAAGATGAACTAGAATGAGAGCACTTGATATTTTCATTTGAGGATCTGAAAGGATTTTTCTTCTTCTTTGATTTAAGGGAAATTTGCATTCACTATAAGATTGGTAAGTCATGCCACCCATTCGGAAGAATCGTTGGTAATAACCTCTAGAACTTGGACAAGCCTAAAATATGCTTGTACATCTCGAACACATGAAGGCGATTGCCTATCAAGGATTTTCTCTATCTTCTTACGCTTCATGAATGTTCATTTCTCTAAGACAATTTATCGTAAGAATTCCACTTCTCTCTAATGGAAAAACATTTCTCCAATTTTTCATGTAATATTTTTTTCTCTTAGCTTGTCGAAAACTATCTTTAGATTGTGTTCAACCTATTGCAACCAAGGTCTTTTGTTGAGGTAAATTTTGTTCTAAATTTGTGATACCTTCCATTTCACTTTTGCCCCTTATAAGCACTTTTGACTTTAGTCAAGCTCTACAATCTCAGACATACTAGATTCTCTCTTCACATCTTACTAGCCCAAGCCTAAGGTCCAATAGGAAAAACCAATCGTCAAACCTTGTGATACTGAATGAACATTTTTGGGACTTGATATAAACTTGATCTTGCCTTATGGCACTTTTAGAAATTAGAGACTCTATGTACTCTTGAGAACAAGAAGAATCAATGACTTTTTAATAAAGAATGCTGAAATTTCTATTTTCCTTGTATCACTATATTAAAGAAATTAAGATTGAGAATTTTACACTTAATATAGCCTGATCTCATTGAATGGAAACACATGTACTCTACCACTACAAATCACCACCCAAATACATAGAGAGAGAATCTTTTATCTTTGTATTCAAGGGCACCCATAGAAGGCAGAGATTCTATGGACTATTTAGAACAGCAGGAATCAAAGAGTCTTTAATAAGGGCTGCAGAATGATCTATTCTCGTTTTATCACTGCCGTAAAGAGATCAAATTGGAGAATATTAGACCCTGTAATGTCAGCCTTCCTTGAATGGGAACATATGTACTTTATTATCAGGAATCACGACCCAAAAGAAAATGAAGGGAGACTCCTTTATCGTCGATTCAAGATAGAGATTGCATTTGGTAACTTTCCCCACAATACGTTGCTTGCATATAAACATTCACACGTATCATGTAGTTCTTCTCGTGGGATAGCCGTTCATTAATAGGACTTTGGTTCCTCGTTGCAATGACAAAAGCCTATGGTATTGTTATGTCTCGTTATCAAACATTGCTCGCACAACCAACGTGGAGCAATGTGTGTGCTCTATGGAATCACATACGGCTCTGCTTTGACAAGAGACCATAGTTCCTTGAACACATGTCACGTTGTTTTGAGCTGTGAGATCTCGAGAGAGGTGACTGATATTTGACACTCGAATCTCTTTGGACAGCTTCCACCTTTGACTCTCTAAAGACATTTCCAAGGCAGCTTTCGTGCGATATTTTGGGCTTTTCGATACTCCGCAAAAGTCCTGTGCGCATATATATATATATATATATATATATATATATATATATATATATATATATATATATATATATATATAATCGACGACCACCTTCACCCATAATTCACCAATCAGCAAGCCCTATCAAGGAGACCCATCTTAGCGCTTTCGCATCATCTCCCTCCTACTGGACGGTTGTGGTATCTGAGCATCGAACAAACAAAAATCTATTGTACCCTCTTGGGCATGCATGGTGTACGCTGCTGCTCTTTCTGATACCTGTCACTTTGTTCGCCATCACTCACTCACAACTAAGAATATGGGCTCTCTACCCATTTTTCTTTACAGCCTTGCTTCACTATTTCTGCTTGTCAGTATGTATCCCTTGCCTAAAGAGGAAGATGATATTCTTCCGTACCACGAGTTCTTCATAGCGCAATATGGTGCCTAGATTATAAGTGAATCTGAAACTCGAAGCACAATATGCCTTTCTGGTTTCCGCTGCAGCGTTTGTTGCAAGTCGCAGGAGTTGATTGTAATTCATCTTTTGTGGTGGATACGGTATTGATTGAAAGTCTGAATCATATGCGCATACTTTCAGAAGAGGACGACCCTAATAGACGATACTGTGAGATCCTCTAACTTCCAAAGTGTGTGATTCCTTGTAGTTGAGAAATACGCTCCAATGAGGAATAAAGACTGCCAAAGCCAATAATATTACGCACGCGGAGAGTCGCTAGCTTAAGCCCAATGAACAGCATATACGTTTCATGATCTATATATCAAATTTATATGAGTTTTGGAATCTCGGGTTTTTTACAACATATGAGTGTCATACCAATGAAAAATACATTTCTGAATGGTGATTTGCATGAAGAAGATTATGTTTATGAGCCTCGTAACTTTGTGTATAAAGGGCATGAAAATGAGGTATGTAGAAATTATAGATATCAAGAGGTAGTCATGTAGTCTCTTGAAGCTACCCAAACTATGTTGAAGAATAGACTAATGTGTACATTAGAGGCTTATGACTAGAATAACCTTCATTAATTGCTCCTTTGAGATATTTTAGAATCATTTTGGTTGTTTGGATATGTGGCTTCTACATAATATGCATGAATTGGCTCAAAACACCTACATTATAACATATATCTACTCACATCAAAGTAGCATAGTTGAGGCTTCCCACCATGCTTTTAAAGCTTGTCACACCTTCAATTAAATCACCACTATGAGAACTTAGCCTTGATTTCACCTCCGTGGGTATACCTCCATTTTATGCATCCTTAACATATCTTTAATGTAATTCTTTTGAGTAAGTTACATAACTTTCTTTGTATATAGTGACTCCAAACGAATGAAGCAAATGAGGTTCTCTAAGTCGATGACTTTGAATTCCTCCTTCAATTGATACATAAAATACCCTCAAAATCATCTCTTGTAAGCATTAGGTCATCCACTTAATGCTATATGACTTGTCCATGTGATTGCTTGATGAATAGGGACGGTTCTTTGCTCAGTCACAAACCCTTTATCTTGCATATATATATATATATATATATATATATATATATATATATATATATATATATATATATATATATATACATATATACATACACAGACAAACAAACACAAACACATACACATATATATATATATATATATATATATATATATATATATATATATATATATATATATATATATATATATATATATATATATATATATATATATATATATATATATATATATGATTGGAAGCTCTTCGAGCTTGTTTTAGTGCATATAAGTCCTTCCTTGATTTTCAAGTTTTCAGACACCTATCGGAAGTTGGATGAAAGAGATACATTTTTACTTCTCGAACACTGTGAGCAAGTTGTTTTATACTAGACTCAAAAGAACCAGAGTTGCTATTAATTTTACAAGTCGTCCCACGTAGTAGACAAATTTGTGAGAACATAGATGTAGAAGAAAGTCCATCTGTAGTGGACTCAGAGATTCATTCAATAGTCGAGGAGGAAGAGATCATTGTTCGAGAAGAAGAGGTCATTGAAGAAGACGAAATACAGGATGAAGCAATAGATTATGATAAGGAAGAAACCAGCATAGAAACGGATTTAGAAGTCATCAATATAGAGATAGATATTCGCGGTGCTTTGGATCTCCAAGAAGATGCTAGACTAGAGGGTTTTTGAATCAAACACTTGTACATACTAATTTTTGTTTTTTTTTTGCTATTTTCTTTCTGGTACACTACCATTTCTCTATATTACCTTTATTATCACATGCTAATTATTTGAGTTCTTTTGTTATAGAGCATGATGGGAGACAGTGCTCCAGCCACTCCACATCCTTGATAGAGGAGCAGTTCTTAGAATTCATCTCTCAAGTACATCCCCCATATATGGCCGTTGCATCACAGTATTGGATTGCTCGTGGTAGCACTCCCCCCGGCCTCACTCCTGGCGGGCTCATTCCTGCCGGCCTCACTCCTACCGGTGTCACTCCTACCAATGTCACTCCTGTCAACGTCACTCCTGGTGGTGGTGCTACTCCCGCCGGAGGTATGTCTCCTAGCTTTATGACTCCACCATGACCATCTTTTTAGCCATCCCCTACTGGCTCTAGTAGTAGACATGTGCATTCCACACCTCAGTGCCATACAGATTCTGGCCCGTCTCGTAGGCCCAGGTCACGCTCCGAAGTAGGAGGTTCTAGGAGTGGATCTACAGGTAGGTCTGGAGGAGGCAGCTGTTGTGGAGGCACTACCATGGATGTTGTATAGCGCGCTTCTACTTCTAGGACGATTACTTGAGATGTAGATATACCACATGGTACACCACGTGGAACACCACATAAACCTTCGGATGCTCATGACCATGATGACTACAAGGTGTATAGTATTCAAGATGGAGCTTCGATGATGGATGTGGCTGGCAAAGCAATGTCTACACGTATACGACAGGCTTGCTCCATACAGTTTGGACACTCTATCATGTTGAAATGGAGTGAACAAGAGAAAGATCGAAAGAATTATATCACAAAGAGGATTTATCAAGAGTACCGACCAGCCAATGGATAGCCTCTTGTCAGTTTAGAGTGGATTTTGTACACCGCATGTGAAGTTATGTCCCATCAACGATCTGAGGCTCGTAATGCTTTTAGAGCAGGCTTATCAAAGCCTATATGGTTAGATGCTGAGGAGTGGGATATGATTTGTGACGAGTAGCAATAGACACTTGACGGATATCGCCAGCAGTGAGATGCCATAGCCACATGTTTAGATATGGTTGGACCATCATATTTGGGTAGCAGCCGATATGACACGATGTGTCACGAGTTTGTAGGTACCATTTGATTGATTGAATTTGTTTGTGTTAAGCTTCTCATGTATGTTCCTCTACTGTTTTGTATATTTGTTGGAGGAGGTGGCAATGGGTCATCCTCCAGCATGAGCGGAGGAGGCTTATGGATATCCTCATGGATTGAGTGCACTATTGGAGGACTTGGAGGGATGCTGTGCGGTCCTTTCATGGAAGCATTTGCGATGAGGTGATGAATTTATAAACTTGGTTTTTACTTGTTGTTTGTAAATCTCATGTGAATTTATCTTATTTCATGAATGTTCTTTGTTGCAGGACTGTCGATATGGAACATTCTTTGCATGTGTATGCCAATGGCACACCAGAATTTTGTATTTGATTTTTATATGGCAATGCAATGCTTTGGCACATTTTATAAAAGCGTCATATATGAGAGTGGCTTAACACACTCTTGTACATGCTTCATTTATAAAATATATAACTCTTATTGTACATGGTTCATGGTTCATTCTGATTATCTCTTTTGTGTCCAATAATACTCTATTTTATGAAATCATATTTTGGTTGACATTAGAGTACACATCACATGTACTCGGTTTTTTTTGGGCAGAGTGTATTTTCTTTTGCTAAGCAACATCATGGTAATGTTGATGTAGCAAAAGACAACACACTCTGCCTAAAAACAAGGTATGCAAATATGATCCTCGTTATAAGCGATGGTACTCCTAGTAATGCGATCAAAATAAGTGTCGGTACACCTAGCGGGTGCTGGTATACGTGATGGTATACCCAATACTGGCGTCGGTATAACCGTCATTTGTATCGATGTATATGCCCAAAAAAAAGTTTGCAAATATGATCCTCAGTATAAGCGATGGTACTCCTAGTAATGCAATCAAAATAAGTGTCGGTACACCTAGCGGGTGCCGGTATACGTGATGGTATACCCAATACTGGCGTCGGTATAACCGTCGGTATGGGCATTGGTAATACCGACGTTTATATCGATGTATATGCCGACACTCATACCGATGGTTATACTGATGCCTATACCGGAGCTTTAATACCGACGCACATACTGGCACCTACACGGACACCGGAGCAAAAATATGCGCCTTCATTTCCCTTGGTAAAAACCTTCGGTATACGACGGATCCGTTGTAGTGATACATTTAGAAATCCATTCTTTATATTGATCTAATATATCCTCCAGGTGATCAATCCTCTATATTTAGCCTCAATAGATAAGAGGGAAATATTAGGTTGCTTCTTTGATGGCCAAGACATAAGCTTTGAATGTGCAAATGATAGATATCCAGAGGTACTCCTGGCATCTCTTGAACCTAGTCGATTTGCATCAAAGAATATTTTGATGTGTACGTCACAGGTGTAGGACTAGAGTAGCCTTCATTAGTTGTGCCTTTGAGATATTTGAGGATCATTTTGTTTTTCTTGATATCTTGCCTCTAAGGGGTATGCATGAACTCACTCAAAACACTTACACTATAAGATATTTCTACTCATATGAGAGTATCGTACATGAGAGTTCCCTCCATCCTCTTATAGTTTTTCACATCTTCAATTAAGTCAACTTGATAAGAACTGAGCCTCATTTTGGTTGTCTCCATATGTCTCTTATAAGATGAATTGCATGAAAACACTTACACTATAACATACATATCTACTCGTGTGAGAGGAGCATAGTTGACACTTCCCACGATGCTCTTATAGCTTGTCAACTCTTCAATTAAATCACTTTGATGAGAATGTAGCCTAGAGTTCAGTTCCATGGGTATACCTACAACTTGATCATTCTCCATTTTGAAATTGCATAACATATCTCTAATGTACTTCTTTCGAATGAGTTACATAGCCTTCTCTGTATAAACTATTTCCAAATCAATGGAGTATGTGACCTTCTCAAAGTCCCTAATTTTCAATTGCTTGAGGTATGTACTTGATGATATTTCTTTTGGTGGATGCTACAGATATGTTAGAGATATGAATGTGATAAAAGTAAGGTAGCAACAGGTTAAAATCCTTGACAGCACCCTTGGCATATTAAAAAACTCTCCTTTAAGGTATGAGTCCTTTCTATTCCCTATCGTATCAAGCCCTTCACTCTAGCCTCCTCACTGCGTCCCTTCTCCTCTGCATGAATCATCTTGCTTTTTTTTCATGCAAAATGTGAGCCAGTGACTGGCCTCGAGTCTTTGGCCTGATCTTCCCTCATTCACCATCTTTCTTTCCATGCACCAAAACCAAAGTGACTAATGTACATAACTAGAAGGTTAAATCTACGAAAGAATATGAATAATCAAGGAATCTAATGATTTCCTTTAGATCTTTCTTTGCACTACATGAAAGATTTTGATGCTAAGACATTAGTGGCCCCCTCCATTCCTCTATTTCTCATTGGATCTCTACTTCTATTTGTAATGTCCCCATTTCCATGTTTGTAGCCTCAGATTTGGAAAATATGTCCCATTGTAAACAATCAGTTGCATGGATATATCCTAAGAGTGAGAGAGTGTTGGATTTTCAAGCATGTCATGCACACTTCGTGTTAAGTTAGAGTTAAAAAAGATTTGTGTTTCTCAACAGGAACTTTTTTAGCTTCTTTTTTCTTTTCATATCCCTTTTTTTTTAAATGGATTTTTTTATATGTCTGTTGCTTTTGTGCTTCCATGAAACAACAAGAATGACCATCCCGAGCATCACAACTATAACTTCCATTCAAGTATTCGAACTTCCACAACTCGTGCTTTTCATGAAAAAGGTAAAATATATTATCATTCCTTATCTTCTTGTGTCCACAATGTTGAGATTAATCAATCGAATCCATTAACATAGGTAATACATTTCACATTAGAAATCATGTAGATGCACATAGAACCATATCCATTCTTCTCATTTATTGTGAAATGCTTTGCCAATGGCATACATAGTATGAAAGAGGTGATTCCATCCCAACAATATGTGTACAATAGCCTCAATCTTCTCATTCAATTACTACTTGAAGAGATAGATATAACACTTGTGAATTTCCATGACATTTGGTGATCTTCATGAAGATGATAATCTTCATAACAGTGCCCTCAACCAAACATATGGTTCATCCTGAAGCATCAACACATCTCTCAAGTTTGAAGATCATAAAAAGCATTTCAGTATCAAATCATGTGCATTGGACCAAAGTAAAATCCAGTTGTTTTTGTGAATGACCATATAATTGGCCCTATCCAATTGCATAATTCAAGTGAAAATATGAACTTCATGGTACAAAAATGAAATAAAGTAAGCATTTGATGATGAGGTTTGTTCTCTCATCTCATATACATAAAATTTTATCCTCATGAACTCTCATGTGCAATTGACCATGCATGTTATTTAGAAGTATTCTTTGTGTCTCGTGAATGGCCATGATAGGTGCTCGTATTATTCTCACAAGCATTAAATTCTCTCAATGTGCAAACAGTAGGGAGATATATGTTTATTCTTTGTGAGGCTTTTGGCCTCACAAAACATCCTTTTTCATGTTGTTTATATATGCAACTAAATATGTACATTGTTTTTTTTTCATTCATCCAAGGAATTGTAAATCCATGGGCAAAAAAATGAACTTTAGAAAATTAATATGCATAATTTAATAGCAAACAGAAAGAACATGGTGAAGAATTGGAAGATTTTTCCTCAAGATTTCATAATGACATAAGCTCATTGTTTTCAAGATTCCTCATCTCCATATTCTGTGTCATTTGCCTCTAAACAATACTCATCTTAAAGAAGGCAAAGTAAACTCATAAATATCAGTATTATAAAACATTCTCATAAAAATAATATAAATCAATAAACAATCCATTTGAAATTTTGACTCCTAATATATTCATGAACTTGTATCTTACCCCAATCACAAGTTTAGTCAAATCAAATTGAACATCAAAACAAATTAATTTCTCATAAATTTCAAAAAACCATTGTAATTATTATTCCTCACATCTTTCACTTTCAAGGTCCTCATGGTTATCCTAATGCCCATCATTTGCTTGTGGATCCATCAATGCTGTTGGTATTTCATAGTCTTCTTCATCTTGCCTCTTGAAAAGCTTCCAACGTTCACCTGCAAAGGTACCTTGAACACAATATAATCTAATTCCTTTTAAACACAAGTATTATTTTTCATTCATATTATGAACAATATAAGGACTAAATCATGGGATTGATAAACGCTTCCTCGCCTCCTATTGTATATCAAATGAACTATCATAGAATAGAACCTAGTGGCCATTTTGAATCATCTATGATTGCAACCAATGTCTTTTGTTGAGGTAAATTTTGTTCTAAATTTGTGATACCTTCCATTTCACTTTTGCCCCTTATAAGCACTTTTGACTTTAGTCAAGCTCTACAATCTCAGACGTACTAGATTCTCTCTTCACGTGTTAGTATCCCAAGCCTAAGGTCGAATAGGAAAAATCAATCGTCAAACCTTGTGATACTGAATGAACATTTTTTGGACTTGATATAAAATTGATCTTGCCTTATGGCACCCATAGAAATTAGAGACTCTATGTACTCTTGAGAACAAGAAGAATCAATGAATTTTCAATGAAGAATGCTGAAACCTTTATTTTCCATGAGAGGTTTACACTTAATATAGAATGATCTCATTGAGTGGAAACATATGTACTCTATCACTAGAAATCACCACCCAAATACATAGAGAGAGAATCATTTATCTTTGTATTCAAGGCCACCCATAGAAGGAAGAGATTCTATGGACTATTTAGAACAGCAGGAATCAAAGAGTCTTTAATAAGGGCTGCAGAAAGATCTATTCTCGTTTTATCACTGCCGTAAAGAGATGAAATTGGAGAATATTAGACCCTGTAATGTCTGCCTTCCTTGAATGGGAACATATGTACTTTATTATCAGGAATCACGACCCAAAAGAAAATGAAGACAGACTCGTTTATCTTTGATTCAAGATACAGATTTCATTTGGTAGCTTTCCCCACAATACGTTGCTTGTATATAAACATTCACACGTATCATGTAGTTCTTCTCGTGGGATAGCCGTTCATTAATTAATAGGATTTTGCTTCCTCGTTGCAATCACAAAAGCCTATAGTATTGTTATGTCTCGTTATCAAACATTGCTCGCACAACCTACGTGGAGCAATGTGTGTGCTCTATTGAATCACATACGGCTTTGCTTTGACAAGAGACCATAGTTGCTTGAACACATGTCTCGTTCTTTTGAGCTGTGAGATCTTGAGAGAGGCGAATGACATTTGAAACTAGAAGCTCTTTGGACAGCTTCCACCTTTGACTCTCTAAAGACATATCCAGGGCAGCTTTCGTGCGATACTTTGGGCACTTCGATACTCTGCGAAAGTCCTGTGCGCATACATATCTATATGTAATCGACGACCATCTTCGCCCATAATTCACCAATCAACAAGCGCTATCAAGGAGACCCATCTCATATATATAATCGACGACCATCTTCACCCATAATTCACCAACCAGCAAGCGCAATCAAAGAGACACATCTTGTAGAGGAGGTACTAGGGTATCCACTTTTATCAAAAGTAGAGAATAAAGGTTAAAGACATCCAGTACGTCGCCTACTCAAGGGGGGTTCTCTTTAGGGCAATATACCCTTTAACATTTCTGTGAGCAGACAGAAGAATTGTACATCGTCTAGAAATATTAATCAATGAATGACTACAGAAGACCATATACTTCTTAATTCGAATCAGATGATTACAAGGTTGGGCAGAGTGATGCTCAATGGTGCAAGCTTAGGGCTAACATGCCACCCTAAAAGTAAATAACCTCAATGCAACAGAGTCTTCCCATCACTTTAAGGGGCCAATTATATGCAGATTAACCCAGAACAATACAAATGGCAAAGAATTTCTCAAGAGAATAGAGCTGAATCAACACACTGACTCACAGAAAAGAAAAAAAAAAAGAATTCAAGCTACTCTCTTACACTATAGCGCTCATAGCCCTCCACTGAGAAGCCTACCCTCTGTATACACACTACAAAGTAGCTCCTACAATAGGCTTGAAATCACCAAGTGTAAGAGAGGACTTCTGCACGTATGCACGAACCACTGTATCTCTAAAAATTGTACCTGCCATGAGCACAAATCCATTGTTTTTATAGGCCCCAATAGGCCAAGAGGGCCTTGCCGAATCTTTCACGTCCACTGATCATGCGTCGGTTGATTGCCCAAAATTGGAGGGTAGGTCAAATATTAAACTTGATTTGAATTAGATCCAAAAAATAGGTAGTCACTGTGAATGGTTGGTGGCAATAGTATTTTCTCCGCTTCCACTTTTTACTATGCACACTTTTTATCACACACCCTTTTGTAGTCAAATTGAGATCCTTACTTTGTGTTGCCGGTGATTTAGAAACACCAGTTGAGTGTGAGAAAGGAGGATGAATAATGATTTTAATTCCACTAATCCCAGAGCCATGACAACCAGTACACTTCGATGAACATCCTGACTTTGAGCCAGTGCCTGTACACTTTGAACACAGCACATTCCTAGAGAGGGAGAGCTTCTAGGAAGTGCCATTGCATAACTCTTCCAATGACACATTGAGAGGATGTACTACATCTTCCCCCCTCCTTTGCCTCCTACTCCCTGATCGCATTTCTTTGGGGTCTCCCATGTGCCCTCGTTGTGCCGTAAAAGGGCACCCAGTTTTCTTGCATTAGGTCTGATTGTCTGTTTGTGACCAAAATAGTGCCTGTGGCCCGCAAGGATGCAAGCCATATTTCCATTATTATAGGTTACAAATACATTTCTTGCAGCACATACAATGAAGTCAATGGCTGCCATTCGTGATGAGTATCCTGTAAATGGAGCAAGTTCTCCTTCCAACGCTAGTGATTCTTTGGTATGATAGTTTGGAAACATCTGCTTCAGTGAAGCTAGAGTGTCTTCACCGCCATAGTCATCTCCTGATACCACATAAAGATGTGAATCATTCTGAAAACCCAAAGCCCTCAGCATTATACCCACCTCTTCTGGAGTAAGGGAACATCTCCCATTTCTTCCCTCTCTGTCTGGGTTTCATGTATGTATGGGGTGCATGTGTGTGTGAAGGTGTGTGAGAGAGTGTGAAGGAGTGTGTGTATATGGGTGTGTGTGTGAGACGGTGTGTGTGTGTGTGTGTTTGAGGGTGTGTGCGGAAGTGTGTGTGTGTGAGTATGTGTGAGCGTGGTGTGTGCATGAGTATGTGTGTGGGAGTGTATGTGGATGTGTGTGTGTGTATAGCATGCAGTGTGTGAGGGGGCGGGGAAGTCAGCGGGGATGGTGGCGGGGATTGTGGGGGAAGCAAGCGGGGGTGGCGGAGGGGGGCGGGGGAGTAGGCGAGGTAGTGCGGGGGGGTCAGCGGGGGGGGGGGGGGGGGTCAACGGGGTGGCGGGGGGCTGCGGGGAGGGGTCAGCGGGGGGGGTCAGCGGGGTGGCGGGGGGCTGCGGGAGAGTGGGGGGCCTGCGGGGGGTTGGCGGGATGCGGGAGGGTGGAGAGAGAGAGAGAGAGAGAGAGAGAGAGAGAGAGAGAGAGAGAGAGAGAGAGAGAGAGAGAGAGAGAGAGAGAGAGAGAGAGAGAGAGAGAGAGAGAGAGAGAGGGAGAGGGCACGCGGGGGCGGGATGGCGGGGGGCTGCAGGAGAGTGGGGGGCCTGCGGGGGGGTTGGCGGGATGCGGGAGGGTGGAGAGAGAGAGAGAGAGAGAGAGAGAGAGAGGGAGAGAGGCAGAGAGGGAGAGGGCACGCGGGGCGGGATGGCGGGGCTGCGGGAGGGTGGGCTGCGGGATGTGGGCATTACCTGAGTGTCCACAGTATATCCAGTAGTTTTTCCTGAGTCGAATCCTTCTTCCAAATGTAGTTGCAGTTGGCTATTGGTATTTGTTGAAATCCATAGTTTATTTTTTCCCCAATCTTGCAAAGCTTTTGCTTGTCTCAGCCAAGGTCTCCCCAGGAGTAGAGGGTAAGAAGTCTCCTATGGAAGGGCAATAACAAAAAAATCTAAAACAAAGTGGCAGCCCTGTACTACCATCAATACCTTTTCAATAATGCCAAGTGGCGCAACCTGATGTTGATCTGCTAATGTAACTGTGAATGGTGCCAACTTGGTGGGGCTCAATTTCAACTTCTTCATTGTAAAATCTGGCATTAAATTGATACCAGAACCTCCATCTATGATCACACCTGTGAGAGTTTCATCCTTTATACAAACAGATAATCCTGAGCTTTGGTAGTCTGCTAAGGGTGCAGGGGGAAAATCAACCATGAAACCATAGAGAGGAAGAGAGAGAGAAAGACAGTGGGGAGAGAGTGCGAGACCAAGAGAGAGGTAAAGAGAGCGAGGGAGAGAGAGCGAGAGAGAAAGGGAGAAAGGGAGGGGGTAGGCGGTGAGAGAGAGAAAAAGGGAGGACGAGAGAGAAAGCAAGGCCGAAAGAGAGAGGAAAAGAGAGTAGTAAAACAATTTAACCGAGGTGGCACCGAAAGTGAAAGCAACAGTTGCTCAGAACTCAAATTTGCCAGTTGTAATGGAACAGAGCACTCTCTGAAGCTGTAGCCCAAGGCACCTGAGAGCTTTTCTCCCAATCTCGGCAACCGTTACTTATCTAAAGAGATATCACAGGCCTACAAGTTACAAAAAATTGCCTTTCCATTGCTTGACTTTTTCTTCTATCTTCTTCGGTCCTCCTGCATGCCTAGGGGTACTACACATCTTCACGGTTTCGCATCATCTCCCTCCTACCAGAGGGTTGTGGTATCTGAGCATCGTAGAAACAAAAATCTATTGTGCCCTCTTGGGATGGTGTACGCTCCTGCTCTTTCTGATACCTGTCGCTTTGTTCGCCATCACTCACTCACAACTAAGAATATGGGCTCTCTACCCCACCTTTCTTTACAGCCTTACTTCACTATTTCTGCTTGTCAGTATGTATCCCTTGCCTAAAGAGGACGATGATAATCCTCCGTACCACGAGTTCTTCATAGCGCAGTATGGTGCCTAGATTATAAGTGAAACTAAAACTCGAAGCACAATACACCTTTCTGCTTTCCGCTGCAGCGTTTATTGCAAGTCGCAGGAGGTGATTGTAATTCATCGTTTGTGGCGGATACGCTATCGATTGAGACGCTGAATCATATGCGCATACTTTCAGAAGACGGCGAGCCTAACAGACGATAGTGTGAGATCGTTTAACTTTCAAAGTGCTTGATTCGTCGTAGTTGAAGCGGGTGTAAATACGTTCCAATGACCAATAAAGAGTGCCAAAGCCAACAATATTACGCACGCTGAGAGTCGCTAGCTTAAGGCCAACGAACAGCATATACAATTCATGATCTATATGAAGTTTATATGAGGGTTGGAATCTCGGGACCGCTACAACATACGAGTGTCACATCAATGCTAGTCATATTGACAGTTATACCTAGACATCAATATGATCATTGGAAATGTTTGGAAAAACCACACTAGCCATACTCATGATCAGGTTCACTGGTATAACCATTGGAAAATCATGACTAGTATGTGTGTTGAAAAATGCTAGTTGTATATGCATCGATATATGTGTTGGTATCTCTATTAGTATGAGCATCGGTATACGTATGAGTATTTCCAAGAAAATATCGACGATTATGCCAATGCTCATAGCGATGCATATACCGATGCGTATACGGATGTGTATAGCGATGCATATACCAATCTGTATATCGATGGATATACTAACACATAGACTGATGTGTATACCAAGGGCGCTAACAATGCGAGGTCCAAAACTCGACTCTTCCTCATTTTTGAACTCTAATCTGTTTTTTGCATTGAATTTTCACATGAGCATCATCTCGATGTAACATGCATTGTGATCCCATCGGGGTTTTTGTCTCTCCCCTCACACACATCCACCCTCTGCTCTTTTCCATACACACATAGATCTTTCTATCTGCACACACACATAGATCTCTCTATCTCCACAAATCCACCCTCCCCTCTTTCCATACACACATAGATCTCTCTATCTCCACAAATCCACCCTCCGCTCTTTCCATACACACATAGATCTCTCTATCTCCACACACACACACACACACCCATACTCCACTTTTTTCATACACACATAGATCTCTCTATCTCCTGCATTTGGCTGAAAATCTGTCAGCATGTAAAATGCGCACCCTCCATTTCGATGGAGGGGGGAATATATGTCTTTTGACTTTAATGCATTTCTTGCTGAATGTGGGATAAAACATCTCTGTACTGTTCCAAATACATCTCAAAAGAATGGATTTAGTGAACAAAAGAAGAGGTCACTCTTGGAGATGGCGAGGTGTACAACCAAGACTCAAGCTGTACCACATAGTTTCTAGCTTGAGGTTGTCTTGTGTGGAACATATGTACTTAACAAGCATCCCATAAAGTATCAAAGTGTATCACTCCATATGAGGCTTGACATGATTTCAAGCCATATATTGCTCACATATGTGTTTTTGGTTCTCTGGCATATGCATTAGTGCGTGAACAAGAACGCAAGGAATTGAATTATAAAGTAGTGAAATGTATTTTTGTTGGGTACAATTTTGAAAGCAAAGGCTATCATCTATATCATCTAGAGACTAAATGCATTTTGGCTAGGTGTGATGTTGTTTTTATGCAAGATGCTATTCATTCATTACTTTCATGTACTAAGAAGACATGAACTAGCTCGAAAGATATGAATGACACTTTGCTGCCTCTTTTTATAGGTGGAGAGTATAATGCTAGTGCTAATGAGGCAACATCTAAGCGTTTAGAGGTTTCAGGTAACGATGCAACTCACTCCAATGTGAGGTAGATTTACATGATGCATTTGATGATGATTGACCAAATATTGAGGAGGCAAAAACTATACCAAAATGGCTGGTGCAGACTTTGCATGATAGCAAATTAGATCCAACTTTATCATACCATACTCATGCAGGCTCTCATAGTGCCTCTTTTGCATTAGATTACTATGCTATAGCTGCCTCTTGTCTTTGTCATGAGAATGAGCCTATTTCATTTGATGAAGCATAAAATTCTGAAAATTGGACGTCTGCTATGCAATCATGAAAAATGGTACCTGGTCCTTATGTCACTTGCCTCTCAAAAAGAAGGCCATTGGCACTAAGGGGCTATACAAATTGAAGCATAAGCTTGATGGAACAGTTGATAGGTATAAGGCAAGGCTTGTTGCAAAGGTTTATGCGTAGGAAAGAGGCATTGATTTTGATAAGTCCTTTGCACCTACATGTTGAATGACTATTGACGTAGCATTTGTGCACTTGCAATCTCATCATGGTTTGAATGTACATCAATTGGACATAAAAACTACATTTCTGAATGGTGACTTGCATGATGAAGTGTATGTTTATCAGCCTCGTAACTTTGTGTAGAAAGGGCATGAAAACCAGGTATGTAGGTTAAAGAAGGCGTTATATGGTTTAAAGCAAGCACCATGTGCTTGGTATGAAAAGATTCATACTTATCTTATTGCACATGTTTTTGAGAATAGTCCAACTAAGAGCACCTTACATGTTAAGCATGTTTATGAAGTGCTTCTGATATTTTTTGTGTATGTTGATGACATACTGCTCACTAGTCTTCATGAGAAGCATATTGGTTATTCCAAGGTTGACTTGCATGCCTCATTTGAGATGTTTAATTTGGGGCATTTGCATCATTATTTGGGCATCTAGTTCATGAAAGTTGATGGCAGAATAACTTTGCATCAAAAGAAATATATTGACACATTATTGCACCATTTTGGCCTTGAAGACTACAAACCATATTGCCACTCCTATGTAGAGAGGTTTACGATTGAGTCTTCATGATGCCAGTTTTTTTTGTTTTCTCATAGATGAGCACGTTTATGCATTGCCCAGGACTCAAGTATTGGTAGGCTGTTAAGTGCACCTTTTGCTACTTGAGTGGTACACGACTTCTTGGATTATTTTATCCTAAGAGGAGATCGCTACTACCAAATTTACATGCTTTTTCTTACTCTGATTGGGATTATTGCTATGACACTCGTGTGTCCACTAGTTGATTTTTCCTCATGCTTGGTAGCTCATGTATATCTTGGTTGAGAAATAAGCAGCCTACTATGGGCACTTTCAATTGTGAGGCTGAGTATAGGACAGCTTTCATAGGGACTATTACGTGTGTGTGGCTCATATGCCTTATGCTTGATTTAGGTGTTTTTCAGTCTACTACAACCACCATCTTCATTGATAGTGAGAGTGCATTACTAGTTGCCAGGAACCTTGTGTTCCATGCTCGCACTAAGCTCCTTGAGGTGCTTTATCATTATGTTAGGGAGAGGTTCTCTATTGGTGAGATCAGCTTGGCATATGTGCCCATGCAGGATAAGCTTGTAGACCTTTTGACGAAGGCTCTGCCTAGGGAGAATTTGAAGCTTTACGGAAAGCTTTGGGCTTTCCTCCTTTTGTGGATTGACTCCACATAGCTTGGCACTTCCTGATACATGATGCCGATTCCTTGCTCACAACATCACTCCTAGGGGGGATTTGGTGATATAATTAGGTAGTGATGCATGTGAACACACTAGGACCTCCAGGGCACTTTTTTCCCTCTTTAGGGTGTTTTTTCCCTATCCTGTATATATGCCTATTTCCCTCATGGGTTACTTATCTTTGTACATTCTAGTGGTAATACATTTAGTATTGTGTGTTGTGCTCCAAGCTTCTTCTTCTTCCTTGTGATGTTTGCGTGTTTCCACAAACCTCAAACTCCAATATAAATATATAGATTACTATGGTTTGGGAATTTGCAATACTATGTCTAATTAAATATATAATAAATTAGGGTTTTATGATTAAGATTGGTATGTATAATTAGATATGTGAAGAACAAGGGTTCTATGATAAATATTACTATTCACAATTAAATATGAAAAGAGCTAGGGTTTCTAAATTAAAATAAATATATATAATTAAATATATGAAAAATAGGGATTTAGATTTGATTCTTATATATAATATCAAATATATATAAAAATTATGATTTTAGGATAAGGTCTATTATATATGATTAAATAGAACTAATTAGAAGGAAAAAATAGGGTTTGAGGATTAAAATTAGTATATATAGTTAAATATTTGTATACATAATAAGATGTAAAAACTATTAAGGCTTAAATATTAATATAAATATATATAGTTAATTATATAGACTACTAGGCTTTTAGAATTTGTATTACTACACCATATGCATCTTCTCATCCATCCCTTAGTCCATCTAGCACTCGACATATGCACCAGCATTTGAATCCACAACATGATACAGGTACCGGCGTGTCTTGTGCATCTAGGGCACATTCTAGAGGAGTAGGTTCCGAAGGTGGATCTATGGGTGGGTCTTGAGGATGAGGCACATGTTGTGGAGGTGTTGTGAGAGATGCTCTATCACCCACAGGTAGTCTTAGACCAAGTACCTTAGATGCAACTATGCCATAAAGTACACCACGTACACTTTGGGATGTTCATGACCATGATGACTCCAAGGTGGATTGTATATGTGATGGAGCTCTAGTGATGGACTCAACCAAGTCTACACAAGTGAACTCTCTAGCAAGACTTCATTATTCAAATGAAATTGTTCGTCAATAGCAAATCTTGATATGGTTCTAATATGGATATATGGAAAACTAGATTTATTTTTGTGGTACACATTGACTAGAACTTGAATGTGGCTAGATTATTCTTTGCAAAGATGGTGAAAGGAGCTAACCTCTTACAATCTAACTTGGCACAAGATCTTGAGTTGTGCAGCTTATTCGTGAGTAACCATACTTTATGCCCAATGTGATAGGATGAATTCTTAATATGATAATCATGTGCCTAAGATGTATATTAATGTTGACTTATGTGGATCTCTTCCTTAAGTTCTCAGTGAATATCAATGAGATGTTGCACCTTATCTCTAAGAGTTGGGTTCTCGAAATGGCTTGAGAGGTGTACATCCATGCTTGGGTGTTATCCATAATTTCTTAAGAAGGGAGTTTACTTGGTAGATGTTTGAACATGTTTATTAAAGGGAGACTATAGAAAGGATAAAAGCTAAAGCTAATGATTTTGATGAAAGTTGATGATGCAAAGGATATTCTATTCTAGACTTGATTCATCCATTCTATTTGTCCATCAGTCTTTGGATGATTGGCCTTAGAGAGTTTAACTTGAATAGTGAGGAGATTGCAAAAGAAACTCCCAAAAGCAAGAATCGAAGTGTGGATCTTGATCACTCTCAATATTATAAGGAAGCATTGAGACATGTACAAGAAATTCGTAGAAGTTTTTACACTAATTATTGCCTTAGTAGTTTGAATCAAGTGTGCCATTTTTTTAGTGTATCCACAATACCGAGTGTGGAATCATACATACCAGGCCTTGGTATTGTGTGATGAAATTCATAGATAAAGAAGACCATGGCCTTTGAAGAATGCACAGAAGGTTGGAAGATGCACTACAAGGAATACGGGCGTGTAGCGACGGTTAACGCGACAGAATTTCGTCGCTATAAAATTGCAACTTGCGTCGGAATTACCGTCGAGCGCGGACCGTCGATTATACGATGCAAAAAACGACGGTATTTGCGACGCTTCCGCCTAACGTCGCTTAAACGACGCTTGTCAAAGGTGTCGCTTAAGCGACGCTTTTTTGCGTTGCATAAGCGACGGTCCACACCATCGTATAAGCGACGGTGCGGACCGTCGTATACGCGACGCTAAGCAAATGTCGCTTATACGACGACGCGTTGCATCGCTTATACGATGATCTGTTGACATACAAAAATTAAAACGTTGGAGGCTCTGCAATCGGCATTTTCACGCATCCGATCGAAGAGCTCTCCAACGTTCGCAATTGCGCTGCGCTTACGAGCTGAAGCAAGTATATGCAGAATTATTGTTTTGCTTAAGCTCTATGTTATTGTCTCCCTCTGTCTTTGTTTCTCTCTTTCTACATCTTTCTCTCTCTCTCTAGATCTCTCTCTCTCTAGATCTCTCTCTCTCTAGATCTCACTCTCTCTCTCTAGATCTCTTTCTCTCTTTCTCTCTAGATCTCTCTCTCTCTCTCTAGATCTCTCTCTCTCTCACTCTCTCTCTCTCTCTCTCTTCTCTCTCTTTATTGCAGGTTACTCAAGAAGCTAACCAAGCAAAAACTATGGATCACAATTGTAAGTACAATGTCTATTATTCGTAGATCATTTGAATTGTGTTATTTTCATTACATACCATACTCACACTTATTGATATGCACTCATACACTTATACATGATGAAGAAGCACACACACATGCATATACCTACATATACACATATACATGCACATACACACACATACACATAGAGTTATACATATACACACACATACACAAGAACATGCACATATTGATACATACATATACACTTATACATGCACATGCATATACATACATATACGCACACATACACATGCACATATACACATATACATGCACATACACACACATACACATGGAGTTATACATAAACATGCATATACATATACACACATACACATGCACATGCACATACTCATACACACATATACACTTATACATGCACATGCACATACATACATATACACACACATACACATGCACATACATACATATACACACACATACATATACACTTAGGTACACACATATGAATGAATTATATAATTAAAGTATTGAAACACATGCTTAATATAAACAATAATAACAATCAATAGAACAAAACTCTTCATTACTTAATACCATACACACAATTCAAAACATTACTGAAATGAAAAATATATAGATAAATATATATATATATATATATCAATGTAAATACATATAATCCAATGTCATAATCAACTAAAATCCTAATCATCATCATCATGATCATCATCATCATCAGCAATATCATGATCATCCTGATCTTCCTCATCCTCATCCTCATGATCACCCTGTGACGATCGAGATCGTCCCTCCTGTGTCTGTCTCTCCACCTCATCCATATTTGTCTCCCCATAATACTCCTGTATTACATATAACAAACATAAATCAATAAAATAATCAAAACATTCATAACAACAAAATAATTATATAAAATTTAAAAATACTCACAAAGGCATCAGGATGATCTTGTATATACTCGCTCAAATGCCGATATCCAAAATGTGTAGCATACTCGATCTCGTGTTTCGTAGGATATCGGCCATAATCCTTTCGCTGCAATGAAACAAATAAAAAACATTAGTTGCTTGCATTTTAACTAAAATAAAAAATATACTCACAATAACACATATACTTACAAACGTAGCTACAAAACCATTATGGCCCATTTGGCCTAAGTGCGATGTGTGGCCCGACTCCACTCTCTTCTTTGCAGCAGCCTGTTTATTCAAGGAAAAAAATACATAAATTAAATTAAAAAATTACTAAAATATCTAAAAATTATAAATATAAACTATTAATTTGTGTACCTTCTGCTGAGGAAATGACTTCTGAAGACGTACCTGTCTACGAAAAAACTGCCACGACTCAGGTGGTATGTTAGCTCGCCTCTTATTTTTTTCGACCATACAATATCTCCTGTTAATTTAATCTCAAACAGAAAAAAAAAGTCAGAATACATACACATATATACACACATATACACATACACATACACATACACATACCCACATACACATATACATGCAAACATATACGCATGCATATATGTATATATATACACATATACATACATATAACATAAACACACATATACATATCCACATATATACGTACACACATGCATGCATATACACTCATTCATACAAAATACATGCATTTATCCCACAATAATATGTGTTGTGTATATGTGAATATGTGTGTATGTATAAATGTGTATATGTGAATATGTGTGTATGTGTAAATATGTATATGTGAATTTTTTATTTATGTAGATAATCAAATTATTAATATCAAATACCATTATTTGTAGATTCTGATCAATCAGATGGAACTCCACCACCGTCTCCTCATCGTGCAACGACTTTATACTGTAAGTATATGAAATATTTAATTTTAACTATATTTGATGGATACATAACTTATATATATTTTTTTATGTTTCTTATGATGTAGATTCTGATCAATCAGATGGAACTCCACCACTGTCTCCTCATCGTGCAACGACTTTATACTGTAAGTATATGAAATATTTAATTTTAACTATATTTGATGGATACATAACTTATATATTTTTTTTATGTTTCTTATGATGTGCAGATTCTGATCAATCAGAGGGTACTCCACCACCTCCTACCCATGCAACGACTTCACATGTGTCCTCCGATAGGAATTATGATGAATTTTACTATCAAGAGCATATTATATGTTGGTGTAACTCTTGTTATGGCACGTATCGAAGACCACGATTGGAATGTATTCAACATGAGGCAGAGTATGGTACTTTTGAATATGCACCATCACCTAGTCAACGTGATAATGCTTGGGTATGTATTTTCTATATATATTAATGTCATTTTTTAATTTAAAAACCATGTATAAAATCAAATTATTATTGATATACAGGAATACTTGCTCGATGATGATGATGATGATGATTTTTCTCATAATGTTAATATACCTCGTACACGTCATGGACTTGCTGTTCATCAATTACAAGCAGAGGTTTCTAGAAATCCTCTACCTCCTGGTTTAGAGAATGAAACGGCTGGAGATTATCCATTGCCAGCTCGTGATCGTTCTCTAGTACAAACATATGATAGAAGAAGATATGGAGGATGGAATAGAGGACCACTTCCTTTAGATGGAGAGGTTTTCAACTTTTGGGGTAATCGCTATATGATTGCTCCATCCACTATTACTAATGCTGGTCGTGGTCTCTTTATTGTAGAGGATTTGTATGTGCCTCCGAACTCTGAAGTCACTCTTATGTCATTTTGTGGTCCTATATATGGATGGGGAGATTGGCATCGACTTTCACGTTATGTTCAAAGCATGAGTACTTATGGAATATGCTTGAACGCAGCATCTCTTACTAGTAGAAGGATTTTACATGCAGAAAATGAAAGATTATATATTGATGGAAGACCTTACACACATGGAAATATAGCAGGTTTAATAAATAGTAGTCGAGGGTTACATAATAGTTCAAGGACTAATTGCACATTTGAGGAGCGTGAAAATAGTCATGAATCACCATACATGAGTAGAGATGTATCAAGATACATAGTTGTCAATGCTATTACTACATTACATGCTGGTGATGAACTATTAGTGAATTATGGATGGCGTAGACCTCCAAGAGCACCTTTTAGCTAGAGAGAATAAAAATTCTCTATCCATATTTAATAAGTTATATACTTAATTTTATATTTGAAGTTTAATTTTTATTCATTTATGGAATACTAATGAGTTTTATTTATATGTGTAGATTCCAATGTATGATGTTGATGATATTTGTCCACAACATTCACAATTACCAATAAGACCTCATTTATCAGAAGCTTCCATGAGGAGGCTACGCAAAACTAAGCCTGTGCAATATGCAAAGTTGAAAGATCTATATTCAAAAGATGATAAAGTACAAGATTTGTGTGACAATGATGAAGATGATGGCATGGCAGATTTTATTGAGGATTGGTATCAAAATGATAGTGAGAGCATGGATATTTCTAAAAATGAGAAATATCTTCGAGAGGAATGTCTAAAGCATGTATATGAAGGAAGTCATTTGACACGACTAAATGCGAGCTTACTTATTCTCAACCTTCAAAATCGTTTTGGATGGAGTAATGTATCTGTTTCGACACTATTAAGGTATAAATTTCAATTTTCTATCTATTTATATATATATATATATATATATATATGCATAAATATATATACATATATAAATACATGTAGGTTTTTATTCTTACTTTAGATAAGGTTATAAGAACAAGAACTTGAATTGAATGGAAACTTTTTGTCCGCGCATCTTTTAAAACTATTAATGCATCTTTCCAAATATTCGCAATGGTGACCTGGATGAGTCGCATGCACAGAGGTTACTCAAGAGACAGCAATCTGATTATAATGGAGTAGTCCACTTTGTATCCTAAAGTTCAGATGCTCATCATTGACATGCAAGAGGTTTACTGCATACCCGAGAAATCCTGCTCTATCTTGACTAACCTCTGTGCATGCGATTCATCCAGGTCACCATTATATGAACATATGTGTGAATTGACAGGATACGATTGTTTTGCGTAAATATTTTGAAAGATGCATTAATAGTTTTAAAAGATGCGCAGACAAAAAGTATCTATTCAATTCAAGTTCTTGTTCTTACCTTATCTAAAGTAAGAATAAAAACCTGCATGTATATATGTATGTATATTTATTTACCTTTTTTAATATATCTTTTTTTGATAAAGTTACAGGTTATTATCTGAAAAGTTTTTACCAAGTCAAAATATTCTTCCTACCTCACATGATGAAATGAAGAAGATAATCAACAATCTTGGTATAGATTATCAATGTATACATGCATGTCCTAACGATTGTATTTTATATAGAGGTGAATATGCAGACTCTTTGACATGTCCCAAATGTCAATCTCCTCGATATAAGGGTGAAGAAGGTAAAATCCCGAATAAGGTATTGAGACATTTTCCATTGGCTCCACGGATTAGACATATGTTTCAAAGCCCCGAATTATCCAAGCTTTTGACTTGGGGACATGATCACAAAAGTACTGATGGAATAATCAGAATTCCTCATGATAGTGTTGCTTTTCAGCATATTGATTCTACATGGCTTGAATTTGCACAAAATCCACAGAATCTAAAGTTAGGAGTTGCATTAGATGGGGTTAATCCATTCTCCATGAAATCCAGTAAATGGTCAACATGGCCAGTGGTAGTCATAAACTACAATCTTCCGCCATATCTTAGCATTAAAAAGGAACATTTAATGCTTTCACTTTTAATCCCAGGCAAAAGACAAGTTAAAGATATGAATGTATATCTTGCTCCTCTCATTGACGATCTTCAAGAGTTACGGAGAGGTATTAATGTCATTGATATATCAAAAAGCATCAATGAAAGACATATTACGATTCGTGGTATTGTGGCTTGGACTATTCACGATTTTCCTGGATATGGCGTTTGTTCAGGTATTGATGTAATTTTTTTATTCAATATGCATGCAAATAAATATGATTTAATCTAATTATATTTTTATCCTTTTCCATGATGCAGGAATATCTACTAAGGGTTATAAAGCTTGTCCATATTGTGGTGATTGGTTGAGATCAATCTATAGTAAGAATCTCAACAAAAATATTTATCTTCGACATCGACGATTCTTGCCTGATGATCATCCATTAAGATCTAAAAGAGAAGCGATACATTTTAATGGAAAGCTTGAAACAGGCCAGTATCCAAAACCTATGACGCCTATGGATTGGTATAAAAAATGGACAGATGGACCTCTGATAGATCTAGAAGCAGAAATCTTCAGTGATGATTCAGATAATGAGTATGTGAACAGAGGTAAAGGGAAATTGGCACTCGCAGAGAACATATCAATATGGTATTCTTTGGAGTATTGGAAAGAGTTAAAAGTATGTCATCTTCTTGATCCTATGCATATATTCAAAAATATTGGTTATTCACTATGGCAGCATCTTCTTGGACTAAAAGATACCACAACATCAAGGAATGATTTGAAAGATCAAAAATCCAAACCAAAGTTATGGCCAGTTTTTGATAGACATCGACAAGAAACGACTTATGCATCTGCTCCTTGGGTACTTACAACAAAAGAGATACAGACTATCAACAATAGAATTCAATTGATCAAGACTCCTACAGGATATGGAGCATCGTTTCAAAACATGTTTACTATGGATGATAAGAGCTTATCTGGATTAAAAACCCATGACTGGCATAACTTTTTGAAACATATTTTACCTTTGGTTATCGATGGATGTACAACGAAAGGAGTACGAGATGTGATCTATCGTCTTGGATCACTTATAAGGTAATTATGATATTTTTATATTTAATATGTATGAATATTGGATATCTTTTATTTTTTAATTAACTTCTTTACAATTGTTTTTATGATTTGTATAGGTGGATTACATCCAAAGAGATCGATAAAAATTCGATCCCACAAAAAAAACGTGAATGCAAAGAGCTACTATGTTTGATGGAAAAAGAACTTCCTACTTCATTTTTTGATATTCAAGTTCATTTACTAGTCCATCTTGTAGATGAGATAGAGATTGCCGGTGTTGTCAACACTCAATGGATGTTTTGGGTCGAGCGATTTATGGGAATACTAAAAGGTTATGTGCGACAAAGAGCAAAACCAGAAGGATCCATGGCAAAGGGTTGGATGCTTGAAGAGTGCATGTATTACGTTAGTGAGTACCTTGAAAGAGTTCATGAAGAAGCTCCACGTGCATGGACCAACGAGTCTTCTTCAAAAATAACAGATGAGGTATTATCAGGTAAGGGGGTTCCATTCTTATTTACATTTCAAGAAAAAAATGATGTTTCTACTTTTTTAGCATATAATAGCGAATGCATGCAAGCATTCGTTAGCGAGTACGAGGAACTTCAAAGTCTCCAAAGTAAAAGGCGAAAAAACAAAAGATCTAGACGTAATCTCGATAATAATGAGATTACAGATATACCTTCTTTCACGGATTGGCTATATAGTCGTTTGCAACGCGCCAACGCAAATAAAGAAGAAATCTCAGATGAGCAAAGAGAGTTAATGATAGGTTGTGAACAAAAGGTAATTTTATTAAAATATATATTTTATTTTTTTCATATATGTATGTTAGTTTCTATTTACTAATTGAATTTATTTTGCAGGCTCGAATGTTCACTAATATGTGGGCTTTTGGACAGCATATTAGAATCAAAGCCATTGATTCTTTACGTAAAACAGAGGATTCTAGTATTGTTGCTTGTTTCAAGCAACTATCACGTGCTAGCTCAAAAGACATGAACCTTATAGATAGCGAACTTGGTTACGTAGGAACTATTGTTTGTATCTACGAAATTTCATTTCGTACATTCAAACAGGTAGAAAAAAGTTTATATATTTTTTTTAGAGTTAGTTATTTTTTTAAGCACCTAATAATGGGACGTTTTTGTTGTTATATATTTTGATAGGTCATTTTGAAGGTTGACTGGTATCGAGCGGAGTATAAAGGTAGTAATTCTACAATAAGAAAGGAATTATCTGGGTTTTGGGCAATTGATTCTTCCAAGGTAATGCGATCTACTAAAGAACCATATATTCTTCCTAGGCATATTGAACAAGCATTTTTTTATAAAAACCCAGATGCTCATCCTTGGTGGCAAGTCATTCATGTGCAACCTAGAGGTAGGTCATTGTTTGAACAGTTTATTGTTAGAGAGATTGAAGAAAGTCCTCTTGATGATTCAGCATCAGATACTGATACATCAACATCTGGAATAGAAATTAGACTCATTATACGTGATAATGATACTAATCTTTTTGATGAAGAGGATAATTCTCTACATGCTGATTCTACTGATGAGGAAGAGGAATTACCAGAAATAGATATTAATCCACCAATAGATGATGTGATTCATGAGAATATAGATTTAACAATAGAAGAAATAAATGAAATCAATAAGGATAATGAAGATGAGACTATATTGATGTCTTACCAAAATGATGGCAATAATGAAAACATATGAGCAGATTAGATAGTAACTTGAAGCTTCTGAATGGATATCAGATAATAGGTTTTTTTTATTAACTTGAATAACGATGAATCCTACTAGAGAGATGAAATCATGTTCTTCTAAGTTAGAACATGAAGCTCGGGGGTATGCCTAATTATTTTATATATAGCTTTATCTTCGAGGAGTAAATTTTTATCATGTATGTATGCATATGTGTGTGTATTCATGTGTATTATATGTATACATATATTAGTATGTATATATATGTATTTCATGTCTATGTATGTGTTTGCATGTGTGTGATATATGTATACATGTATTCATGTACGTAATATATGCAAGTGTTTATAATTGTGTACATGTATATATGTATATGTGTCTATGTGTAAATATGTACATGTAAATATGTATGCATGTATATATATGTTTATGTGTGCATGTAGGCATGTACATGTATGTGTAAATATGTACATGTAAATATGTTAGTATGTATATATATATTTATGTGTGCATTTAGGCATGTATGTGTGAAGCATAATATATCTACTCCATTTTATATTTATGTATCCTATCTACATGATGTGTATATATCTTTACATATATTATGAATCATGATCCTCGTTGATTCGAGTAGCTATATATAGAGGCATAAGGTTGGGAGGAGAGACATCTCTCTAGTAGGACGTCGGAGGTGTACATATACTTCAAACATATGGCTAAAAGGTTGAATTAGAGTTTTTAAATTAGGGATTTCAAAACCCTAATATCGAGATTAGTGCTCTCTGTCTCTCTCTCTCTCTCTCTCTCATATACATACATACCGTGCATTGTCACGACGATGCGCCATAAGTGTCCGCATCTCTTTTAAACACCATTTAAGAGACCACCGTGTCCCAAACTCCGTCTCAAGTGAATTGAGCACGTACTTTTTATCCCTCTCATCATGCTCACTACAGAAATAAAAAACATAATATAAATAAAACATAAGATATATATTTCAATTTATATGTAAAACTTTTACTTACTTCCACGGTAAGTGGATAAAGCGCAGGTAAGAGTCCCATAGTGCACGCATTCTCCTCTTGAACTCCAATCCATTTCCTATGTATACAATATTCCCCTCTGGCTCTATGTCGCACTCTAGTCCTAACGTGCCTATGCATGTCCTCATAGGCAACGTCTCTGCTCTGCTATCACGTGCTGGAGGTGGTATAGGTGTCCTGAAAATAGATAGATAGAAATAAATAAAAATATGTGCTATAATATCATTAAAAAAATTTATGAAAAAAAACATACCTATGAGCAGATAGCTCTCTTCCTGCATGTGGATCCGCAGAAGAGCCCTCGTCTGATCGCGTAAGCATCTGGATCGTATAATCCAGCTCCTCATCGGACATCTCTGCGTAGTCCCGCATTATGGCCCCTAGAGTATCTGACGGAACTCTTGCTCTCATAAGACTTTTTATGAGAGTGAGTTTCGCCTTTCTCTCTTTACTGGGATCCATAATACCTAACATATAAAACAAAATGGTTAGAAATCAATATATATATACGTGTATGTGTGTGTATGCATGTGTATGTGTGTGCATGCATGTGTATGTGTGTGTATGCATCATTATGTGTGTATGTGTGTAGGTATATGTGTGTGTTGTCTATGTGTATGTGTGTGTGTCTATGAGTGTGTATGTGTTTATGTATATGTATGTATCTATGTGTGTGTATGTATCTATGTGTGTATGTGTATGCGTGTATGTATGCATATGTGTGTGTATGCATATGTATGTGTGTGTATGCATCATTATGTGTGTCTATGTATGCATTTGTACGTGTGTATGCATCATTGCATGTGCATGTGTCTATGTGTGTATGTGTGTGTATATGTGTGTGTGTCGATGTGTATGTGTGTGTGTGTTTATGAGTGTGTATGTGTTTATGTGTATGTATGTATCTATGTGTGTCTATGTGTCTAAGTGTGTATGTGTATGCATGTATGTATGCATATGTATGTGTATGCATATGTATGTGTGTGTATGCATTATTATGTTTGTCTATGTATGCATGTGTATGTGTGTATGCATCATTACGTGTGTATGTATCTATGTGTGTATGTGTGTGTGTATATGTGTTTGTATGTGTGTATGCATGTGTGTGTGTATGCATGTGTGTGTGTATGCATGTGTATGTGTATATGTGTATATGTGTGTGTATATGTGTGTATGCATGTGTGTGTGTATATGTGTGTATATGTTTGTATGCATGTGTGTGTATGCATATGTATGTGTGTGTATGCATTATTATGTGTGTCTATGTATGCATGTGTATGTGTGTATGCATCATTACGTGTGCATGTGTCTATGTGTGTATGTGTGTGTATATGTGTGTGTGTCTATGTGTATGTGTGTGTGTCTATGTGTATGTGTGTGTGTCTATGAGTGTGTATGTATTTATGTGTATATATGTATCTATGTGTGTGTATGTGTATGCATGTATGTATGCATATGTGTGTGTATGCATATGTATGTGTGTGTATGCATAATTATGTGTGTATGTGTCTATGTGTGTATGTGTGTGTGTATACATTATGACAGTGTATGTAAGCATGTGCATTATGTATGCATATAAGTATGTATGTATGCATATGCATATGCATTATGTATGCATATGCATTATGTATGCATATGCATTATGTATGCATATGCATATGCATTATGTATGCATATGCATTATGTATGCATATGCATATGCATTATGTATGCATATGCATATGCATTATGTATGCATATGCATATGCATTATGTATGCATATGCATATGCATGTGTATGCATATGCATGTAAGTATGTATGTATGCATATGTGTGTGTGTATGCATATGCATGTAAGTATGTATGTATGCATATGCATATGCAATATGTATGCATGTATGTATATGTGTGTGAATGTGTGTGAATGTGTGTGTGAATGTGTGTGTACATGTGTCTGTATGTGTGTATGCATGTGTATGTGTGTGTATGCATCATTATGTGTGTATGTGTGTGTACATGTGTCTGTATGTGTGTATGCATGTGTATGTGTGTGTATGCATCAGTATGTGTGTATGTGTGTGTATGTGTGTGTGTCCATGTGTATGTGTGTGTATCTATGAGTATGTATGTGTTCATGTGTGTGTATGTGTCTATGTGTGTATGTATCTGTGTGTGTGTATGTATCTATGCATGTGCATTATGTATGCATGTAAGTATGTATGTACATTATATGCATATGCATATGCATTATGTATGCAAATGTATGCATGTATGTGTTTATGTGTGTATGTCTCTCTATGTGTGTGTATGCATATATGTGTGTGTATGTGTGTATATGTGTCTGTATGTGTGTATGCATGTGTATGTGTGTGTATGCATGTGTATGTGTGTATGTGTCTATGTGTGCATGTGTGTGTATATACTATATGTGTGTGTGTCTATGTGTATGTGTGTGTACCTATGAGTGTGTATGTGTTTATGTGTGTATGTGTCTATGTGTGTGTATGTGTTTATGTGTGTATGTGTATGCATGTATGTGTATGTGTGTGTACGTCTCTCTATGTGTGTGTGTATGCATATGTGTGTGTGTGTGTATATGTGTGTCTATGTGTGTATGCATGTGTATGTGTGTGGATGCATCATTATGTGTGTGTGTGTCTATGTGTGTATATGTGTGTGTATGTGTGTGAGCATCTATGTGTGTGTATGTGTGTGCACGTCTATGTGTATGTGTGTCTGTGTGTGTATGTGTGTGTGTCTATGTGTATGTGTGTGTATCTATGAGTATGTATGTGTTCATGTGTGTGTATGTGTCTATGTGTGTATGTATCTGTGTGTGTATGTATCTATGCATGTGCATTATGTATGCATGTAAGTATGTATGTACATTATATGCATATGCATATGCATTATGTATGCAAATGTATGCATGTATGTGTTTATGTGTGTATGTCTCTCTATGTGTGTGTATGCATATATGTGTGTGTATGTGTGTGTATATGTGTCTGTATGTGTGTATGCATGTGTATGTGTGTGTATGCATGTGTATGTGTGTATGTGTCTATGTGTGCATGTGTGTGTGTCTATGTGTATGTGTGTGTACCTATGAGTGTGTATGTGTTTATGTGTGTATGTGTCTATGTGTGTGTATGTGTTTATGTGTGTATGTGTATGCATGTATGTGTATGTGTGTGTATGTCTCTCTATGTGTGTGTGTATTCATATGTGTGTGTGTGTATATGTGTGTCTATGTGTGTATGCATGTGTATGTGTGTGGATGCATCATTATGTGTGTATGTGTCTGTGTGTGTATATGTGTGTGTATGTGTGTGAGTGTCTATGTGTGTGTATGTGTGTGCGCGTCTTGTGTATGTGTGTCTATGTGTGTGTATTTGTGTGTATGTGTGTGTGTCTATGCGTATGTGTGTGTGTGTCTATGCGTGTATATGTGTGTGTGTGTAAGTGTGTGTGTGCGCATACCTGTCAATCGTCTCCCTTCTCTCTCTCCCTCTCGCGCCCGCTCTTTCTCTCTCTCTCTCTCTCTCTCGGTCTTGCGTTCAAGGCCCGGCACAAATGTGCCGGGAGAATTGAAATTTTTTTTTTACATTCCAGAGCGTCGCATATGCGACGCTCTGCAGTTTGCCAACGTCGCTAAGTGCGTCGCTAACTAGCGATGCTTTTAGCGACGCTTTGGTGTTGCGGCGCATAAGCGACGCTACCGTCGCTTATGCAACGATGCTCGGCCAAAAAAAAAATCTGATTTTTTTACTGTCGCTTATGCGACGATTTCATCGCATAAGCGATGGTTCTCGTTTTTTTCCCGATTCGGGGGCATCGCTACGCCCCCCTTTTTCTTGTAGTGATGGAATGAGGTTTATGACAAGGTACATTAGATCTATTGCAAGTTTCATAGCCCTTTATATATTCTTTGCCTTCCTTTCACATTTTAAACCATCAAAATGTCTTGTTGCAAGGGTATCATTATGTTGCTAAGGTAATTGGATTTTGAGATTTCTTGAAGGGAGGTACAACAAGTTCATATAATATAGCATCCCATCATTCTTTTGGAACTCATTTACTTCATGATCATTTCCTTCATCAAACTTTCGGTTGCATTACAAAATAGTTCATCATGTGGTGAAGACTCTCAAATTATATGGATCAATATTGACTCTCCTTGATGGCTTGATGAGATAATTACTCGCTACAAATATTTTGAAATGAATGTTAAACTTTCCTTATTATCAAAAGATTATTCCCCTTTCTTTGATGCAAGGTAAGCTCTTCTTTACAAGGTGTCTGGTTATCATTGCTTCCCTCCTAGGTGCATGTGATAAAAAAGTCCAACCTATATAAAACATTGCTCCATTGAGATTTCCTTCTATTAAGATACAATTGTTCATAGAGTACTCTATATTCTATTGATCTTTATACACACTAACTTTATGGGCTTCCCCCTCGAAATAATGTCATCACATATTAAGAGCTTCCATTGAGGCAAGAAGTTCTTTATCATGGATTTCATGAATTATATTGGAAGGATATAATTTCCTTAAATAGTATGTGACTAGATGTTAATGTCCATCATCCCTATGTAGAGTTAGGATGGCTCCCAAGAAAAACTCTCATGCATCTCTCTCTAAGAAAAAAGGCTTTTTGGGATCAAGATGAACTAGAATGAGAGCACTTGATATTTTCATTTGAGGATCTGAAAGGATTTTTCTTCTTCTTTGATTTAAGAGAAATTTGCATTTACTATAAGCTTGGTAAGTCATGCCACCCATTCGGAAGAATCTTTGGTAATAACCTCTAGAACTTGGACAAGCCTAAAATATGCTTGTACATCTCGAACACGTGAAGGTGATTGCCTATCAAGGATTTTCTCTATCTTCTTACGCTTCATGAATGTTCATTTCTCTAAGACAGTTTATCGTAAGAATTCCAATTCTATCTAATGGAAAAACATTTCTCCAATTTTTCATGTAATATTTTTTTCTTTTAGCTTGTCGAAAACTATCTTTAGATTGTGTTCAAGCTATTGCAACCAATGTCTTTTGTTGAGGTAAATTTTGTTCTAAATTTGTGATACCTTCCATTTCACTTTTGCCCCTTATAAGCGCTTTTGACTTTCGTCAAGCTCTACAATCTCAGACATACTAGATTCTCTCTTCACATCTTAGTAGCCCAAGCCTAAGGTCCAATAGGAAAAACCAATCGTCAAACCTTGTGATACTCAATGAACATTTTTGGGACTTGATATAAACTTGATCTTGCCTTATGGCAATTATAGAAATTAGAGACTCTATGTACTCTTGAGAACAAGAAGAATCAATGAAATTTTCAATAAAGAATGCTGAAAATTTTATTTTCCTTGTATCACTATATTAAAGAGATTAAGACTGAGAAGTTTACACTTAATATAGCCTGATCTCATTGAATTGAAACACATGTACTCTATCACTAGAAATCACCACCCAAATACATAGAGAGAGAATCTTTTATCTTTGTATTCAAGGGCGCCCATAGAAGGCAGAGATTCTATGGACTATTTAGAACAGCAGGAATCAAAGAGTCTTTAATAAAGGCTGCAGAAAGATCTATTCTCGTTTTATCACTGCCGTAAAGAGATCAAATTGGAGAATATTAGACCCTGTAATGTCTGACTTCCTTGAATGGGAACATATGTACGTTATTATCAGGAATCACGACCCAAAAGAAAATGAAGGGAGACTCCTTTACCTTCGATTCAAGATACAGATTGCATTTGGTAAGTTTCCCCACAATACGTTGCTTGTATATAAACATTCACACGTATCATGTAGTTCTTCTCGTGGGATAGTCGTTCATTAATAGGACTTTGGTTCCTCGTTGCAATGACAAAAGCCTATGGTATTGTTATGTCTCGTTATCAAACATTGCTCGCACAACCAACGTGGAGCAATGTGTGTGCTCTATTGAATCACATACGGCTCTGCTTTGACAAGAGACCATAGTTCCTTGAACACATGTCTCGTTGTCTTGAGCTGTGAGATCTCGAGAGAGGTGACTGATATTTGAAACTAGAAGCTCTTTGGACAGCTTCCACCTTTGACTCTCTAAAGACATTTCTAGGGCAGCTTTCGTGCGATATTTTGGGCTCTTCGATACTCCGCAAAAGTCCTATATATATATATATATATATATATATATATATATATATATATATATATATATATATATATATATATATATATATATATATATATATATATATACATATATATATATATATATAATCGACGACCACCTTCACCCATAATTCACCAATCAGCAAGCCCTATCAAGGAGACCCATCTTAGCGCTTTCGCATCATCTCCCTCCTACTAGAGGGTTGTGGTATCTGAGCATCGCACAAACAAAAATCTATTGTACCCTCTTGGGCATGGTATATACATATATATATACATATATATATATACATATATATATATATATATATATATATATATATATATATATATATATATATATATATATATTTATATATATATATATATATGTATATATATATGTATATATATATATATATATATATATATATATGTATGTATATATATATATATATATATATATATATATATATATATATATATATATATATATATATATATATATATATATATATATATATATATATATATATATATATATATATAATTGACGACCACCTTCACCCATAATTCACCAATCAGCAAGCCCTATCAAGGAGACCCATCTTAGCGCTTTCGCATCATCTCCATCCTACTGGAGGGTTGTGGTATCTGAGCATCGCACAAACAAAAATCTATTGTACCCTCTTGGGCATGGTGTACGCTGCTGCTCTTTCTGATACCTGTCACTTTGTTCACCATCAGTCATAACTCGGTATCATGATACTAATAGTCTGGTACAGTGTGTTCGATAAACTCTGGAAGAGTTAGAATGACGAACCGTAAAGATTGAGAAGGGTATACCAATTCTTGATAGAAGTCTTGAATGTTAGTATATTGTGGTGTGAAGTCATTTTGGAATCAAGCATAGGGCCTCTGTCTTTAGAGACCCCTTCCACTCCTAAGAACCCAATAAACGTTTAAACGCGGCTCTGACAGATAGGCCGAGCATTTAACACTGGTGCCGTCTGTGGGAAGGTGGCAACAGATCAGATTGTTGCAAATCGATTGTGGTAATGCAACTATAGATTGTAAATCTACAGTAAAGTACGCGATTAGTACAAAAGATGATACATGCCGGTTACTCGATCCAGTGAAACGTATCCGAAGTACCGACAACCTTGGGTACCTAATTTGCTAAGGACGCCTCCAAGAGGTAGAAGCGTAGATAGGTATAACCCAGCTGCCAAGAAAGTGATTAGTAGTGATTCCAGCCATATTCCGGTGGAACGCACTACATCTCTAGCAGATTCTGGTGCGATTACGGCACAGTCTGTCGAAGATATAGTAACTCCAGAATCTACCAGGACGCAGCATGAAGTTAATTTAACACCATTGAGTAAAGATTCGAACTTGTTTACGAATAGAAACGTCTTAGCCAAAGAAATCAGTGAACTAGAAAAAGCAACTTGTAGTGGTGAAAAATCGACACCTTCCGGTGTTATTTTGGTACCAGTTGCTAAAAGCTCACAGTTTTCCGGTGACAATTTACCAGTTCTTGGTGAATCTTCAGTCCAATCACTACTATTGGGAGTAAGCCTTCCTACATTTGACATCAAGAAGGAAGGTAGCTTGTTCGAAGCTGAAATCCGAAACATACTGAACCATATTATCGTACCGAAAGGAGCACAGGCTGACGATACAGACTCCGACGGTTCAGATATTCCGCCTCGGGATACAGAGTGTAGTCACAATACAACCGCCAGCACGATGAGTGGGCAACAACAACAACAACAACCGCAGCAGCAGCAACAGCCACAGCAACATCTATTTCCACCACGGACAACTCCAACAGGAGTAACGTACACTAAATTTGGTGGATTTCCAAGAGATGACCCAGATGCTCATGTACGCACATTTGAGATAAGTTACGCAGTGCTCAATCATCCACCTGATCCGGCGTATAAAGCTATTGTCTTCCAGTCTACATTGATTAATGAAGCAGCCAGATGGCTTACAGAATATGATATTAACCTTTTCGGCACCTATGAAGCAGTAAGGGATGCATTTTTGCAAAGATTCAGGCTAAAGAAGAATCCAGCCAAAATTTTTTATTACCTGCAAAACAATAGACAGAAGATAAATCAAACAGTACAGGAATATGCCACCCTATTCAGAACTCATTTGAGGCAATTACCACCAGCGCATGCCAACCTGCCGGATGACGTTATCACACAATGGTTTATCAATGGATTTACTTCGCAACTTAAACAGATTATGATCATACGTTGTGTAGGAGCTATGACACTAGATGCGGTGATAGCAATTGCTTTGCAGCTTGAAAACAAGGTTGGAGGATTTACAGAAGACCTAGAATGGTTAAAAGCAAATAAAAATGTTCTAGAAGATTCGACCAGACAAATGTTCTGCACCACATGCAAGAATTCAGGGCACAACAGTGTTACTTGTGCACTTAATCAGTTGTTTTGTGCTATCTGCAACACGACCGGACATACCACCGAAAACTGTGCATATAACGCCAAAGTACACGGACCAGCAACTGTCAATGCTATTATACAGGAACCATGATAGCCAGCCGGTCACTATGTACCTCCGCAAATGAGAAACAACCAGCAACAAGGTTATCGAATACAGAGGACAGAGAAATAATAACTACAATGCAAACCGCTGGCAGGCCGGACCAGCACAGGAAAATCCCAATTTGCCACCACGGCGCTGCCATTTTTGTGGTGAATTTGGTCACATTAGAAGATTTTGTAAGGATGCAGCTGATTATGATCAGAGGAAGAAAGAACGTCAAAACCCAATGACTAATATGGTACAAATCACACCAGTAGAAATGCAAGCTGTAGTAATTCAGACCCGATCCGGTAAGAAACTGCAACCAGGAGCAGAAGTATTTGAACAAGGCATACGTGAGCAACAAAGGATGTATGATAAGGCCAGTCAATGGACCACCGCCGAACCTCCAATATTTCGAGATCCTATTCCGGTGACCCAGGCTCCGCTAACCAAGGAAGGAACACAAAAACAAGATTCTAATTCAGTAGTAGGCACATCATCTTCAGCAAATACATCATCTTCAGCCGGCGCATCATCTTGAGAATCTGTGGAAAACACAATTCAATCACATAAGGCCTGGGAAATTTTATCTAAAGCGCCCATTACTCTTCCTCTTGGCCAATTACTTGCACTAGTACCATGAGTTCAACAACAATTCCAACAACAGTTCAGTCTTGTACCTTCTTGCATTCCAGCAACAGCGATAGTGCAACCGGAACCTGATTCTACGGTCGATCATTCGATTCCTTTAATTACGGTATGGTATAAAAATCATAAAATTACACAGGTACTAATTGATGGAGGATCTGGTGTCAACATTGCTACTGCCACACTGTGTAAAAAGTTAGGATCGACCGAAATTGAACCAGTCCAATTTTTTCTCAGAATGGCCGATCAGTCAAGAGTCCATCCAGTAGGACTTGTCCGGAATGTACCAATAACTTTGCAGGGTACCACATTTTAAATGACCTTTGTCGTCCTAGAATTACCAGAATCCACGCTTGATTATAATCTTCTTTTTGGCCATCCTTGGCTGAAGCAAGCTAAAGTCATACAAGATTGGTCTGCACAGGAACTTACTTTCAAGGACAATAATCCTAAATATATTGTAAAATTAGATGCTATATAGCCTTGCGAATTACATGCTAGACCTTACTTTGCTGAACCAGTTCATATGTTAGATGGTTTGTCAGATGATGAAGAAGAAGAGTTTTTGAAGAATAACATTGATTTGATCTCTCTAGGAACTGTTGATCTACAATCTGTTGTAGATAATTGGAATCCCGCAGTTTGTACGGTAATGCCTGTAACGGAAGAAGAAAAGAAAAGAGATACTGCTGTTGTGAACGACGCTGATCTGCAACCACTTTTTAAGCTAGCTGATGATATAGAGAAGCCCCGACAATTTTATGTTCCAGAGGATCAGTTGATTACCTACAATTTAGGGGATGAAGAAAATCCGCGTCGTGTCAAGATAAAGGAAAGCCTACCGGAAGTATTTCAAGTAGACTTAATCCAGCTACTCCGAGAGTTCTCTGACGTTTTTGCATGGGATTACAAAGATATGAAAGGCTTGGACCCTCGCATCTACCAACATAGGGCCATGCTGAATCCGGAAACAAAACCAATCAAGAAACCCACCTACCGGATGAATCCGAACTATGCATCACAGGTAAAGGCAGAGCTTGATAGGCTACTCAAAGTCGGATTCATTGTACCACTAGAGCATGCTGAATGGATCTCACCAATTGTTATTGTTCCTAAAAAGAATAAGCAACTATGAATCTGTGTGGATTACCGGAAACTGCATGTAGCTACGGTGCCTGATCCATTTCCGCTACCTTTTCTTGACACGATGCTTGATAGAGTAGCAAGACATGAAATGTATATCATTCTTAGATGGATACAGTGGGTATAATCAAGTTAGAATGGCTGAACAGGATATACCAAAGACCGCTTTCATTACCGATCGGGGAGTTTTTGCTTGTACCGTAATGTGGTTTGGATTAAGAAATGCCCCTAGTACTTTTCAAAGATGCATGGAGGAAATATTCTCCCCTTACCTTACCTCTTTTATGCAAGTATATCTTGATGATTTTTCATTATTCGGTAAGATGGTAGCACACTTGTTCCATTTACGGTGCTTCTTTGAGAAGTGCAGAGAATACAGACTGTGTTTGAACCCAAACAAATCTGTGTTTGCGATTTCATGTGGAAAGCTACTTGGCCATATTGTATCTGCACAGGGTATATAGGTGGATCCACATAAAATAACAGCTGTGTTAGAAACATCTATGCCCACTACACCTAAGGAAGTAATGTGCTTCATGGGCCAAGTAAGATGGCATGGTCGGCACTTACGGTGGCTTGCTCATTTGGCGATACCACTGAACCGGTTAATAACCAAGACTCCTCGACAATTTGAGTGGACTCAGGAATGTCAAATTGCTTTTGATCGTCTAAGGGGATTACTAACACAGGTTCCAATCTTACAGCCTCCTGACTGGGATCGCCCATTTCATGTATTTGTTGATGCTTCAGATATTGCCATTGGCAGTGTTCTAATGCAACAAACTGATAAGTGGTTTCGGCCAGTGTACTATGCAAGTCGAAGGCTTGCCCCTGCTGAGAAGAATTACTCTGTAACTGAAAGGGAATGTCTGGGTTTAGTATACTCTGTCAAGAAATTTAGGCATTATTTACTTGGCCGCAAATTTACTTTTCATTTAGATCATGCTGCACTTCTCTATTTGGTTCGACAACAGCATTTAGGTGGTCGATTAGCGCGTTGGGTTCTGCTTTTACAAGAATTTGATTACGAAGTTATTCATCGGCCAGGCAGTTCACATGCCTTAGCAGATTTCCTTTCTTGCTTAGATTCCGGTGAAGCTCCGGTCGATGTAGATGATACAACGCCTTTATTTATGTTTCTGAACCAACCAATGATGAAATTGCAGACCCACCTATGCCATCTACATATTATGATCAGATATTGACTTTTCTTACTAATGGATGCCTTCCTTCTCAGGCTTCTCCTGCAATGCATAGGAAGATTGCAGTATACAGTCGCAAATTTTGGTTAATTGCTAGGGAATTATACTATATGGATCACACTGGAATTTTACTTCATTGTATTCCTCCACACAAAGTTAATTCAATCATTATGTTAGCTCATTCAATTCCATCCGGCAGACATTTTGCTGCAGATTTAACACACCGCAAAATTCTACAGAGTGGGCTTTGGTGGCCTACTATGTAGAGGGATGTATTGTAGTTTGTCAAAAAATGTGATAATTGTCAGATGTCTGGACAGCCCCTACAACGTCATTTTTTCCCTCTACAACGTGTCTTGCCATTAGAACCTTTTTAGAAGTGGGGTCTAGATTTCATTGGACCTATTACACCTCCGGCAATCCTCAGTAATAATCATTATATTCTGACCTGTACAGACTATGCGAGCAGATGGGCATAAGCATGGGCTTTAAAGTCTGCCACAGCTGTTTCGGTAGCAAAGTGCCTAATGAAAGATGTCTTTCCGCGTTTTGGATTACCTCTAGAGCTTGTCACAGATCAAGGCACTCATTTTGTTAACAATTTAATGAAAGTACTCACACATTCTTTTCAGATTATGCACAAATTCAGTTCACCATATTATCCTCGTGCAAATGGTTTGGCGGAAAGCACAAACAAAACCCTGTTGAATATGCTTCCAAAATTAATTCTGGAATCACCAAAAAGATGGGATCAAATGTTACTTGCAGTATTATGGGCATACAGGACTACCTATAAGATAGCAACAAGATTAACCCCTTTCAAACTAGCTTATGGACTGGAAGCCATAGCACCCATGGAAATTATTGTGCCAAGTTTACGTGTAGCCATCACTCAGAAACTATTACCTGAAGAATCTCTGTCCTTTCGTTTGGATACACTCAGAGAACTGGATGAGCACCGATGGCAAAGTTTTCTGACCATTCAAGAAGTACAGATAAGACAAGCTCAAACACATGATCGATATCTAAAGACTCCAGTTTTTATGGTGGGACAACTTGTACTCTTCTACAAAGCCAAGTCGAATCGCTCTACTGGCAAATTCAAGTTACGATGGTTTGGTCCCTATCGGATTTCTGAAAAGGTGGGCCCAACAACTTTTTGGTTGACTACTTTGACCGGAATTCCTCTTCCAAACGTGATAAATGGATCAAAGTTGCGGCCGTATCAACAAGCATCCGATTCACACTGAAACGTTCTGCGGATGGTCCGCGCATTTTGCGTTTTCTTATTTCTCTTTTTCTTTTCTTTTGTTTTTGCGCGTTTAATAATATAAATCTATAAATATCCATGTTTTGATACCTAATTATGTCAACAGCCGCCCTGCCCTTTCAAGGTGCTCATGCATGCACACCGAAGTTATGAAGTTATCATCTCAACGTCGCACGATCATTAGTGATTTTGACTGCTCTCCACTGTAGCGCATCTACTTAACCTTCTTCGTTTCGCCGAAAATCGCTATTGTGTTTGCGTGATTTGTGTGATTCTGTAAAACCTGTGCTTTGTGTCTTGTGCTTGTGTTTTGTGTGTGCGCCATGGAAGCTCTGGCAAACTATGCCACTTTCCGTGACGGACTCCTTGCCGATGTACGAGAGTTCCTGCGCATACGTGGGTTGGCCAATTTCGCTGAACTGCGGTGGCATTCAGTGGAATCCCACCCGTTCTTTGCCCACATAATCGCTGCCATCACTGCTGCTCCTGCCACCGAGTAGAGTTGGCCGATCTCATCCCTACCATCCCGTACCGTAATCACGTTCCAAACCTTTGCTGATGCGTTCCGACTCCCTCGGCAAGGTCGGGAAAATAGCCCGAATCTGCCAATAGCCACCATGAACCAACTATTCCCTAGGAGTTCCTCTAACGAATATGCCATCCTCTGCCGTCCTGAACCTGAGACATCCGCACTACAATTCTTAGTAGCCATCCTCAATCTCCAGAAGCGCACCTATGGAATATCTCGTCCCTTCTACTCAGCCATAGACTTAGCTACCCGAGAACCTATAAATTTTGCATCGTACTTCTTCCACCGCATTCACAGAGAATGCGTTTCAACATCAAACAGGTAAACAAGGGAGGAATGCCAAGGTCCAGACTGCCGCACATCATATCTTTCCTTTTTCCGGCCATTCTTGCAGCACAACCACCACCTAGAGGCCCGGTCCTGCACCATGAAGAGTCGGATCAAATTATTAGAAGATGATGAAGAAGACGAAGAGGAACTCAATCAACTCTTCCGCCCGAAAAGAATTAGAATCAGTTCATCTGAAAGTGAAGCACAAGGTTCAGACGAAGGAAATAAAGAAGATGACAAAGAAGAAGAAAAACAGGACGAAGAAACCTTCCATGACACCGCAACATCTATGCAGCACGAATCATCAGCACAGTCATCGTCAGAAGGACAACAAGAGCAGGAGGATCACACCGACTCTGACATAAGCTCGTCACGAGAAGCATCTCAGCAGCAATCTGAGCAGGAATAGCAAGGAGATGAGGAACAAATCGTTAAAGAAGTTTTCGAAGAGCTACTTAAAGCAGTCGAGTCCATAGCTGCCGACACAGCTGACACTCAACAAACCAAAGATAAGGTAACACAATCTAACATTGTTCTTCCTACTCCCCCATCGGAGCCTCCACTCAACCCAATTATCCCTGCTCCACCCATTCATCCCGAAGAACCCACTGCTTCTTCTTCCTCATCCCCAAACTACTCTCCACCGAACTCCCAGCAGCTACTCACCGCATCCTCGTCCCAACCTCGTCATCATCTTCCAATCCCCTGCATGCCCGTATTTTCTGAGTTAGCATCAATGGGTCAACTACTAATCAATTTATCACAACAACTACCTGCGCAAATGAAGCAAGTAACACAGGATATTCGCAATGAATTTCAACATAAAGTAGATGTACTGGAGGTGGACATTAGTCCTCTACAAGAAGAATTGTTAGTAGCCAAAGCCGAAAATCAAGCATTACAAGAACAGCTGAAGGAATTTCAAGCCCGAATGGTCAAACAGGTAGAAGTTATAGCACAAAAAGATGCAGCACTGGTAGAGATCAGATAGAAAGAAGAATTATTAAAATATGCAAATGCCGAAGTCATTCAGTTAAAGCAAGAAATACAGGATAAAGAAGATGCAAGAATCGCCTTAGGGAATCTATTGGAAGAAAGAAGACAGACGTTAGATGAAGTGGTACAATGAGGCCAAGAACAGCAAGATTTGGCTATGAAAACACTTGAAGAACTTCAAAGATGTAAAATAGATTTATCAGAAGTTAACAACATTCTAAAAGGAAAATTGACCATAGAAGCTCAACTGCAAAAAGTTATATCAGATCTTCGTAGAGAACGGGACGCTTACTGAAGAACCATCCAGTTCCAGAATCAACAGATCGACAAAAAAGAAAACCAGCTCGATAATCAGAAAGAAAGAATAATCAAGATGGAGAAACAAGTGGCAGAAATGAAAGTATCTAGAGATGCAGCCTTATCGAACGATTTCTACTTGCAAGAGGCTTTTCTGCAAACGCAAGCAGAAATTCTGCTGACCGAAGCTATTGCATTAAGTTCTGTAAGAGTAGATGCACAATTAGTAGAACCCGATACTCTCAAACAGATGTTAGAAGCTTTAAAGAAGAAAATTGCCCGAACCTTTAGATTAGCCAGAAACATGTATTTAGACGGCATTATAGAAGAACAGTAATTTTGTAAAACCTCTAGGTTCGAGTCCACCGTGCGTGCCAGTGTTATCGGTCGCTGGATTGGAAGTTGTATAACTGAATCTTTTTTCGCACACGCGAAAGGTTGTTACGCAGACACCTTGTAATCTTTATATAAAGCAATGAAAAAGAGACGCATAGTAACGTTGCAAGATATCACCAGACTGTCTGTCTGGGTGATTGATTGAGCGTTGCTTTAGTGTTGTTGAAGCCATTCTGAGTATACTGTTGTGTATGGTTCTGATTCTGTTCTGCTGTCTATGGATACTTGTTTGTTGTAAGTTTCCTCGACATCCAGTAGATCGCCGGACTGTTATCTAAGTGAGTCGTTTGTGAGTCTCTATTGCGATTGTTGTGTTAATTACGCGTATCATGGTGTTACTCTTTCTTGGAATGTTTTGCCAGTTGTTTGGTGAAATCTGTGTAGTTGTGGTAGTGTTTCTGGTATTCGGATCTGTATTGTGTTGTCTTCAGTGTTGAGGTCTATCTTCTTACGGCAAGATTAAGCTACAGTAAGGGTCTTCCTAAGTTGTGTACTGAATCTTCAGCACTGTGTGTCTGGAATTGTTGAGTCCTTCTGTGTCTTCGGTTTGTCTGATGGTGAGCACTATTCGGTGAAGGTTGAACTATTGTTATTGTTCCTAATGTTACAGTAGTGTGTATTCGGAAAAGGGTTCTGAGGTAACTCGGTGTCACGATACTAATAGTCTGGTATAGTGTGCTCGATAGACTCTGGAAGAGTTAGAATGATAAACCGTAAAGATTGAGAAGGGTATACCAATTCTTGATAGAAGTCTTGAATGTTAGTATATTGTGGTGTGAAGTCATTTTGGGAAACAAGCATAGGGCCTTTGTCTTTACAGACCCCTTCCACTCCCAAGAACCCAATAAACGTTTAAACGCGGCTCTGACAGATAGGCCGAGCATTTAACACTTATCTCAAAGGTAGAATTTTATATGGTGAAGTGGCTGGAGATGAAGTTATGCCAAGTTTTAGGAACAAAAGTCAACCAACACAAGAAGAGCAAACAAGATTGAGCACATGGTGCTCCAAGGATGCACTTGGAAGGTCTTACCTCCTTAACTCTATCTCATATTTTTTGTTGCCTTAGATTACAAGTTGTAAGACATCTTAGGAAGTGTGGGATGCACTTGAAGCCTTCTACTCTTCAAGTAATAAAGCTAAGAAGCATCAACTATGGCTGGATTTCACAACTCTCAAGGATGCTCCCAAACAAAATGTGACTGATTTTGTCACAAAGCTCAAGGAGATAGCTGATCAGTTGGGAAGCATTGGAGAGGTAATGGATGAAGAGCAAATTGTAAGGCAGGTCATCAATGGATTGAAAGCTAATGACAAGTGGCAAGCATTCATCACAGCTATGGACATGCATTTGTACATGGACATGCATGTACCTGATTTCAATACACTCATTGGACAACTACTCACTAAAGAGAAAAAACTTATCAAGAATGGAGAAAGCTCTAAAGGTAATCAATCTTCAGCTTTATATACTGATAAAAACAAGTCCGAAGAAAACAAAGGAAAGTCAAAGAAAGTGGATGATGAAGAAGGAACATATCAAGCTAACGATGCAGGTAGAGGAAGACATGGCAGCGGTATAGGAAGAGGAGGTAGACAAGGTAGGGGGAGATCCCAAGTCTCCAACCCATGTTCTATTTGTTGATTAACTAATCATACAACTGGAAAATGGTTTAGGAATTCCACGAATCAAAGAGGCAGAGGATACAATAAAGGAAGTTATGGCTACTCAAGGAAGGTTCAACAATTATCATGGCAACTACATAAACTAGGATCATTCAAACTATCAAGGAGGCCACAAAGGAAGGAGAGACTTCAATGACTACACAGCAGACTCAAACAAAGAGGATTCATTATTAATCATGAACATGGCTATGCGACAAGGTAAATCTGATGAGCATGTTGTCTACATAGATTCAGGTTGTTCAAATCATGTGGCAGGAAATGTGGCTCTCCTATCAGATTTAGAAGATCCAAGGAACAAGCATGAGGTACAAAGAGGAGATGATACAAGATGCATTGTGGAGAAAATAGGAAATCTCAAAGCACCTGATGGAAACATCAACCTACTCAGTAAGGTACTCTATGTCCCTACCATCACAAAGAATTTGATAAGTGTTGGACAAATAGTAGAAAAAGGATTGCAAGGTAGGTTCACAAGAGGAGGAGCATATGTTGAAGACCCGAGCCAAGGGTTCACAAGAATAGCAAAGGGAGAAAAAAGAGGTAGATTATTCACTTTTGTGTTGCAAGACACAAGGAACATAGCTCTCTTCAACTATGGTAATCAAACACTCATAGAACTAGAGGTATGGCACAAGAGATTGGCACATATTGGTGAAAGATCTTTAAAGAAAATTTGCAGGGACCAAAGTGTACTTGGACTCCCTAGCTTGTCAAAATAACACATGATTTATAAGTGTAGTGCATGTCAATTTGGAAAGTCTCACAAGTTACCATTCATGAAGAAAGGTTATATGCATGGAGATCTCTTGGAGTTGGTTGATAGCGATGTATGGGGACCTAGCAAGGATGCTTCAAAATGTGGATCAAGGTATTATGTCTCCTTTATTGATGATTGTAGCAGATGGACTATCCTATTCTTTATGAAACACAAAGATGAAGTTTTTTCATGCTTCAAAAAATATTTGGCTCTTGTGGAGAATCAAATAGGTAAATCACTAAAAGGCTAAGGTCAGATGGAGGGGGAGAATACTTGTCCCATGAATTTGATTCTTTTCTTCAAGAAAGAGTAATCAAAAGAGAGGTAACTACAAGATTGACTCCTTAGCAAAATGGAGTGGCAGAAAGGAGGAATAGGACAATTGTTGAAGCTGCAAGGTCCATGATAAATGAAAAGCATTTACCTAATTATCTATGGGCTGAGGCTATGTCTATAGCCACTTCCTTGATTAACAGGTTGCCTTCAAAATCCCTTGATGGGATGACTCCATATGAGGCTTGCAATGGAAGAAGACCTAGCTTAGATCATTGTAAAATTTTTGGATGTATTGCTTTTGCTCATGTTCCTTCACAACTTAGAGGCAAGGTGGATCCAAAGGTAGAAAGTTGTGTATTTATTGGATATGACAACAATCAAAAGGGTTACAGGTTATACAACCCTACCAACAAAGGATTCTTGGTTAGCAAAGATGTAGTTTTTGATGAGAACAATTCATGGTATGAAGATTCATATAGGAAGGTCAAATTGCCATATGACCTAGAAGAAGATTTTCAAAAGCTTCGCAAAAAACATCAACCAAAGATTGAAGAACAAGATACTTCAAAAGATGATGAAGAAACTTAGATGGAAAAAATCAAAGCATGGAAGTCTAAAGGTAAAGCAAAATTGCACGAACTTGGACATGAGGTAGAATTATCACAACATGGCTTAAGAAGATCTACAAGGGAAAGAACAAAATGAGAAAAGTATGGTTTTGACACCTCATTCGTAACTATGCATTCTATTTACATAGCACACGACATAAATCAAGAGGAGCCATCATCCTTTGAAGAGGCCAAAGCAAAATCCGAATGGAAGCATGCAATGAAGGTAGAAATTGAAGCACTTGCGGAAAACAACACTTGGGATTTGGTGCCCAAGATTTCATCTATGAAGGTAATAGGCTCAAGACAGGTCTATAAACTCAACAAGAATTCTAATGGTTCCATAAACAGGTATAAGGCAAGGCTTGTAGCAAAAGGATTTGCACAAACTCAAGGAATTGATTATGATGAGACCTTCTCTCTTGTGGCAAAGATGCCTACTATTAGGGTTTTGCTTAGTATTTCCTCTTCCAAGAATTGGAAGATACTCCAACTAGATGTAAAAATGCATTCTTGAATGGTTGGATAATGGAAGAGGTATATATGGCACAACCACCTGGTTTTGAGAATCAAGTTTATCTTGATTATGTGTGTAAACTTAAAAAAGCATTGTATGGTCTCAAGCAAGCCCCAAGAGTTTCATTCTTGCAGGACAAAGGTTTTCAACCAAGCAAGGCAGATCCTTCACTCTTTATTGTAGGAGTAACTCTGCGGTCATCTACCTATGTGTATATGTAGATGATATTGTATTGACAGGAAATGATGCAGATGGTATGAAGAAGATCAAAGATGAGGTGAGAGAAGAATTCAAGATAAGTGATTTAGGATCACTTAGCTACTTCCTAGGTTTTGAAGTTGTATACAAAGATCATGGTTTATTTCTTACTCAAAGGAAGTATATCAAGGATATGTTAGCAAAATTCAAGATGCAGGATTGTAAAATTGCAGGTACTCCAATGGAGGTCAACCATAAACTGAGCTCACATGAAGGTGAACTCATAGAGGACATCACATCATAAGCCTTGTGGGTAGTCTCAACTATGCCACATTGACAAGGGTAGACATATGCTATAATATGAGTGTGCTATGTCAATTCATGCACACACCAAGGAAACCATACATTGATGTTGCTAAGAGGATACTTTAATATCGCAAAGGAACCATAAATGAAGGACTTAATTATCCTTATGTATCTGATTTAATGTTGAAGCTATTTTTTGATGCAGATTGGGCTGGCTCCAAGAAAGATAGAAGGAGCACTTCAGGTTATCTTACCTTTGCAGGTTCAAAGCTTATTTCATGGTCACCCAAGAAGCAACCCAAAGTTGGTCTCTCTTGTACTGAAGTTGAATATAGCGGTCTTGCAATAGCTACACAAAAAGCTATGAGGATGAAGACATTATTCAAAGATCTTTGATTGGAGTTTGGGACTCCAACTATTTTTGGTGACAACATGAGTTCTATTCATTTAGTTTCTAAACCTATTTTTCATGCAAGGAATAAACACATTGAAGTTCATTATCACTATGTAAGAGAGAAGGTTCTAAGCAAAGAGATTCAAATATCATTTGTGTCCACTCATCAACAATCCATAGATATTTTGACCAAAGCATTGGATGGTACAAAACTTTGCAAATTCAAGGCTATGATTGGATTGCAGGTTGTTCTTGAAGATTGAAGACCTCATGCATACTTGTCTTGAGGGGGATATGTTGGAACAAATCCATTACAAGCCTAAGTATTGGCTTGAGTTCTAGGAAAAGTAGTAAGAGAAGACAATGTATGGAAATCTAAGAGTTCACTTGTGAACTCACCCTTGTGGTTGTTTGATCATTTACTGATGTAAAAGTAAGAGAAATCAAAGTAGATCAGTTCACTTGATAAAGATAGAGAGAGAATCCACGAATTCTTGATTTGGAGGTTGGAGAATCAATTAATCTCTAAAAATTAGGAAACTACTTTTAGGTGAGCAAGATTCAAATTCAAATCTTGGCTCCAAAGCTCTCTACATATACATGGTAGTTTAGTTGGACTTTAAGAGGCATCCATAAGTTGATCTATATGGTATATCAAGTGTGGATACAAGGCACACACATGTATTTGTAAGTTCATTGTATTCTACAATCAATATACATTCATATTTATGATCATAGAAGTTCATATCTTCATGGTTTTGTGAGTCTACTGTTCATTGTTATGCTTCTCAGATTTTTCACTCATATTGATGAGATCGTTTCTTTCCGTGTGGTGCATGATTCTCAATGATTTATCTTGCTAAAGTTTGCTTTTAGAGTCTACTATATGCTCATAAAATTTTGATTGCTATTGGAGTTCCCAATCTTAAGTTATGTTCTGTTGAAGTCAACCATGCGTGTTCATATTCACTTCTCTGCATATTTTTGATTTTTTTCAATCAACTTGTCAGAGCCGGTGGTCCCGGTGTACTTCATCCAATTGCATGATTCAATGCTTGTTGGTTTTACCATACTGTGTATTCTTAGCATACAAAATTTCATAATCATTGAATATTTGAATCTTGATTTATGATCGGTTCTCTGCTCACTAGTCTAAGTACTGTTGCAGCCCGTGAAAATCGGGATGATGTCATAACCTATTAAACTTCATTCTCATTGTGTGATTCACTATTTCTGATGAGACTACTCTTGAAAGTTATCTCTCTAGGTTAACTAGAGTTCCCCAAAAGGAATTAAGTCAATTTCTGCTGTGCTTAGAGAATTATTCAAAACACTCGACAGGTATATGAATCAAAATAGCAAGTTTTCACCTCTGAATTAATTCAAGCTCATTTGTTTTGATCTATCTTTTTGAGATTGAACTTCCAAGGTACATAGGGTGTCTAACATATCCATTGGCAAGCTAAAAGGGCCCACCACATAATCTTGGAGTTCATTTGGCTGGTATAGATCAAGGATTTTGCAGCACCACTTCATCTTCAAGCACATATCTATCCATGTCTTCACAATATGTAGCTTTGAGCAATTAATTAGGATGATGAACAAAGTCAAAAAATCCTTTTTGACAACAAGATTCCACCAACGAAGTAACTCCATTTAAATATTTAGACTTTTTAAGAGCGCGTGCCTCGAACATAAGTCCTTTTAGTTTATTCATACCAAATGTATGCATTTCAAGCCAAATACGTGTTTTATGTTTTCTCAACAAGCTATAGAAATCATTTACTACATGTGCAAAATGTGGAATCCCAATCGAGTAGAAGAAACATTCTCCTAAGAATTATCTCATTTCACTCATTAAGTTGCAAATCTTTTCCATTTTGTTTGTTGATTCTATTTTTGGAGCATAAGGTTTTGGCCATAAAATCCATGTTGATCTCCAACTATGAACACCTCATTCACCCCAAAAGTTGATTAGTCAATAGAAAAATTATAGCCCACTTCAGGAAATCTTTGAAAGGTTTTTTCAAAATCAAGAATGTGAACTCTCACAAATTTTGGACATCCTTCATGGTTTAGAGCAAGGTCATTTTCTGTTTCTACACAACCATTCATATGAATATCATCTATATACAGTCAGTTCATTGCCTTCATCATGTGTTCAACTAAAGTTTTGGTATCTTGAGGTAATGTACACATGCAAGCCAATCCAAGAGGCATATTTGGTGTAGGAATATCCTCCATTGAGTATATAGCATGTGATCCACACACTTATTCCAACTCATCTACAATCAGTGTGGTGTTCACATTTCTAATTGTAACTTTATTGACTAGTGGAAAACAGAAATAACAATTTTTCTTTATCACAATGACCCAATGAGGTAAGTAAGGAGTAGATGAGGACTCTAAAATCATTATACTTATCTTATCTTTGACTAATTCATCCACTTAGGAAGATGTGATCCAGGTACTAAAATAAGGCATAGATTCAATGTATCTGAGGAATCATAAAAAAGATAATTGAACTCACAATTTGTGGATTTCAGCACGTTGTTCCATGGGGATAAAGAGAAAAGGCAATACCATGCATTCTTATGACCTTTTCAAAATAGGCTTCCTTTATGCGCAAAGAAAAAAGAGATTAGCTTCATTCTCCACTTTCTTGATAGTTCTGTGTGTAAATTCATGTCCAATCTAGGATCTTTCATGGACAATTTGATTGGTGACTTAATTTCTTAATCACAGTATCAAGCATTTTAAGTAAACTTTATGTTAATTTCTTAATATTTTTATCCTGTTTCTTGTATTTCGGGCTCAACTTTGGCTAAAGACCATCAAACATCTTGTAAGCTCATTGGGCCACAACCAATTAGCATACAATTCTAATGATGGTTGTGGCATAATTTTAGATTCCAATTATTAGTTCATCAATTCTAAACTTGTTTTATTTTTTTGTTATAATTTTCTTGTTTATTTTTCCTAAATACAAAACAAAGGAAAATTTTTGAAATATATAGAAGCATCATGTGGGAAATCAACAACATATAAACTAATATCTACCCACAAAATATCGAAATTTACTCAAAATCCTATTCCATGTGTACTAGAGGGAAATTCCTTAATTACCTTGGATTTCTTGGGTGATTTATGCAAATTCTTAGATTTTTCACTTACTTTTAGGCAATCAAGAGAACAAATCTTGACAAAAGCACTAGTCTCATCTATTACTTTTGCTTCCATTCTTTGCTTGCAAATTACTAGTTGTCCTAAAATAATTAAATACTAACAGACATCATTAACAAAAGTCTTATGTTCTTCTTAGAGATTGCCAATTTAAATTGCACATTAGAACATGCCCAAACAAAATATCTTGGCACATTTTCATGAGTTTTCATTTTTCATCCATGGTCACAATGAGTCGGCCATTTCTACTTTATCACAAATGTTTGTTGATACCATGTTTATTTCAGATCACGAGTTAATAAAGTCAAGTATGGTTTGTGGATATCGCCAATTCTCACAATAATCCTATCATGCCTCTTGCCCAATGTTTTTGTGTATAATAAAATTTTGGTTTTCAATGATTTCTCCACGTATCTCCCACTATAGCTCCTAAGTAATTATTTTGAGAATAAGGTTTTTCCTATTTTGATTCATTGCCGATGAATATACTCACCTTTGGTTCCTCTTTGTCATTGACTTGTTCCATTTCAATATCTTCACTGTACAATCAGTTTCGTTCTCTTTGTCTCCTCATAACACTCACAAAGTGCTCTTTCATATCCATCCATGCTAATTCCAAAAGTTCCTCCTAAAATAGTCACTTTAGAATTCATCATTTTCTCATCCATAACTTATTTAATGTCTACATGTACATCTAGATCATAGATTTATCCAAATGCAGGCTCATTGTTGTCTATTTTCTCCCTATTTTCTCCTTCCACTCGAGTGGTTTTAGTTTCTTCCGTTTTCCCTTCATCATTACCCTCATTGAGATGTTTTTTTTTCATTTACTCAACTACTTGTCTAACCTTCCTGTCCATATCATGCCTCTAAATATCTTTTTGAAGCAAAGATTTGTATGGCTCCTTCCTCCACCCAATCTTCTCTACCTTTTTTTTAGACATTGTAGTTGTCTTTCCTTGAACATTTTTCTCATAACCTAGTTTTCATTTCTTTTCGATATTCATGTCATGATCATAGAGTAAGCACATATTGATTGGCTCACTCCAATAAATATTATGAGGCATATTAAAGCTTGATGCATAGAAGGTTTTAGTTCTCAACTTGCCTCTATCAATAGCATCATAAACAATTAATCCAAAATGTATTGTCTTCATCATCACCATCAAGAATAATGTGCATGTGTTCATACTCATTGAAGCTTAATAAAGTTTTTTTAATATGCACGTGCCAAAGCTCTTGCCTAATGGTCTCTTAACCATGTAATCACATATCCTTCGGTCTATTTTAGTTACCAAATTCTTCTCTTTGGCTTCCTTTAAGAAATTTCTTGTCAATTGTGGATGGTCAAATTCATCACACCATATACATCAGCTAGGCTGATTCAAAGCTTTCCTTCCTTTGCACTGAGCTATAGGTCCTTGCTATTGTGTTCTTGATCTAGTATATTGAATGATCTTTAAAGCTTATGTTTTGATTGCTAAACTCTCAATATGCTTCGTGGAATATTTGACTTCATTTTCTAGCAATGCCATCTTTGGAGAATGTCTGCCTAATGGAAGAATAACCAATCTTCCTATGCAGCCTTGGGGGGTACATGGCCTCATAGGCATACTCACAAAACCTTTTGTCATTTAATTGATTCTCTTAACTCTTGAGGAGTCAAGATGAGCTCTTTTATAGACATAAACTATACTTAGAGACACTTCTAATGCAAGTTATTTGATTCAAACTAAAATGGTTAGTGCTACTAGGAGACCCAATGCCTCTAACACAAATATGTTATAGCCTTCTCTAGGCATACATAAATAAACCTCAACTCAAGTCTTAGCATAGTTTTCTTAGAATATGTAGAGGTTTAATAGTACCTTTGAGGAAACTTTAGAGAACAAGAATAGATTTCTAATAAACCAAAGATTACAAGAAATGAGTATGATCTGACAAGTGAACTCTACTTGATGCTCAGAGAGGTCTAGATCATATAGAGAGATTTTGTTTGTTAAATATGGCTACATAAACTTTACTTGAATCATTGATGCATGCAAGAGGAGGGCTTGCTCAGGTTAGGTGCGTACTAGCTAGTTTCCCAAACTCTAAGACTACAGACACATATGTGGTATCATATAAGGAAGTTCAATATGTGTTCATATACACTTGAGAAAGATTCTATACAAGCTTGGAATTACTATTCCTAGGCTATAATCTTTAGCACACCTAAGTGTGATAGATGGAAATTTCTTGTTATGACATTTGAATTCTAAATTCAAATACAAATTTTTGTGGATAAAGCCTTGCTTCACATGACATCCAATTGAAGGGTCCCAAACTGCAAAGGTTGAAGCTTGATTCTGAACAGTTCACCTATTGCTTCAATTCTAAGTCTCCATCATAGCTCTAAAAATCCAATGCCTTCCATGATTCTTTTAAGATTCATTGAATCCAAATCTTTGGTGAACGTGTCACCACACTTGTCACTTCTCCTTAGTACTTATATGTTGCATTTGAGCTTCCTTATCGAGTACTGTCTAAATTGATAGTGTGCCCCTATATGTTAGCTCCTAGCATGGAACATTGGATTGGTAGATAGGTACAAACTACTCATTTTCGTCACACATGATTGAAAATGAATCAGCCTAGAAACTTAATTCAATCATTATCTTCTTGAGCCAGATAATCTCAAAAGTCAGTTGTGCTAAATTCTATATTTAGATTTAGTAGAGGATAGAGCTGAAATATTTAGATGCTGATGCATGACAATGTGCTCTCCTTCTCTAGAGCTCCATGACGATATCCTCAAAGTAGAAAACTGAACTTCAAGGACCCCACATAGTACTCCACACAGAAGTCACAAAATACAGAGAAAACACAGCACATAAGGAGCATGAACATAGACGTCTTAGGTGTTACAAATGCGGTTGAACTTACAATCTATGGCTGATGAGGCCACTATATGTTTTATTTAACAACATATACAAAGAAGTGTCGGGTGGAGATTTGGTTTTTCACATAAACACTAACGGTAACAATCTCCCATTAATGACCAATATGGCCAAAGTATCCATGGGCGGAAAATAAAGAATCATAAAGAATACCTAAGTATAAGTATAAAAACTATACTTCCCATATGGGCATGTTACACAATATACAACTGACTTTGAAAAATCAAGGATGAAGTAACCCCTCTCAAGTGACAATAGGGTTGAACGCTATCCTATGGTAGAGCTTTAGTCAAAGCATATGCAGCATTATATCGAGTATGAACCTTCTCAAGAATAATGCACTCAGTGGCTAAGCAATATCTAATGTAGTGATACATCACCTCAATGTGCTTGGTCTTTGCATGATAGATTTGATTATGAGTCAAAGCAATGGCACTATGAATATCATTGAGCAAGCAAGGTACATGTTGAGGTAGACCCATATCAAAAGCAAGAGAAGAATGTGACAATGCTTCCTTACATGCCTCACTTGTTGCAACATACTCTAATTCTGTGTTGGAAACAACTCTACATTGTTGAAGACAAGAGCTCCAAGAGATAGCATCTCAAGCAAAATGAAAAAAGTACCTGGATGTAGGTTTATGATTGTCTATACAAACAACATAGTCAGAATCTATGTAAGCAATAATGGATGCTTTCCCTCTACCTTAGCATACACACTTGTCCTTAGTCCCACTCAAATATCTCAAAATCATCTTGATCACTTCCCAATGTTTCTTGCTGGGAATAGATATACATCTGCTCACAACTGCCACTACAAATGCAATGTCTTCTTGTAGCTGCCATACCATACATGAGACTACCAACAATATATTGATAAGGATTTTAGGTCATGAATTCATTTTCCTCATCTAATTTGGGGCAATCAAACTTGCTCAGTTTCACATATGTGGGTAAAGGTGTACTCAATGCCTTTCCACCCTGCATATTGAGCTTGTGAAGTGCTTTAAATATGTACTCACTTTGAGACAAGTATATGCATTTTTTACTCCTATCACGAGTAATAAGTATGCCAAGAATATTTTTGGCATCCCCCAAATCCTTCATATCAAATGTCTAACTCAACTTCTTCTTGAGAATTGAAAAGTCATAAGAGGACTTCCTGGAAATCACCATATCATTGACATAAAATATCAAGCATATCAAGGTGACATCTACACATATTTTTGTGGAGAGGCAATGATCCTCGTTGCTTTGCGAATAGCTTTGAGAATTCACAAAAGCACCATACTTTTGGTACCATTGTCTAGGGGACTTTCAGTCTATATAAGCTCTTCTTGAGCTTACAAAATAAAATTTCTTTGCCATGAACTACCTAACCCTCTAGTTGTTCTATATAGATCTCATATGTAAGATCTCCATGCAAGAAAGAAGTTTTCACATCCATTAGGACTAGATCTAAGTTTTCCATTGCAAGGAATCCAAGCAACATGCATAGGGTAGTTATCTTGACCACTAGAGAGAAGATTTCCTCGAAATCAACACCATGTTGTTGCTTAAAAACCCTTGCAACAAGACGTGCTTTATACTTTGGAGAGGAACTATCTGATGTGAAATTCAGCTTATATGCCCGTTTACATGGTAAAGCTTTCTTGCCCTTTGACAAAGTTACTAAATCCCAAGTACCATTAATCTTGTGAATAGAATGCAACTCACTCTTCATGGCATGCTCCCACTTCACATGATCCATTGTCTACATAGCCTCTTTGTAGCGAGTAGACTCACTAGCATCTATTAGCATAAAAAAATCCAAACGTGGAACATGTCTATGAGGTGGATGTGAGACACATGTAGAGATCGGAAGAATTATATCACACAGAGGATGTATAAGGAGTTCGGACCAGCCGGTGGACAGCATCTTGTCAGTTCAGAGTGGATTTTGTACACCGCACGTGAAGTTATGTCCCATCGACGATCGGAGGCTGGTGATGCTTTCAGAGCAGGCTTACCAAAGCCTATATGGTTAGATGCCGAGGAGTGGGATATGATTCGCGACAAGTAGCAACAGACACCTGAGGGATATCACCAGTAGTGAGATGCCACAGCCACATGTTTAGATATGGTTGGACCATCACATTTGGGTAGCGGCGCATATGACACGATGTGTCACGAGTTTGTAAGTACCATTTGATTGATTGAATTTGTTTGTGTTAAGCTTCTCATGTATGTTCCTCCAATGTTTTGTATATTTGTTGGAGGAGCTCGCAATGGGTCATCCTCCAGCACGAGCGGAGGAGGCTTATGGATATCCTCATGGATTGAGTGCACTATTGGAGGATTAGGAGGGACGCTGTGCGGTCCTTTCATGGGAGCGTTTGTGATGAGGTGATGAATTTATAAACTTGGTTTTTACTTGTTGTTCGTAAATCTCATGTGAATTTATCTTATTTCATGAATGTTCATTGTTGTAGGACTGTCGATATGGAACATTCTTTGCATGTGTATGGCAATGGCACACCAAAATTTTGTATGTGATTTTTATATGGCAATGCAATGCTTTGCCACATTTTGTAAAAGTGTCATATATGAGAGTGGTTTAAAACACTCTTGTACATGCTTCATTTATAAAATATATAACTCTTCTTGTACATGGTTCATGGTTCATGGTTCATTCTGATTATCTCTTTTGTGTCCAACTATACTCTGTTTTATGAAATCATATTTTGGTTGACATTAGAGTACACATCACATGTACTCGGTTTTTTTTGGGCAGAGTGTATTGTCTTTTGCTAAGAAACATCATGGTAATGTTGATGTAGCAAAAGACAATACACCCTGCCCAAAAAAAAGTTTGCAAATATGATCCTCGGTATAAGCGACGGTACTCCTAGTAATGACATCAGAATAAGTGTTGGTACACCTAGCGGGTGCCGATATACACAATGGTATACCCAATACTGGCGTCGGTATAACCGTTGGTATGGGCATTGGTGATACCGATGTTTATATCCATGTATATGCCAACACTCATACCGACGGTTATACTGATGCCTATACCGGAGCTTTAATACGGACGCACATATTGACACCTACATGGACGTCGGGGCAAAAATACGTGCGTTCATTTCCCTTGGTAAAAACCTTCGATATACGAACGATCTGTTGTAGTGATACATTTAGAAATCCATTCTTTATATTGATCTAATATATCCTCCAGGTGATCAGTCCTCTATATTCAGCCTCAATAGATAAGAGGGAAATATTAGGTTGCTTCTTTGATGGCCAAGACATAAGCTTTGAACCTGCAAATGATAGATATCCAGAGGTACTCCTAGCATCTCTTGAACCTACTCAATTTGCATCAAATAATATTTTGATGTGTATGTCACAAGTGTAGGACTAGAGTAGCCTTCATTAGTTGTGCCTTTGAGATATTTCAGGATCATTTTGTTTTTCTTGATATCTTGCCTCTAAGGTGTATGCATGAACTCACTCAAAACACTTACACTATACGATATTTCTACTCATATGAGAGTATCGTACATGAGAGTTCCATCCATCCTCTTATAGTTTGTCACATCTTCAATTAATTCATCTTGATAAGAACTGAGCCTCATTTTGGTTGTCTCCATATGTCTCTTCTAAGATGAATTGCGTGAAAACACTTACACTATAACATACATATCTACTCGTGTGAGAGGAGCATAGTTGACACTTCCCACGATGCTCTTATAGCTTGTCAACTCTTTAGTTAAATCACTTTGATGAGAATGTAGCCTAGAGTTTAGTTCCATGGGTATTCTCCATTTCGAAATTGCATAACATATCTCTAATGCAATTCTTTCGAATGAGTTACATAGCCTTCTCTGTATAAACTACTTCCAAATCAATCGAGTATGTGACCATCTCAAAGTCCCTAATTTTCAATTCCTCGAGGTATGTACTTGATGATATTTCTTTTGGTGGATGCTACAGATATGTTAGAGATCTGAATGTGATAAAAGTAAGGTAGGAAGAGGTTAAAATCTTTGACAGCACCCTTGGCATATTACAAATCTCTCCTTTAAGGTATGAGTGCTTTCTATTCCCTATTGTATCAAGCCCCTCACTCTAGCCTCCTCACTGCTTCCCTTCTCCTCTACATGAGTCATCTTCCTTTTTTTTCATGCAAAATGTGAGCCAGTGACTAGCCTCGAGTCTTTGGCTTGATCTTCCCTCATTCACCATCTTTCTTTCCATGCACCAAAACCAAAGTGACTAATGTACATAACTAGAAGGTTAAATCTACGAAAGAATATGAATAATCAAGGAATCTAATGATTTCCTTTAGATCTTTCTTTGCACTACATGAAAGATTTTGATGCTAAGACATTAGCGGCCCCCTGCGTTCCTCTATTCTATTGGATCTCTACTTCTATTTGTAATGTCCCCATTCCCATGTTTGTAGCCTCCAATTTGGAAAATATGTCCCATTGTAAACAATCAGTTGCATGGATATATCCTAAGAGTGAGAGAGTGTTTGCTTTTCAAGCATGTCATGCACACTTCGTGTTAAGTTAGAGTTAAAAATTATTTGTGTTTCTCAACAGGAACTTTTTTAGCTTCTTTTTTCTTTTAAATGGATTTTTTTATATGTCTGTTGCTTTTGTGCTTCCATGAAACAACAAGAATGACCATCCCGAGTGTTTTTTATAAGAACCTTTAGCATCACAACTATAACTTCCATTCAAGTATTCGAACTTCCACAACTCGTGCTTTTCATGAAAAAGGTAAAATATCTTATCATTCCTTATCTTCTTGTGTCCACAATGTTGAGACTAAATCAATCGAATCCATTAACATAGGTAATATATTTCACATTAGAAATCATGTAGATGCACATAGAACCATATCCATTCTTCTCATTTATTGTGAAATGCTTTGCCAATGGCATACATAGTATGAAAGAGGTGATTCCATCCCAACAATATGTGTACAATAGCCTCAATCTTCGCATTCAATTACTACTTGAAGAGATAGATAAAAAACACTTGTGAATTTCTGTGACATTTGGTGATCTTCATGAAGATGATAATCTTCATAACAGTGCCCTCAACCAAACATATGGTTCATCCTGAAGCATCAACACATCTCTCAAGTTTGAAGATCATAAAAAGCTTTTCAGTATCAAATCATGTGCATTGGACCAGAGTAAAATCCGGTTGTTTTTGTGAATGACCTTATAATTGGCCCTATACAATTGCATAATTCAAGTGAAAATATGAACTTCATGGTACAAAAATGAAATAAAGTAAGCATTTGATGATGAGGTTTGTTCTCTCATCTCATATACATAAAACTTTATCCTCAGGAACTCTCATGTGCAATTGACCATGCATGTTATTTAGAAGTATTCTTTGTGTCTCGTGAATGGCCATGATAGGTGCTCGTATTATTCTCACAAGCATTAAATTCTCTCAATGTGCAAACAATAGGGAGATATATGTTTTCTCTTTGTGAGGCTTTTGGCCTCACAAAACATCCTTTTTCATGTTGTTTATATATGCAACTAAATATGTACATTGTCTTTTTTTTCATTCATCCAAGGAATTGTAAATCCATGGGTAAAAAAGTGAACTTTAGAAAAATAATATGCATAATTTACTTGCAAACAGAAAGATTCCTCATCTCCATATTCTGTGTCATATGGCTCTAAACAATACTCATCTTAAAGAAGGCAAAGTAAACGCATAAGTATCACTATTATAAAACATTCTCATAAAAATAATATAAATCAATAAACAATCCATTTCAAATCTTGACTCCTAATATATTCATGAACTTGTATCTTACTCCAATCACAAGTTTAGTCAAATCAAATTGAACATCAAAACAAATTAATTTCTCATAAATTTCAAAAAAGCATTGTAATTATTAGTCCTCACATCTTTCACATTCAAGGTCCTCATGGTTATCGTAATGCCCATCATTTTCTTGTGGATCCATCAATGTTGTTGGTATTTCATAGTCTTCTTCATCTTGCCTCTTGAAAAGCTTCCAATGTTCACCTGCAGAAGGCACCTTGAACACAATATAATCTAATTCCTTTTAAACACAAGTATTATTTTTCATTCATATTATGAAAAATATAACCAAATCATGGGATTGATAAACGCTTCCTCGCCTCCTATTGTATATCAAATGAACTATCATAGAATAGAACCTAGTGGCCTTTTTGAATTTTCTGTGATTGCAACCAATGTCTTTTGTTGAGGTAAATTTTTTTCTAGATTTGTGATACCTTCCATTTCAGTTTTGCCCCTTATAAGCACTTTTGACTTTAGTCAAGCTCTACAATCTTAGACATACTAGATTCTCTCTTCACATGTTAATAGCCCAAGCCTAAGGTCCAATAGGAAAAATCAATCGTCAAACTTGTGATACTGAATGAACATTTTTGGGACTTGATATAAAATTGATCTTGCCTTATGGCACCCATAGAAATCAGAGACTCTATGTACTCTTGAGAACAAGAAGAATCAATGAACTTTCAATGAAGAATGCTGAAAGCTTTATTTTCCATGTATCACTATATTAAAGAGATTAAGACTGAGAGGTTTACACTTAATATAGACTGATCTCATTGAGTGGAAACATATGTACTCTATCACTAGAAATCACCACCCAAATACATAGAGAGAGAATCTTTTATCTTTGTATTCAAGGCCACCCATAGAAGGCAGAGATTCTATGGACTATTTAGAACAGCAGGAATCAAAGAGTCTTTAATAAGGGCTGCAGAAAGATCTATTCTCGTTTTATCACTTCCGTAAAGAGATGAGATTGGAGAATATTAGACCTTGTAATGTCTGCCTTCCTTGAATGGGAACATATGTACTTTATTATCAGGAATCACGACCCAAAAGAAAATGAAGAGAGACTCGTTTATCTTTGATTCAAGATACAGATTTCATTTGGAAACTTTCCCAACAATACGTTGCTTGTATATAAACATTCACACGTATCATGTAGTTCTTCTCGTCGGATAGCCGTTCATTAATTAATAGGATTTTGCTTCCTCGTTGCAATCACAAAAGCCTATGGTATTGTTATGTCTCGTTATCAAGCATTGCTCGCACAACCTACGTGGAGCAATGTGTGTGCTCTATTGAATCACATACGGCTCTGCTTTGACAAGAGACCATAGTTACTTGAACACATGTCTCGTTGTTTTGAGCTGTGAGATCTTCAGAGAGGCGACTGATATTTGAAACTAGAAGCTCTTTGGACAGCTTCCACCTTTGACTCTCTAAAGACATTTCCAGGGCAGCTTTCGTGCGATACTTTGGGCCCTTCGATACTCTGCAAAAGTCCTGTGCGCATACATATCTATATGTAATCGACGACCATCTTCGCCCATAATTCACCAATCAACAAGCGCTATCAAGGAGACCCATCTCAATATATATATATATATATATATATATATATATATATATATATATATATATATATATATATATATATATATATATATATATATATATATATATATATATATATATATATATATATATAATCGTCGACCATCTTCACCCATATTTCACCAATCAGCAAGCGCTGTCAAAGAGACCCATCTTCACGCTTTCGCATCATCTCCCTCCTACTAGAGGGTTGTGGTATCTGAGCATCGTAGAAACAAAAATCTATTGTACCCTCTTGGGATGGTGTACGCTCCTTCTCTTTCTGATACCTGTCGCTTTGTTCGCCATCACTCACTCACAACTAAGAATATGGGCTCTCTACCCCATCTTTCTTTACAGCCTTACTTCACTATTTCTGCTTGTCAGTATGTATCCCTTGCCTAAAGAGGAAGATGATAATCCTCCGTACCACGAGTTCTTCATAGCGCAGTATGGTGCCTAGATTATAAGTGAAACTAAAACTCGAAGCACAATACGCCTTTCTGCTTTCCGCTGCAGCGTTTATTGCAAGTCGCAGGAGCTCATTGTAATTCATCGTTTGTGGCGGATACGCTATCGATTGAAAGGCTGAATCATATGTGCATACTTTCAGAAGACGGCGACCCTAACAGACGATAGTGTGAGATCGTTTAACTTTCAAAGTGTTTGATTCGTTGTAGTTGAAGCGGGTGTAAATACGTTCCAATGACCAATAAAGAGTGCCAAAGCCAACAATATTACGCACGCTGAGAGTCGCTAGCTTAAGGCCAACGAACAGCTAGTCGTATCAGGTCCGCTACAACATATGAGGGTCATATCAATGCTAGTCATATCGATAGTTATACCTGGACATCAATATGATCATTGGAAATGTTTGAAAAAACCACACTAGCCATACTCATGATCAGGTTCACTAGTATAACCATTGGAAAATCATGACTAGCATGTGTGTTGAAAAATGCCGGTTGTATATGCATCGATATATGTGTTGGTATCTCCATTAGTATGAGCATCGGTATAGGTATCAATATTTCCAAGAAAATATCGATGATTATGCCAGTGCTCATAGCGATGCATATACCGATGCATATACCGATGTGGATAGCGATGCATATACCAATGTGTATATCGATGGATATACTAACACATATACTGATGTGTATACCAAGGGCGCTAACAATGCGAGGGCCAAAAGTCGACTCTTCCTCATTTTTGAACTCTAATCTCTTTTCTGCATTGAATTTGCACATGAGCATCATCTCGATGTAACGTGCATTGTGATCCCATCGAGGTTTTTGTCTCTCCCCTCACACACATCCACCCTCTGCTCTTTTCCATACACACATAGATCTTTCTATCTGCACACACACATAGATCTCTCTATCTCCACAAATCCACCCTCCGCTCTTTCCATACACACATAGATCTCTCTATCTCCACAAATCCACCCTCCGCTCTTTCCATACACACATAGATATCTCTATCTCCACACACACACACACACATCCATCATCCACTTTTTCCATACACACATAGATCTCTCTATCTCCTGCATTTGGCTGAAAATCTGTCAGCATGTAAAATGTGCACCCTCCATTTCGATCGAGGGGGGAATATATGTCTTTTGACTTTAATACATTTCTTACTTAATGTGGCATAAAACATCTGTGTATTGTGCCAAATACATCTCAAAAGAATGGATTTGCTGAATAAAAGAAGAGGTCACTCATGGAGATGGCGAGGTGTAAAGCCAAGACTCAAGCTGTACCACATAGTTTTTAGCTTGAGGTTGTTTTGTGCGGAACATATGTACTTAACAAGCATCCCATTAAAGTATCGAACTGTATCACTCCATATGAGGCTTGACATGATTTTAAGCCATCTATTGCACTTATCTATTTTTGGTTGTCTGGCATATGCATTAGTGCCTGAACAAGAACGCATCGAATGGAATTATAAAGTAGTGAAATGTATTTTTGTTGGGTACAGTTTTGAAAGCAAAGGCTATCATCTATATCATCTAGATACTGAATGCATTTTGGCTAGATGTGATGTTGTTTTTATGCAAGATGCTATTCATTCATTACTTTCATGTACTAAGAAGACATGAACTAACTCGAAAGATATGAATGACACTTTGCTGCCTCTTTTTATAGGTGGAGAGTATAATGCTAGTGCTAATGAGGCAACATCTAAGCGTTTAGAGGTTTCAGGTAATGATGCAACTCATTCCAATCTGAGGTAGATTTACATGATGCATTTGATGATGATTGAGCAGATATTGAGGAGGCAAAAACTATGCCAAAATGGCTGGTGCAGACTTTTCATGATAGCAAATTAGATCCACCTTTATCATACCATACTCATGCAGGCTCTCATAGTGCCTCTTTTGCATTAGATTACTATGCTATGGCTGCCTCTTGTCTTTGTCATGAGAATGAGCCTATTTCATTTGATGAAGCATAAAATTCTGAAAATTGGATGTCTGCTATGCAATCACAATATGATGCTATCATGAAAAATGGTACCTGGTCTTTATGTCACTTGCCTCTCGGAAAGAAGGCCATTGGCACTAAGGGACTATACAAATTGAAGCATAAGCTTGATGGAACAGTTGATAGGTATAAGGCAAGGCTTGTTGCAAAGGGTTATGCGTAGGAAAGAGGCATTGATTTTGATAAGTCCTTTGCACCTACATGTTGAATGACTATTGACGTAGCATCTGTGCACCTGCAATCTCATCATGGTTTGAATGTAAATCAATTGGACATAAAAACTACATTTCTGAATGGTGACTTGGATGAAGAAGTGTATGTTTATCAGCCTCGTAACCTTGTGTACAAAGGGCATGAAAACCAGGTATGTAGGTTAAAGAAGGCATTATATGGTTTAAAGCAAGCACCATGTGCTTGGTATGAAAAGATTCATACTTATCTTATTGCACATGTTTTTGAGAATAGTCCAACTAAGAGCACCTTATATGTTAAGCATGTTAATGAAGTGCTTCTAATATTTTTCGTGTATGTTGATGACATACTGCTCACTAGTCCTCATGAGAAGCATATTGGTGACTCCAAGGTTGACTTGCATGCCTCATTTGAGATGTTTAATTTGGGGCATTTGCATCATTATTTGGGCATCTAGTTCATGAAAGTTGATGGTGGAATAACTTTGCATCAAAGGAAATATATTGACACATTATTGCACCATTTTGGCCTTGAAGACTACCAACAATATTGCCACTCCTATGGAGAGAGGTTTACGATTGAGTCTTCATGATGCCAATCTTTTTTGTTTTCTCATAGATGAGCATGTTTATGCATGCCCCAGGAGTCAAGTATTGGTAGGCTGTTAACTGCATCTTTTGCTACTTGAGTGGTACATGGCTTCTTGGATTATTTTATCCTAAGAGGGGATCGCTACTACCAAATTTACATGCTTTTTCTTACTCTGATTGGGGTTATTGCTATGACACTCATGTGTCCACTAGTAGCTTTTTCCTCATGCTTGGTAGCTCATGTATATCTTGGTTGAGAAAGAAGCAGCCTACTATGGGCACTTTCAATTGTGAGGCTGAGTATATGATAGCTTTCATAGGGATTGTTACATGTGTGTGGCTTATATGCCTTATGGTTGATTTGGGTGTTGTTCAGTCTACTACAACCATCATCTTCATTGATAGTCAGAGTGCATTACCAGTTGCCAGGAACCTTGTGTTCCATGCTCGCACTAAGCTCCTTGAGGTGCTTTATCATTATGTCAAGGAGAGGTTCTCTATTGGAGAGATCAGCTTGGCATATGTGCCCATGCAGGAGAACCTTGTAGACCTTTTGACAAAGGCTCTGCCTAGGGAGAATTTGAAGCTTTACGGAAAGCTTTGGGCTTTCCTCCTTTTGTGGATTGACTCCACATAGCTTGGCACTTCCTGATAGATGATGGCGACTCCTTGCTCATAGCATCACTCCTAGGGGGGATTTGGTGATATATTTAGGTAGTGATGCATGTGAACACACTAGGACCTCTAGGGCACTTTTTTCCCTCTTTAGGGTGTTTTTTCCCTATCCTGTATATATGCCTATTTCCCTAATGGGTTACTTATCTTTGTACATTCTAGTGGTAATACATTTAGTATTTTGTGTTGTGCTCCAAGCTTCTTCTTCTTCATTGTGATGTTTGCGTGTTTCTACAAACCTCAAACTCCAACATAAATATATACATTACTAGGGTTTGGGAATTTGCAATACTATGTCTAATTAAATATATAATAAATTAGGGTTTTATGATTAAAATTGGTATGTATAATTATATATGTGAAGAACTAGGGCTCTATGATAAATACTACTATTCACAATTAAATCTGAAAAGAGCTAGGGTTTTTAAATTGAAATAAATATATATAATCGAATATATAAAAAATAGGGATTTAGATTTGATTCTTATATATAATATCAAATATATATAAAAATTATGATTTTAGGATAAGGTCTATTATATATCATTAAATAGAAATAATTAGAAGGAAAAAATAGGGTTTGAGGATTAAAATTAGTATATATAATTAAATATTTGTATATATAATAAGATGTAAAAACTATTAAGGCTTAAATATTAATATAACTATATATAGTTAATTATATAGACTACTAGGCTTTTAGAATTTGTATTACTCTACCATGTGCATCTTCTCATCCATCCCTTAGTCCAACTAGCACTCGACATGTGCACCAGCATTTGAATCCACAACATGATACAGGTACCGGCGTGTCTCGTGCATCTAGGGCACATTCTAGAGGAGTAGGTTCCAAAGCTGGATCTATGGGTGGGTCTTGAGGATGGGGCACATGTTGTGGAGGTGTTGTGAGAGACGCTCTATCACCCACAGGTAGTCTTAGACCAAGTACCTTAGATGAAGGTATGCCATAACGCACACCACGTACCCTTTGGGATGCTCATGACCATGATGACTCCAAGGTGGATTGTATATGTGATGGAGCTCTGGTGATGGACTCAACCAAGTCTACACAAGTGAACTCGCTAACATGTCTTCATTATTCAAATGCAATTGTTCCTCAATAGCAAATCTTGATATGGTTCTAATATGGATATATGGAAAACTAGATTTATTGTTGTGGTACACATTGACTAGAACTTGAGTGTGGCTAGATTATTCTTTGCAAAGATGGTGAAAGGAGCTAACCTCTTACAATCTAACTTGGCACAAGATCTTGAGTTGTGCAACTTATTCGTGAGTAACCATACTTTATGCCCAATGTGATAGGATGAATTCTTAATATGATAATGATGTGCTTAAGATATATATTAATGTTGACTTGTGTGGATCTCTTCCTTAAGTTCTCAGTGAATATCAATGAGGTGTTGCACCTTATCTCTAAGAGTCTGGTTCTTGAAATGGCTTGAGAGGTCTACATCCATGCTTGGGTGTTATCCATAATTTCTTAAGAAGGGAGTTTACTTGGTAGATGTTTGAACATGTTTTTTAAAGGGAGACTATAGAAAGGATAAAAGCTAAAGCTAATGATTTTGATGAAATTTGATGATGCAAAGGATATTCCATTCTAGGACTTGATTCATCCATTCTATTCGTCCATCATTCTTTGGATGATTGGCCTTAGAGAGTTTAACTTGAATAGTGAGGAGCTTGCAAAAGAAACTCCCAAAAGCAAGAATCGAAGTGTGGATCTTGATCACTCTCACTATTATGAGGAAGCATTGAGACATATACAAGAAATTCGTAGACGTTTTTACACTAATTATTGCCTTAGTAGTTTGAACCAAGTGTGCCATTTTTTTAGTATATCCACAATACCGAGTGTGGAATCATACATACCAGGCCTTGGTATTGTGTGATGAAATTCATAGATAAAGAGGACCATGGACTTTGAAGAATGCACAGGAGGTTGGAAGATGGAATGAGGTTTATGACAAGGTACATTAGATCTATTGCAAGTTTCATAGCCCTTTATATATTCTTTGAATTCCTTTCACATTTGAAACCATCCAAATGTCTTGTTGCAAGGGTATCGTTATGTTGCTAAGGTACTTGGATTTTGAGATTTCTTGAAGGGAGATACAACAAGTTCATATAATATAGCATCCTATCATTCTTTTGGAACTCATTTACTTCATGATCATTTCCTTCATCAAACTTTCCGTTGCATTGCAAAATAGTTCATCATGTGGCGAAGACTCTCGAATTATATGGGTCAATATTGACTCTCCTTGATGGCTTGATGAGATAATTACTCGCTAGAAATGTTTTGAAATGAATGTTATACTTTCCTTATTATCAAAAGATTATTCACCTTTCTTTGATGCAAGGTAAGCTCCTCTTTACAAGGTGTCTAGTTAGCATTGCTTCCCTCCTAGGTGCATGTGATAAAAAAGTCCAACCTATATAAAACATTGCTCCATTGAGATTTCCTTCTATTAAGATACAATTGTTCATAAAGTACTCTATACTCTATTGATCTTTATACACACTAACTTTATGGGCTTCCCCCTCGAAATAATGTCATCACATATTAAGAGCTTCCATTGTGGCAAGAAGTTCTTTATCATGGATTTCATGAATTATATTGGAAGGATATAATTTCCTTAAATGGTATATGACTAGATGTTAATGTCCATCATCCCTATGTAGAGTTAGGATGGCTCCGAAGAAAAACTCTCATGCATCTCTCTCTAAGAAAAAAGGCTTTTTGGGATCAAGATGAAGTAGAATGAGTGCACTTGATATTTTCATTTGAGGATCTGAAAGGATTTTTCTTCTTCTTTGATTTAAGAGAAATTTGCATTTGCTATAAGCTTGGTAAGTCATGCCACCAATTTGGAAGAATCTTTGGTTATAACCTCTAGAAGTTGGACAAGCCTAAAATATGCTTGTACATCTCGAACATGTGAAGGTGATTGCCTATCAAGGATTTTCTCTATCTTCTTACGCTTCATGAATGTTCATTTCTCTAAGACAATTTATCGTAAGAATTCCACTTTTCTCTAATGGAAAAACATTTCTCCAACTTTTCATGTAATATTTTTTTCTCTTAGCTTGTCGAAAACTATCCTTAGATTGTGTTCAAGCTATTGCAACCAATGTCTTTTGTTATGGTAAATTTTGTTCTAAATTTGTGATACCTTCCATTTCACTTTTGCCCATTATAAGCACTTTTGACTTTAGTCAAGCTCTACAATCTCAGACATACTAGATTCTCTCTTCACATCTTAGTAGCCCAAGCCTAAGGTCCAATAGGAAAAACCAATCGTCAAACCTTGTGATACTGAATGAACATTTTTGGGACTTGATATAAACTTGATCTTGCCTTATGGCACTAATAGAAATTACAGACTCTATGTACTCTTGAGAACAAGAAGAATCAATTAATTTTCAATAAAGAATGCTGAAATTTTTATTTTCCTTCTATCACTATATTAAAGAGATTAAGACTGAGAAGTTTACACTTAATATAGCCTGATCTCATTGAATGGAAACACATGTACTCTATCACTAGAAATCACCACCCAAATACATAGAGAGAGAATCTTTTATCTTTGTATTCAAGGGCACCCATAGAAGTCAGAGATTCTATGGACTATTTAGAACAGCAGGAATCAAAGAGTCTTTAATAAGGGCTGCAGAAAGATCTATTCTCGTTTTATCTCTGCCGTAAAGAGATCAAATTGGAGAATATTAGACCCTGTAATGTCTGCCTTCCTTGAATGGGAACATATGTACTTTATTATCAGGAATCACGACCCAAAAGAAAATGAAGGGAGACTCCTTTATCTTCTATTCAAGATACAGATTGCATTTGGTAACTTTCCCCACAATACGTTGCTTGTATATAAACATTCACACGTATCATGTAGTTCTTCTCGTGGGATAGCCGTTCATTAATAGGACTTTGGTTCCTCGTTACAATGACAAAAGCCTATGGTATTTTTATGTCTTGTTATCAAACATTGCTCGCACAACCAACGTGGAGCAATGTGTGTGCTCTATTGAATCACATACGGCTCTGCTTTGACAAGAGACCATAGTTCCTTGAACACATGTCTCGTTGTTTTGAGCTGTCAGATCTCGAGAGAGGCGACTGATTTTTGAAACTAGAAGCTCTTTGGACAGCTTCCACCTTTGACTCTCTAAAGACATTTCCAGGGCAGCTTTCGTGCGATATTTTGGGCTCTTCGATACTCCGCAAAAGTCCTGTGCGCATCTCTCTCTCTCTCTCTCTCTCTCTCTCTCTCTCTCTCTCTCTCTATATATATATATATATATATATATATATATATATATATATATATATATATATATATATATATAATCGACGACCACCTTCACCCATAATTCAGCAATCAGCAAGTGCTATCAAGGAGACCCATCTTAGCGCTTTCGCATCATCTCCCTCCTACTGGAGGGTTGTGGTATCTGAGCATCGCACAAACAAAAATCTATTGTACCCTCTTGGGCATGGTGTACGCTGCTGCTCTTTCTGATACCTGTCACTTTGTTCGCCATCACTCACTCACAACTAAGAATATGGGCTCTCTACCCATCTTTCTTTACAGCCTTTCTTCACTATTTCTGCTTGTCAGTATGTATCCCTTTCCTAAAGAGGAAGATGATAATCTTCCGTACCACGAGTTCTTCATAGCGCAATATGGTGCCTAGATTATAAGTGAAACTGAAACTCGAAGCACAATACGCCTTTCTGGTTTCCGCTGCAGCGTTTATTGCAAGTCGCAGGAGCTGATTGTTATTCATCTTTTGTGGTGGATACCGTATTGATTGAAAGGCTGAATCATATGCGCATACTTTCAAAAGAGGGCGACCCTAACAGACGATACTGTGAGATCGTTTAACTTCCAAAGTGTGTGATTCCTTGTAGTTGAGCGGGTGTAAATACGCTCCAATGAGCAATAAAGTGTGCCAAAGCCAATAATATTACGCACGCCGAGAGTCGCTAGCTTAAGCCCAACGAACAGCATATATGTTTCATGATCTATATCAAATTTATAAGAGTTTTGGAATCTCAGGTTTGTTACAACATATGAGTGTCATAGCAATGCTAGTCATATCGACAGTCACACCTGGTCATCAATATGATCATCGGAAATGTTTAAAAAACCCACACTAGCCATACTCACGATCAGGTTTGCATTGGTATAACCATTGGAAAATCATGACCTGTATATGTGTCGAAAAATGTTGGTTGTATATGCATCGATATATGTGTTGGTATCTGCATTAGTATGACCGTAGGTATAGGTATCAGTATTTCCTAGAAAATATCGACGATTATGTCGATGCTCATAGCGATGCATATACCGATGCGTATATTGATGTGTATAGCAATGCACATACTGATGTGTATACCAATGGATATACTGACACGTATACTGATCTGCATACCAAGGGTGCTAACAATGCGAGGACCAAAAGTCGGCTATTCCTCATTTTTGAACTTGGATCCGTTTTCTACGTTGAATTTGCACATGAGCATCATCTGGATGTAACGTGCATTGTGATCCCATTGGAGTTTTTGTCTCTCCCCTCACACACATCCACCCTCTGCTCTTTTCCATACACACAGAGATCTTTCTATCTGCACACACACACATAGATCTGTCTCCTCCACAAATCCAGCCTCCGCTCTTTCCATACACACATAGATCTCTCTATCTCCACACACACACACACACACATCCACCCACACATAGATCTCTCTATGTCCTGCATTTGGCTGAAAATATGTCAGCATGTAAAATGTGCACCCTCCATTTCGATCGAGAGGGGAATATATGTCTTTCGACTTTAATGCATTTCTTGCTGAATGTGGGATAAAACATCTGTGTACTGTGCCAAATACATCTCAAAAGAATGGATTTGCTGAAAAAAAGAAGAGGTCACTCATGGAGATGGGGAGGTGTACAGCCAAGACTCAAGCTGTACCACATAGTTTCTGGCTTGAGGTTGTCTTGTGTGGAACATATGTACTTAACAAGCATCCCATTAAAATATCGAAGTGTATCACTCCATATGAGGCTTGACATGATTTCAAGCCATCTATTGCTCATTATGTGTTCTTGGTTGTCTTGCATATGCATTAGGGCCTGAACAAGAACACAAGGAGTTGGATTATAAAGTAGTGAAATGTATTTTTGTTGAATACAGTTTTGAATGCAAAGGCTATCATCTATATCATCTAGAGACTAAATGCATTTTGGCTAGGCCCGATGTTGTTTTTATGCAAGATGCTATTTAGCCATTACTTTCATGTACTAAGAAGACATGAAGTAGCTCCGAAGACATGTATGACACTTTGCTACCTCTTTTTACAGGTGGAGACTCTAATGCTAGTCCTAATGAGGAAACATCTAAGCCTTTAGAGGTTTCAGGTGATGATGCAACTCATTCCAATCTGATGCAGATTTACATGATGCATTTGATGATGATTGAGAAGATATTGAGAAGGCAAAACTATGCCAAAGTGGATGGTTTAGACTTTGCATGATAACAAATTAGATGCACCTCTATCATATTGTACTCATGGAGGCTCTCATAGTGCCTCTTTTGCATCAGATTACTATGTTATAGCTGCCTCTTGTCTTTGTCATGAGAATGAGCCTATTTCATTTGGTGAAGCATAAAATTCAAAAAATTGGATGTCTGCTATGCAATCACAATATGATGCTATCGTGGAAAATGGTACCTAGTCTTTATGTGATTTGCTGCTTGGAAAGAAGGCCATTGCCACTAAGGGGGTATAAAAATTGAAGCATAAGCTTAATTGAATAGTTGATAGGTATAAGGCCCGGCTTGTTGCAACAGGGTTATGTGTAGGAAAGAGCCATTGCTTTTGATGAGACCTTTGCACCTACATGTTGAATGACTATTGAAGTAGAATTTGTACACTTGCAATGTCATCATGGTTGGAATGTACATCAATTGGACATAAAAACTACGTTTCTCAATGGTGATTTGCATGAAGAAGATTATGTTTATGAGCCTCCTAACTTTGTGTATAAAGGGCATGAAAACGAGGTATGTAGGTTAAAGAAGCTTTTTTATGGTTTAAAGCAAGCACCATGTGCTTGGTATGAAAAGATTCATACCTATCTAATTGCACTTGGTTTTGAGAATAGTCTAACTAAGAGCAGCTTATATGTTAAGCATGTTAATGATGTGCTTCTGATCTTTTTTGTGTATGTTGATGACATGCTCCTCACTAGTCCTCATGAGAAGCATATTGGTGATAGCAAGGTTGACTAGCATGCCTCATTTGAGATGTTTGAATTGGGGCATTCACATCATTATTTCGGCATCTAATTCATGCAAGTTGATGGCGGAATAAATTTGTGTCAAAAGAAATATACTGACACATTATTGCACCATTTTGTCCAGAAGTCTACAAACCCTATTGCCACTCCTGTGGAGATAGGTTTATGATTGAGTCTCCATGATGATGGTTTTCTTTTTTTGTTTTCTCATAGATGAGCACGTTTATGCATTGCCGAGGAGTCAAGCATTGGCAGGATCTTAAGTGCATCTTTTGCTACTTGAGTGGTACATGGATTTTTGGATTATTTTATCCTAAGAGGGGATCACTACTACTAGATTTACATGCTTTTTCTAACTCTGATTGGGATGATTGTTATGACACTCGTGTGTCCACTAGTGGCTTTTGCTTCATGATTGGTAGCTCATGTATATCTTGGTTGAGCAAGAAGTAACCTACTATGGCCACCTTCAATTGTGAGGCTGAGTATAGGATAGCTTTCACAGTGACTATTAAATGTGTGTGGCTCAGATGCCTTATGGCTGATTCAGTCTACTACAATCACCATCTTCATTGACAGTCAGATCACATTGCCAGTTGCGAGGAACCTTGTGTTCCATGCTGGCGCTAAGCACCTTGAGGTGCATTATCATTATGTTAGGGAGAGGTTCTCTGCTGGAGAGATTAGCTTGGCATATGTGCCCATGCAAGAGAACCTTGTAGACCTTTTGACGAAGGCTCTGCCTAGGGAGAATTTGAACCTTTGGGCTTACCTCCTTTTGTGGTTTGATTCCACATAGCTTGGCATTTCCTTATACATGAATGCCAACTACTTGCTCACCGCATCAATCCTAGGGAGGATTTGTTGATATATTTAGGTAGTGATGTGTGTGAACACACTAGGACCTCCAGGGCACATTTTTCCCTCTTTAGGAGGTTTTGTTGAATGGTGTCTTCTTTCTTCGGGCACAACTTTCTTCCTTTAGGACCACACAAGCTTCCTACAATTAGAACCTCTTGCACTGAGAATACTGATTTTTCTGTGGATACTGTCAAATGAACATCTTCCAGCCGACTAAGAATGGATTCATAATCATTTATGTGATTTTTAACAAATTTTTGACATCCATCCTCATCGAGTCTCATCCTTATATTTTTCCTTGCAACCTTTAATAGGGACATCATCAATGAACTGCATGGTCAGATGGGGAATGAAGTCCCTTAGCACCTTATGCATACCATTCATCATACATGTCACCAAGTTTGTAGCACCTTGTGGCAAAGTACACATGTTCTCGAGCCCAAGTGGTGTCCTCATAGTGGTTAAGTCAGGACTCTCGAGGGCTGGCTCAAATTGGTTATACCTAGAGTGCAACTCACCCATCGAATAAATAGATCTGCCTACAAAGTCTTTTGCGTACTCATCTACGATAGGCCATGTTCCTATATTTCTGATCGTCACCTTGTTTACCGGCAGTAGATCTTGAATGAATCTTAGTGACCCGTTTTTGTTTGGTACTGTGAACCAGTGGTTAGAATAGGGATCACTTGATGGCTCAAGAATCCCTATTCTAATCTTTTCATTCAACTAGCCAAACAACTTTGAAATGTGAGCTTTAAGTAGTGGAATTGGTCGAAGTTTCCAAGGTACATGTGGTATCGTAAAAATTATCATTGGTGACACCAAAAATAGATCTACACATCCAATTTCCTGGGCATTGAAAGAAAAAGCCTTCCCATGTCTCAATATCATCTGGGAGAATACATCCCTCCTTTTTCACCAAGAAATCCATCTTTTCCTAACTGAATTTGCTCAAGTGTTTCTTTAGTGAATTTGTGGCCTATTTTCCTTTTATCTCTAAGAGGTGGCTACATTTTCGCACCATCCATAAGTTTGTCGCTATTATTAGGAAGGGGAACTGCAACCAGTTTAATGTTTTTATTGACCGTTTTGTATCTTGTTTAAATGAAAGCTTCTTTTCCTTTTTGATCTTGCTCAAAGTTTGCTATATCCTTATACATGGACATAGAGTGTGCTTGAATCACATAGGTACTACTTCTTCCTTCAATCAATTCTTGCAAATCAAACAACGTATTTGCAAATGATATCTCATAAAAATCTTCATAGATTTCCTCGTCGAGGTCAAGCACTCTACATATGTAAAAGTTTCTCTGAAGATCTACTATGTATTGTTTTTCCCACTTTTCTAACTCACAAAAGACACCATATTGAAAATAACTTGTTGAAGAAAGTTCTATGAAACCCGAAATGAACATATTTACATTTCGGAGCTTTTTACTATCCAAGCTTCCATAGTCCCGAGTTATGAAAGCTTCATTTAAAAACTTTGATCTTCAAGTATTTCAAGAATAGGTATTGTCCAATGAGAAGTCCTGTTCTTGGCATTGTCCACACAAACTGTCATAAAATGGACTGATTTCTTTCCATCCTTGCTTCCAATCCGCACATATGCCGCACCATCTTCTAAGACACTTGTCTCCATCCTCAAGGCAGTAATGTATGGCTATCCTAAAATCAACAAGTAGCTGGAATGATCTTGGAGGACAAAGTTTTGATAATTACTAACATCTTCAATTGTGACTACTACTTGTGGGCATGCACCAAATAGTTCACCTCGCATTGTATCAGCAGCCTAAATTCTCCAACCTCGCTGCATATCTATTGGCCATTTTCCATTCATGTAGAGATCTTTGGACATTAAATTATTTCACATCCATGATCGATAAGAGTGACGATTGGTGTACTGATTTTATTTAATCATACCAACGTCTCAGCATGGCTGAAGTCAAGTGATCTCTGGTATAATGACCTAAAGGAGTTATATCTTCATTCTTAGTCACTCGGCTTAGGTCGTAAATTTTCCCATGTCACTTCAGTATTGTGATTGCAAGCTCATTCATATACATCGAAGGATTAAAATCACCATTTGTAGGGAACAAAATAGCATCTGAGATCTTTCCACATGTAAGGTCTCTATTGAGATTAACCATCTTTACATCAAAACCAACTATCTTAGCTGCTTTAAACACATCAAAACCAACCATCTTAGCTGCTTTAAACTCCCTACATAAGATATCTTGGATAACTTTGTTTGACTTTTTCATAAGCAAAAGGATACCTATTCACTTGTAGAGAACTTGCAATCAATACCCTCGATTGTCTAAACAATCATATTCCATTGGACAATACATTTCTTGTGTTGCATGCAGCTTGCATATTTGTGTCTCTCTCTATTTCGGTCCACATATTCTCTCTCTCTCTCTGTCTATCTGTGTGTGTGTGTGTGTATGTCCATGACTACCTTCTTTGCTGCCATAGCTCCTCTCATCTCTCTCTCTCTCTCTCTCTCTCTCTCTCTCTCTCTCTTTGTGTGTGTGTCCATGACTGCCTTCTTTGCTGCCATAACTCCTCTCATCTCTTTCTCTCTCTCTCTCTCCATCTTCCGTATCTCTGTAGATTCAACTCTCTCCAAATTCACCTGTGTCTTTGCCCAAGTCTATTTCTTATTCTTCTTCTTCTTCTTCTTCTTCTTCTTCTTCTTCTTCTTCCTCTTCTCTCTCTCTCTCTCTCTCTCTCTCTATCTATCTCTCCTTGGGCATCTACCTTCTACAAGATTCTCTATTTCCGACTCAGGTTCATCAACCCCGAATCAATTCTCTCTCTCTCTCTCTCTCTCTCTATTTGCAGAGCATAGTTGTGAGTTCTATCTCCTTTCTCAATGTGTTTCTCTCCCATTACTCTTTTGTCATGTAGTGCCACTCAGCTCAGACCACCATCAAGTTTGGCTTCTCCGAAATCTCGAGCACAACAACCATCACTAATCATGTGAGCATCTATGTCTGCACATCAATTTGCTACTCTACCTAGTCCACTATCTCTCTCTCTCTCTTGCTCTCTCTCTCTCTCTCTTTCTCTCTTTCTCTCTCTCTCTCTCATTTATCTCATTGCTCCCATCATGCATGTACGTGTTCTTTTTCTCTTAACCTCCTCTACATGTACCAATCTTTGCCAATCTCTCTCTTTCTCTCTCTTGACCTCCTCAAATCTGCATCTTCTTCTCCATCACTACTTCACAAATCTTCTCCGTGCAAACTTCTACTTTCACCACCATCACACATTATCATCTCCAACATATGGCTTTGTTTAATACTATTATAGCTGCTAGTGATTATGCTACCTTCCGCCAGATTGTCTCTCTAGAACTCTAGAATCTTCGAGCCTTCTCCTTTCTATCTTTAGAGAATATTTGTTTTTTTTATCCATTCTAGTTATAAAATCTTCTTCTTGTTCTTTTTCTATTTTTGGAAATCCAACCTTCTGTTTGTATTTTGATTCATATTCAGTTCTCTCGAGATTTTTTATTTTTTTCAGTCAACTTGTTAGAGCTGGTTCTCCGCGTGTACTTCATCACATTACATGATTCAAAGCTTGTTGGATTCATCATACTGTCTAGTGTCAGCATACAAAATGGCATAATCATTTGTGTGATTTATTATTTCTAATAATAATAATTTTGAAAAATATTTAAGTTAATTAAAGTTCTCCAAAAGGAATTAAGCTAATTGCTAATGTGCTCAAAGAATTATTCAAAACACTGGAGAGGTGTATGAATCAAAATAACAAGTTTTTCACCTCTAAATTAAATCTAGCTCATCTGTTTTGATCTATCTTTTTGAGATTGATCTTCCAAAGTACATAGGGTGTCTAACACGTCCATTGGCAAGCTAAAAGGGCCCAACACCACGTCCATCTCAAAGGTAGAATTTTATATGGTTATGTGGCTGGAGATGAAGTTATGCCAAGTTTTAGGAACAAAAGTCAACCAACACAAGAAGAGCAAGCAAGATTCAGCACATGGTGCTCCAAGGATGCACTTGCAAGGTCTTACCTCCTTAACTCTATCTCATATTTCTCATTGCCTTACATTACAAGTTGTAAGACATCTCAGGAAGTGTGAGATGCACTTGAAGCCTTCTTCTCTTCAAGTACTAAAGCTAGGAAGCATCAACTATGGCTGGATTTCACAACTCTCAAGAAAGCACCCAAACAAAATGTGACTGATTTTGTCACAAAGCTCAAGGACATAGGTGATCAGTTGGGGTGCATTGGAGAGGTAATAGATGAAGAGAAAATTGTAAGGCATGTCATCAATGGATTGAAAGCAGATGACAAGTGGGAAGCATTCACCACAGCTATGGATTTGTACATGGACATGCATGTACTTGATTTCAATACACTCATTCGACAACTACTCACTAAAGAGACAAAACTTATCAAGAATGGAGAAAGCTCTAAAGGTAATCAATCTTCAGCTTTATATACTAATAAAAACAAGTCCAAAGAAAACAAAGGAAAGTCAAAGAAAGTGGATGATGAAGGAGGAACATATCAAGCTAACTATGCAGGTAGAGGAAGACATGGCAGAGGTACAGGAAGAGGAGGTAGACAAGGTAGGGGGAGATCCCAAGACTCTAACCCATGTTCTATTTGTTGATTAACTAATCATACAACTAAAAATTGCTTTAGGAGTTCCACAAATCAAAGAGGCAGAGGATACAATAAAGGAAGTTATGGCTACTCGAGGAAGGCTCAACAATTATCATGGCAACTACATAAATTACGATCATTCGAACTATCAAGGAGGCTACAAAGGAAGGAGAGACTTCAATAACTACATAGAAGACTCAAACAAAGAGGATTCATTATTAATCATGAACATGGCTATGCCAGAAGGTAAATCTGATGAGCATTTTGTCTACATAGATTCAGGGTGTTCAAATCATGTGGCAAGAAATATGGCTCTCCTATCAAATTTAGAAGATCCAGGGAACAAGCATGAGGTAGAAAGAGGAGATGATACAAAACGCATTGTGGAGAAAATAGGAAATCTCAAAGCACGTGATGGAAACATCAACGTACTCAGTAAGGTACTCTATGTCCCTACCATTACAAAGAATTTGATAAGTGTTGGACAGATAGTAGAAAAAGGATTGCAAGTTAGGTTCACAAGAGGAGGAGCATATGTTGAAGACCCAAGCCAAGGGTTCACAAGAATAGCAAAGGGAGAAAAAAGAGGTAGATTATTCACTTTTGAGTTGCAAGACACAAGGAACATAGCTCTCTTCAACTATGGTAATCAAACACTCATAGAACTAGAGGTATGGCACAAGAGATTGGCACATATTGGTGAAATATCATTAAAGCAAATTTGCACGGACCAAAGTGTACTTGGACTCCCTAACTTGTCAAAAGAACACATGATTTATAAGTGTAGTGCATGTCAATTTGGAAAGTCTCATAGGTTACCATTCATGAAGAAAGGTTATATGCATGGAGATCCCTTGGAGTTGGTTGATACAGATGTATGGGGACCTAGGAAGGATGCTTCAAAATGTGGATCAAGGTATTATGTCTCCTTTATTGATGATTGTAGGAGATGGACTGTCCTATTCGTTATGAAACACAAAGATGAAGTTTTTTCATGCTTCAAAAAATATTTGGCTCTTGTGGAGAATCAAACAAGTAAATCACTAAAAGGCTAAGGTCAGATGGAGGGGGAGAATACTTGTCCCATGAATTTGATTCTTTTCTTCAAAAAAGAGGAATCAAAAGAGAGGTAACTACAAGATTCACTCCTTAGCAAAATGGAGTGGCAGAAAGGAGGAATAGGACAATTGTTGAAGCTGCAAGGTCCATGATAAATGAAAAGCATTTACCTAATTATCCATGGGCTGAGGCTGTGTCTATAGCCACTTACTTGATTAACAGGTTGCCTTCAAAATCCCTTGATGGGATGACTCCATATGAGGCTTGCAATGGAAGAAGACCTAGCTTAGATCATTGTAAAATTTTTGGATGTATTGCTTTTGCTCATGTTCCTTCACAACTTAGAGGCAAGATGGATCCAAAGGCAGAAAGTTGTGTATTTATTGGATATGACGACAATCAATTCAAAAGGGTTACATGTTATACAACCCTACCAACAAAGGATTCTTGGTTAGCAAAGATGTAGTTTTTGATGAGAACAATTCATGGTATGAAGATTCATACAGGAAGGTCAAATTGCCATATGACCTAGAGGAAGATTTCCAAAAGCTTGGAAGAGAACATCAACCAAAGATTGAAGAACAAGATACTTCAAAAGATGATGAAGAAACTTATATGGAAAAAATCAAAGCATGGAAGTCTAAAGGTAAAGCAAAATTGCACGAACTTGGACATGAGGCAGAATTATCACAACATGGCTTAAGAAGATCTATAAGGGAAAGAAAAAACTAGAAAGGTATGGGTTTGACACCTCATTAGTAACTATGCATTCTATTTACATAGCACATGACATAAATCAAGAGGAGCCATCATCCTTTGAAGAGGCCAAAGCAAAATCCGAATGGAAGCATGCAATGAAGGAAGAAATTGAAGCACTTGCGGAAAACAACACTTGGGATTTGGTGCCCAAGATTTCATCTATGAAGGTAAGAGGCTCAAGATGGGTCTATAAACTCAAAAAGAATTCTGGTGATTCCATAAAGAGGTATAAGGCAAGGCTTGTAGCAAAAGCATTTGCACAAACTCAAGGAATTGATTATGAGGAGACCTTCTCTCCTGTGGCAAAGATGCCTACTATTAGGGTTTTGCTTAGTATTTCCTCTTCCAAGAATTGGAAGATACTCCAACTAGATGTAAAAATGCATTCTTGAATGGTTGGATAATGGAAGAGGTATATATGGCACAACCACTTGGGCTTGATAATCAAGTTTATCTTGATTATGTGTGTAAACTTAACAAAGCATTGTATCGTATCAAGCAAGGCCCAAGAGTTTCATTCTTGACAGGACAAAGGTTTTCAACCAAGCAAGGGAGATCCTTCACTCTTTATTAAAAGGAGTAGCTCTACGGTCATCTACCTATGTGTATATCTAGATGATATTATATAGATAGGAAATGATGCAGATGGTATAAAGAAGATCAAAGATCAGATGAGAGAAGAATTCAAGATAAGTGATTTAGGATCACTTAGCTACTTCCTAGGTTTTTAAGTTGTCTACAAAGATCATGGTTTATTTCTCGCTAAAAGGAAGTATATCAAGGATATGTTAGCAAAATTCAAGATGGAGGATTGTGAAATTGTAGGTACTCCAATGGAGGTCAACCATAAATTGAGCTCACATGAAGGTGAACTCATAGAGGACATCACATCATATCCAAGCCTTGGGGGTAGATATATGCTATAGTGTGAGTGTGCTATGTCAATTCATGCACACACCAAGGAAACCACACATCGATGCTGCTAAGAGGATACTTAAATATCGCAAAGGAACCATAAATGAAGAACTTTATTATCCTTATGTATCTGATTTAGGGTTGAAGCTATTTTCTGATGTAGATTGGGCTGGCTCCAAGAAAGATAGAAGGAGCACTTCAGGTTATCTTACCTTTGCAGGTTCAAAACTTATTTCATGGTCACCCAAGAAGCAACCCAAAGTTGCTCTCTCTTCTACTGAAGTTGAATATAGCGGTCTTGCAATAGCTACAGAAGAAGCTATGAGGATAAAGACATTATTCAAAGATCTTTGATTGGAGTTTGGAACTCCAACTATTTTTGGTGACAACATGAGTTCTATTCATTTAGTTGCTAACCCTATTTTTCATGCAAGGAATAAACACATTGAAGTTCATTATCACTATGTAAGAGAGAAGGTTCTAAGCAAAGAGATTCAAATATCATTTGTGTCCACTCATCAACAATCTGTAGATATTTTGACTAAAGCATTGGATGGTACAAAACTTTGCAAATTCAAGGCTATGATTGGATTGCAGGTTATTCTTGAAGATTGAAAACCTCATGCATACTTGTCTTGAGGGGGAGATGTTGGAACAAATCCATTACAAGCCTAAGTATTGGCTTGAGTTCTAGGAAAAGTAGTAAGAGAAGACAATGTATGGAAATCTAAGAGTTCACTTGTGAACTCACCCTTGTAATTGTGTGATCATTTACTGATGTAAAAGTAAGAGAAATCAAAGTAGTTTAGTTCACTTGATAAAAGTAGAGAGAGAAGCCATTCTTGATTTGGAGGTTGGAGAATCAATCAATCTAAAAAAATTAGGAACCTACTTTTAGGTGAGCAAGATTCAAATTCAAATCTTGGCTCCAAAGCTCTCTATATATACATGGTAGTTTAGTTGGACTTGAAGAGGCATCCATAAGCTGATCTATATGGTATATCAAGTGTGGATAGAAGGCACACACATGTATTTGTAAGTTCATTGTATTCTACAATCAATATACATTCATATTTATGATCATACAAGTTCATCTCTTCATGGTTTTGTGAGTCTAGTGTTCATTGTTATGCTTCTCATATTTTTCAGTCAGATTGCAGAGATCATTTCTTTCCGTGTGGTGCATCATTCTCAATGATTTAACTTGCTATAGTTTGATTTTAGAGTCTACTATATGCTCACAAAATTTTGATTGCTATTGGAGTTCCCAATCTTAAGTTATGTTTTGTTGAGGTCAACCATGCCTATTGATATTCACTTCTCTGCATATTTTTTATTTTTTTGAGTCAACTTGTCAGAGCCGGTGGTCCAGGTGTACTTCATACAATTGCATGATTCAATGCTTGTTGGATTCACATACTGTGTATTATTAGCATACAAAATTTCATAATCATTGAATATTTGAATCTTTACTTATGATCATTTCTCTGCTCACTAGTCTAAGTACTGTTGCAGCCCGTGCAAATCGGGATGATGTCATAACCTGTTAAACTTCATTCTCATTGTGTGATTCACTGTTTCTGATGAGATTATCCTTGAAAGTTAGATCTCTAGGTTAACTAGAGTTCCCCAAAAGGAATTAAGTCAATTTTTGCTGTGCTTAGAGAATTATTCAAAACACTCGACAGGTATATGAATCAAAATAGCAAGTTTTTCACCTCTGAATTAATTCCAGCACATTTGTTTTGATCTATCTTTTTGAGATTGAACTTCCAAGGTACATAGGGTGTCAAACATATCCATTGGTAAGCTAAAGGGCCCACTACATAATCTTGGAGTTCATTTGGCTGGTATAGATCAAGGATTTTGCAGCACCAGTTCATCTTCAAGCACATATCTATCCATCTCTTCACTATATGTAGCTTTGAGCAATTAATTAGGATGATGAACAAAGTCAAAAAATCCTTTTTGACAACAACATTCCACCAATGAAGTAACTCCATTTAAATACTTAGACTTTTTAAGAACTGGTTCCTCCAACATAAGTCCTTTTAGTTTATTCATACCAAATGTATGCATTTCAAGCCAAATACGTGTTTTATGTTTTCTCAACAAGCTATAGAAATCATTTACTACATGTGCAAAATGCGGAATCCCAATCGAGTAGAAGAAACATTCTCCTAAGAATTATCTCATTTCACTCATTGAGTTGCAAATGTTTTCCATTTTGTTTGTTGATTCTATTTTTGGAGCATAAGGTTTTGGCCATAAAATCCATGTTCATCTCCAACTATGAACACCTCATTCACCCAAAAAGTTGATTAGTCAATAGAAAAATTATAGCCCACTTCAAGAAATCTTTGAAAGGTTTTTTCAAAATCAAGAATGTGAACTCTCACAAATTTTCGACATCCTTCATGGTTTAGAGCAAGGTCATTTTCCGTTTCTACACAACCATTCATATGAATATCATCTATATACAGTCAGTTCATTGCCTTCATCATGAAGTTTTGGTATCTTGAGGTAATGTACACATGCAAGCCAATCCAAGAGGCAAATTTTTGTGTAGGAATATCCTCCATTGAGTATATAGCATGTGATCCACACACTTATTCCAACTCATCTACAATCAGCGTGGTGTCCACATTTCTAATTATCACTCTATTTACTAGTGGAAAACATAAATAACCATTTTTCTTTATCACAATGACCCAATGAGGTAACTAAGGAGTAGATGAGGACTCTAAAATCATCATACTTATCTTATCTTTGACTAATTCATCAACTTAGGAAGATGTGATCGAGGTACTAAAATAAGGCATAGATTCAATGTATACGAAGGATCATAAAAATGATAATTGAACTCACAATTTGTGGATTTCAGCACGTTGTTCCATGGGGATAAAGAGAAAAGGCATTACCATGCATTCTTATGACCTTTTCAAAATAGGCTTCCTTTATGCGCAAAGAAAAAATAGATTAGCTTCATTCTCCACTTTCTTGATAGTTCTGTGTGTAAATTCATGTCCAATCTAGGATCTTTCATGGACAATTTGATTGGTGACTTAATTTCTTAATCACAGTATCAATCATTTTAGGTAAACTTTATGTTAATTTCTTAATATTTTTATCATGTTTCTTGTCTTTTGGGCTCAACTTTGGCTAAAGACCATCAAACATCTTGTAAGCTCATTGGGCCACAACCAACTAGCATAAAATTCTAATGATGGTAGTGGCATAATTTTAGATTCCAATTATTAGTTCATCAATTATAAACTTGTTTTATGTTTTTGTTATAATTTTCTTGTTTATTTTTCTTGGAGTCTCTTTGATTTTGTACTAAGGAAATTTATCCTAAATACCAAAACAAAGGAAAATCTTTGAAATTTATAGAAGCATCATGTGGGAAATCAACAACATATAAACTAATATCTACCCACAAAATATCAAAAATTACTCAAAATCCTATTCCATGTGTACTAGAGGGAATTCCTCAATGACCTTGGATTTCTTGGGTGATTTATGCAAATTTTTAGATTTTTCACTACTTTTAGGCAATCAAGAGAACAAATCTTGACAAAAGCACTAGTATCATCTATTACTTTTGTTTCCATTCTTTGCTTGCAAATTACTGGTTGTCCTAAAATAATTAAATACTAAAAGACATCATGAACAAAAGTCTTATGTTCTTCTTAGAAATTGCCAATTTAAATTGGCACATTAGAACATGCCCAAACAAAATATCTTGGCACATTTTCATGAGTTTTCATTTCTCATCCATGGTCACAAAGAGTCGGCCATTTCTACTTTATCACAAATGTTTGTTGATACCATGTTTATTTCAGATCACGAGTCAATAAAGTCAAGTATGGTTTGTAGATATCTCCAATTCTCACAATAATCATATCATGCCTCTTGCCCAATGTTTTTGTGTATAATCAAATTTTGGGTTTCAATGATTTCTCCATGTATCTCCCATCTATAGGTCCTAAGTAATTATTTTGAGAATAAGGTTTTTCATATTTTGATTCATTGCCCATGAATATACTCACCTTTGGTTCCTCTTTGTCATTGACTTGTTCCATTTCAATATCTTCACTCTCCATTAAGTTTCGTTCTCTTTGTCTCCTCATAACACTCACAAAGTCCTCTTTCATATCCATCCATGCTAATGCCAAAAGTTCCTCCTAAAATAGTCACTTTAGAATTCATCGTTTTCTCATCCATAACTTATTTAATGTCTACATGTACATCTAGATCAGAGATTAATCCAAATGCAGGCTCATTGTTGTCTATTTTCTCCCTATTTTCTCCTTCCACTTGAGTGGTTTTATTTTCTTCCATTTTCCCTTCATCATTATCCTCATTGAGACATTTCTTGTCCATTTAATCAACTACTTGTCTAACCTTCCTGTCCAGATCATGCCTCTAAATATCGTTTTTAAGCAAAGATTTCTATGGTCCTTCCTAGGCCCAATCTTCTCTACCCTTTTTTTAGACATTGTAGTTGTCTTTCCTTGAACATTTTTCTCATAACCTAGTTTTCATTTCTTTTCGATATTCATGTCATGAGCATAGATTAAGAACATATTGATTGGCTCATTCCAATAAATATTATGAGGCATATTAAAGCTTGATGCATAGAAGGTTTTAGTTCTCAACTTGCCTCTATCAATAGCATCATAAACAATTAATCCAAAATGTATTGTCTTCATCATCACCATCAAGAATAATGTGCATGTGTTCATACTCATTGAAGCTTAATAAAGCTTTTTCAATATGCACGTGCCAAAGTTCTTGCCTAATGGTCTCTTAACCATGTAGTCACATATCCTTCGGTCTATTTTAGTTACCAAATTCTTCTCTTTGGCTTCCTTTATGAAATTTCTTGTCAATTGTGGATGGTCAAATTCATTACACCATATACATCAGCTAGGCTGATTCAGAGCTTTCCTTGCTTCATACTGAGCTATAGGTTCTTGCTCTTGTGTTCTTGATCTAGTATATTGAATGATCTTTAAAGCTTATGTTTTGATCGCTAAAGTCTCAATATGCTTCGTCGAATATTTGACTTCATTTTCTAGCAATGTCATCTTTGGAGAATGTCTACCTAATGGAAGAATAACCAATCTTCCTATGCAGCCTTGGCGGGTACGTGGCCTCATAGGCATACTCACAAAACCTTTTGTCATTTAAGAAATTGATTCTCTTAACTCTTGATGAGTCAAGATGAGCTCTTTTGTAGACATAAACTATACTTAGAGACACTTCTAATGCAAGTAATTTGATTCAAACTAAAATGGTTAGTGCTACTAGGAGACCCAATGCCTCTAACACAAATATGTTATAGCCTTCTCTAGGCATACAGAAATAAACCTCAACTCAAGTCTTGGCATAGTTTTCTTAGAATATGTAGAGGTTTAATAGTACCTTTGAGGAAACTTTAGAGAACAAGAATATATTTCTAATAAACAAAAGATTACAAGAAATGAGTATGATTTGACAAGTGAACTCTACTTGATGCTCAGAGAGGTCTAGATCATATAGAGAGAATTTTGTTTGTTAGATATGGCTACACAAACTTTACTTGAATCATTGATGCATGCAAGAGGAGGGCTTGCTCACGTTAGGTGCATACTAGCTACTTTCCCAAACTCTAAGACTACAAACACATATGTGGTATCATATAAGGAAGTTCAATATGTGTTCATATACACTTGAGAAAGATTCTATACAAGCTTGGAATTACTATTCCTAGGCTATAATCTTTAGCACACCTAAGTGTGATAGATGGAAATTTCTTGTTATGACATTTGAATTCAAAATTCAAATACAATTTTTTATGGATAAATCCTTGCTTCACATGACATCCAATTGAAGGGTCCCAAACTGCTAAGGTTGAAGCTTGATTCTTAGCAGTTCACCTATTGCTTCAACTCTAAGTCTCCATCATAGCTCTAACAATCCAATGCCTTCCATGATTCTTTTAAGATTCATTGAATCCAAATCTTTGGTGAACATGTCACCACACTTGTCACTTCTCCTTAGTACTTATATGTTGCATTTGAACTTCCTTATCCAGTACTGTCTAAAGTGATAGTTTGCCTCTATATGTTAGCTCCTAGCATGGAACATGGGATTGGAACATGGGATCAGTCTAGAAACTTAATTCAATCATTATCTTCTTGAGCCAGATAATCTCAAAAGTCAGTTGTGCTAAATTCTATATTTAGATTTAGTAGAGGATAGAGCTCAAATATTTAGATGCGGATGCATGACAATGTGCTCTCCTTCTCTAGAGCTCCATGACGATATCCTCAAAGTAGAAAGCTGAACTTCAAGGGCCCCACATAGTACTCCACACAGAAGTCACAAAATATAGAGAAAACACAGCACATAAGGAGCATGAACACAGACGTCTTAGGTGTTACAAATGCGGTTGAACTTACAGTCTATGGCTGATGAGGCCACTACATGTTTTATTAAACAACATATACAAAGAAATGTCGGGTGGAGATTTGGTCTTTCATATAAACACTAACGGTAACAATCTCCCATTAATGACCAATATGGCCAAAGTAACCATGGGGGAAAAATAAAGAATCATAAAGAATACCTAAGTATAAGTATAAAAACTATACTTCCCATCTGATGGGCTTGTTACACAATATACAAGTGACTTTGAAAAATCAAGGATGAAGTAACCCCTCTCAAGTGACAGTAGGGTCGAACGCTATCCTATGGTAGAGCTTTAGTCAAAGCATATGCAGCATTATATCGAGTATGAACCTTCTCAAGAATAATGCACTCAGTGGCTAAGAAATATCTAATGTAGTGATACATCACCTCAATGTGCTTGGTCTTTGCATGATAGATTTGATTATGAGTCAAAGCAATGGCACTTTGAATATCATCGAGCAAGCAAGGTACATGTTGAGGTAGACCCATATCAGAAGCAAGAGAAGAATGCCACAATGCTTCCTTACATGCCTCACTTGTTGCAGCATACTCTAATTCTGTGTTGGAAACAACTCTACATTCTTGAAGACAAGGGCTCCAAGAGATAGCATCTCAAGCAAAATGAAAAAAGTACCTGGATGTAGGTTTATGATTGTCTACACAAACAACATAGTCAGAATCTATGTAAGCAATAATGGATGCTTTCCCTCTAGCTTAGCATAGACACTTGTCCTTAGTCCCACTCAGATATCTCAAAATCATCTTGATCACTTCCCAATGTTTCTTGTTGGGATTCGATATATATCTGCTCACAACTGCCACTACAAATGCAATGTCATCTTTTAGCTGCCATACCATACATGAGACTACCAACAATAGATTGATAAGGATTTTTGGTCATGAATTCATTTTGCTCATCTAATTTGGGGCAATCAAACTTTCTCAGTTTCACATATGTGGGTAAAGGTGTACTCAATGCCTTTCCACCATGCATATCGAGATTGTGAAGTGCTTTGAATATGTACTCACTTTGAGACAAGTATATGCATCTTTTACTCCTATCACGAGTAATGAGTATGCCAAGAATATTTTTGGCATCCCCCAAATCCTTCATATCAAATGTCTAACTCAACTTCTTCTTGAGAATTGAAAAGTCATAAGAGGACTTCCTGGAAATCACCATATCATCAACATAAAGTATCAAGCATATCAAGGTGACATCTACACATATTTTTGTGTAGAGGCAATGATCCTCATTGCTTTGCGAATAGCTTTGAGACTTCACAAAAGCATCATACTTTTGGTACCATTGTCTAGGGGAGTTTCAGTCTATATAAGCTCTTCTTGAGCTTACAAAATAAAATTTCTTTGCCAAGAACTACCTAACCCTCTAGTTGTTCTATATAGATCTCATATGTAAGATCTCCATGCAAGAAAGAAGTTTTCACATCCATTTAGACTAGCTCTAAGTCTTCCATTGCAAGGAATCCAAGCAACAGGCATAGGGTAGTTATCTTGACCATTGGAGAGAAGCTTTCCTCGAAATCAACACCATGTTGTTGCTTAAAAACCCTTGCAACAAGACGTGCTTTATACTTTGGAGAGGCACTACCTGATGTGAAATTCAACTTATATAACCATTTACATGGTAAAGCTTTCTTTCCCTTTGACAAAGTTACTAGATCCCGAGTACCATTAATCTTGTGAATAGGATGCAACTCACTCTTCATGGCATGCTCCCACTTCACATGATCCATTGTCTACATAGCCTCTTTGTAGCGAGAAGACTCACTAGCATCTATTAGCATAAAAAAATCCAAACGTGGAACATGTCTATGAGGTGGATGTGAGACACATGTAGAGCATCTCAATGGTTGTGGAACAGGAACATTTGCAAACTGATATGATCAAACATTCTCTTGAACATCTCTATGCGTAGCATTTTTATGGATGCTAATTGGAGGATTAGTATCCTCAAACATCACTATTCTCACTTCAACCTCCTTAATAGGTTGTATATGTATCTTAGACTCATTCAAAATTACATGACTACTTTTGATTATTCATCGTGATTTAGGATCCCATAAGCAGTATCCAAATTGTCGTTCTCGACTAAGAAAAATGCATTTCTTTGTCTTATGGTCAAACTTCTGTCTAAGATTCTTTGGTATATGAACATATGATTTTTACCCCAAAACCCAAAGATGATCATAATATGGTGGCTTCCCTGATTATAGCTCTTGCACCACTTTTAGACATTTGGCAGTACTAGGTGAAAGGTTAATCACATAAACTACAAAGCCTTGTGAAAGGTTTGCATGATGCAACATAGAAACTACTCTATTTTGAAGTTTTATTCATCCTTCCAGCTACATCATTCTATACTAGGATATAAGGAGTTGTGAACTCTCTAAAAATACGTCTAGATTGGAAGAAAAGGCTGAATTCCTGTGAGGTATAGCCATCTCCATTATCTAAACATAAAGCCTCAAGCTTAGTTCCTTTTTTAGTCTCAATTGAAGCAAACGATTTTCTAAAACTAGGGAATACCTCATCCTTTGCTTTCATAGTATATACCTAAACTTTTCTAGTAGCTGTTGGAGCAAGCAATCTCCAAATCCACTGCATGTAACACTTCTTGTCTTTTTCATAGAAAATACATCAAAAAAGCTTGTAGATATTTTGCACATGACCCTATTCTTAGAGTTTTAATCCATATGAACCAAATCTTATAAAAACACAAGAAAAAAACAAAAAGAAAAGCACATAGTAAACTTTTTACAAAAGAGAATTCGTAAAACCTTCACGAACAATATTCCTTCAATCAAGGAAATATAGCGCATCTTTTCATTTTAAAAAGCTGTACTAATGGGGTGACTTTTCTGCTCCAGCTTACTTGTATATAAGCATGCAAGATCTAATGAAACAATGGGCGACATTATGTAGCTACATCGTATCTAATGTTGGTCAACCCCATGCGTGTCTACCTTCTCTCTCTGTGGCATTAGCATAATGTTAACCATGCATGTCTATCCACTGTGTACAACAGCTCATCCCATTCAATCGAGAACATGCTTGTTTATTCCATTATCCACGCTCACACATAAGTATATAATCAATATGTGATGCACTCAACTATTATGATATGTATAGTTGTTGCTCTGTAGGATTACACAGAATAGATATAATGGTGTCTACAGGAAGAGCTTCCAAATTTTCTAGCTCTGATGCCCTTTGAAAGGCTCTTCGTGGGGAGCGTGCCATTTCCAAGATATCTCCCATCATACTCTCCATATGTCCAATTGCTAATTTTGAATATGCAAAAGTATCATGAAGCATCCTGATCCCATTGGCGTAGGCCTAGCAAGTGATGTCATATTGGAAACTATTTGTGCTCATTGCATTATAGCCAGCTTAAAGAAAAGTACTCGATTTTATTTATATAAGTGTTATCTCATATTAAGCACTATCTCATTTTCTATCATTACACCATGCCATGCATAACAACAACGTAGATTAACAATGACAGTTTAACCAAGCCTTCACATGATGGCTGTTGTATTCTCTTGTACTCATAAGCAAGCACTCATCATAAAATGCCTTGTTCATGCAATCATATACAACAACATAACATATAGGATGTATGCATATTCTAAACTAAGCATTAAGATCATATTTTGATGTTTGTTGGATTTCAAACCATATGCAAGCCCATTTATTTTATTCTGAGTGCACCTATGTCATACACCCTCTCTATCCTTGTGAATTCTGCTCTATCTAAACACGTACATATATGACCACAAGAACCTCACCACTATGGTCAGGTCAACAAAAAGTCAATCTTGACAATGCCAATTACTATGGTGCATAGGTTATTTGTAGGAGCTATGCATGATCTCAATGTGATGCTTATTGATAACTTATATCCCAATGTGATGCTTACTGTTTTTAACTTCTGCCAAATAGGATAAGTTGAAAGTTGATTACTAAGGTTATGAATGAATCGGACCATTCATGTATCAAATGTGAATGACTTTTATCTTGGATATACTATATGAAAGTTGGACATCACCATTCTCCTTAAAAATCAATATGGTTTTTTGGCTCTATTTCTTCGTTGAGTTCACCTCAAGATAATCAAGTTATGAGGTGTCTTCACAATGAAGCTGCTCACATGCTATTATATATCATGAGCACAACTTATAAGATTTCCTCCATGTATGTTTTGATTACATAATATTGAAGTGCATGTATATTTCATCCTTGTGATCCGAATAAGGCAGTACCAAGATTCTACTTATGCTAAATCTATACCTTACTCTTCATTACACGTTTCCACATAAGAGTTTATTCTCACTCACTCACAGTGGTATTAGAGCCTTCAATAACCCTTCTTGGCCTTCATTAAATCATGCTATTGAAGATCTATTGTAAATCCATTGCAATCATTCACTTGAACAAATGAGCTTTATATTTGTTCAATGATACTTCAAGTTTAGTGAAGAATTGATTGGAAGATCTAGCACCAAAGCACGCAATCATCATCAAAAGGATCCAAAATGAACGAACATTGACTCTTGAAGGAAATCAAGCTTGGTTATTCTTCATCGAAGATCATCATCAAAAGAAGGCATGTTATTGGAGGCTTACTTTCATCATCGAAGATCATCATCAAAATAAGGCATGTCACTGGAGGCTTACTTTCGTCATCGAAGGTCATCATCAAAAGAAGGCATGTCATTAGAGGCTCACGTCAAGGTTCATCAACAAGGATCACTAATGATTTCAAAGTGAAGATGGTTGAAGAAAAAGCTCTTGAATGATTGTACAATCCACAAGGCCCAAGGATTGGGATTGAAGTTCAAAGGCTATTATTGGCATCAAAGCTCCTACACATTGAAGTCCATTAGTTACAAGACTCCACATCTACAACGAGTAGGTGTTCAACACATTTGAAGCATTGAGTCATTAATACACATCAATTTGCTTTCTCACTTGATAGTATTATCTCTATGATCCTTGTGCACTTAAGACCATGGTTAGGATCAATGGATCACATAGATCTATCTTGGAGATACACATTCTTTAGCATCAACCTATTCTAAGTCTTTTCATAGGAATCCACACCATGTCAATGATCATCCCTATCCTAAATTGATTATCTACCACATACATTAGTATCAAAAAGGAATATCTTAAAGATATCTAATATACCCCTAGTCCATTTTACATTAGCATGTCATAGCTATGTCTCTCTTGTTTGAGGCTTTTACACACAAATAGAAATTGTATTTGTAGCCAAGTGCTACTCAAGCACTCTTTTGCATCATCAAAGAATCTTGGAAGAAGAAAGTTCAAAATGGCTGAGACAAAGACCATACAGGTCACTCTTCAAAGGCTTGCCTATCCATTGGAAAGGTTTCCAAAATCCATTGAAGCCCACTTCTCCACATTGATTGGAAGAAGTAAAAGAATCCATTGGCTAAAAGAATACTTCCACAAAGCAAGAAGAATAAGAAGACACATCCAATGCACTCAATCAAAGAAGACGACTTCCTCATAGCAGGAAGAAGAAGGGCATTCATACAATATAAGAAGAAGACTTCCTCATAATAGGAAGATGAAGAAAGTGCATTCAACAAACTCATAAAAAGGTAAAAGAATATTATTCCACTTGAAGTCTTATAATTAAGCATTGTATATGTGCTTTCATAAGTTAGTATGACTTATGTTCATCTACAAAAGCAAAACTTTGGATGGACTCTCATGCATTAAGAGTCATATTAAAAGACTTGACATAAATAAGGGCTGCATATTATCACACAAATCACATTTCTTTGTAAAAGCATAGTAAAAGTACTCATCTTCGAGTAAACCCCTTTTATCATCGATCAATGTAAAGGACCAAAAAACAGTGGTGTGATCACTTCATAAATATTTATGGCAGAAGTATTCTACACACATAGAAGGTGAAATCACAAATGGAGAATAATCAAGAAGCTGAGATCTTGATAAGCTCCATTCCTTTATCAAAGCTATCAAACAAGTGAAGGAATAGAATCCCTCTAGAGCTAGAGCCTTGCTCAGTCCAAGATGAGTGTGAAAAACCACAACCTTTGAACTTTGCATTAGGAAAAAGTTAAGTTGTTATACATAGATGGCAAAAGCCATAGATAAAGCCTTTGTAACCACATCAAGGATAACACAATTGAAGAAAGAAGGACGACACACTTAAAGAAGAGAAGATCAACCGCATTTCTAAAGAGAAGTTCAAAGAAATGAGGAATACATCGATGCACGACATCAACTAAAAAGGGCATCAACAACAAGGGAGAAAAGAAGCTACAACTTGAAGATGGAAGAAAATGATGGATCAAAGGAGTCAATCAACAATCAAATGGAGCTCTCTACATCAAATGGTCAAGAAGAAAAAGCCATCAATGTCAAGAAGAAAGACTTCATCAACACAACATTCTTGAAGATAATCAATCAAATGAAAAGGCTACTACTTCAACTACATCAAAGGATCTAAGAAGAACATCATATATGAAGAGTGGAGAAAAGAATAGAGAAGAAGGAAGCTGAACAAAAAATAGAAGAGAAGATTCAAAGGAAAATGCAAAGTTAGATGAAAGGGGAGATAGTGAAAAGAAAAGCAAATCAAAGAGAGAAAGGAGACAACATCAGATATGATTGAGTGAATCAGAAGATTGAAGGGGAGCTCTTGGATCAAGCAATCTCCAAATCCACTGCTAATTACACTTCTTGTTTTTTTTACATAAAAATATATATCCAAAAATCTCGTAGATATTTTGCACATGACCCTATTCTTACAGTTTTTATCCATATTAACCAAATCTTATAAAAAAAACAAGAAAAAAGCCAAAACGAAAAGCACATAGTAAACTCTTTAAAAAAGATAATTCATGAAACCTTCACGAAAAGTATTCCCTAAAATCAAGGAAATCTAGCGCATCTTTTCTTTTTAGAAAGTTGTACTAATGCGGTGACTTTGCCGCTTCACGGTACTTGTATAAAAACATACAAGTTCTAATGAAATAGTGGGCGACATTATGTAGCTATGACTTATCTAATGTTCATTAAACCCATTTGTGTCTACCTTCTCTCTCTCTAGTATTCTCATAATGTTAACCATGCATCTCTATCCACTATCTACAGTAGCTCAGCCCAATCAATGGAGAGCATGCATGTTTATTCGATTATCCACACTCAACCATAAGTATATAATCAATATTTGATGCTCTCAGCTATCATGATATGTATAGTTGTTGCGCTGTAGGATTAGACAGAATAGATAGAATGGTGTCTCCAGGAGGAGCTTTCAAATTCGCCAGCCCTGATGCCCTTTCAAAGGCTCTTCATGGGGAGCGTGCCATTTCAAGGATATCTCGTATCGTACTCTCCATATGTCCAATTGCTAAATTCGAATATGCACAAGTATCATGAAGCATCCTAACCCCATTTGCATAGGCCTAGCAAGTGACATCGTATTGGAAGTTATTTGTCCTTATTGCATTATAGCCAGCTTAATGAAAAGTACTCGATTTTATTTATATAAGTGCTATCTCATATTCTATCATTACACCATGCCATGCATATCATCAACGTAGATTATACAAAAAAAATGACATTTTAACAAAGCGTTCAACATCATGACATATATGATGTATGCCTATTCTACATGAAGAGTTAAGATCATCTCCTGATGTTCGTTGGTTTTGAAATCATATGCAAGCCCATTTATTTTATTTCGAGTGCACCTATGTTATGCACTCTCTCTATCCTTGTGAATTCTGGTCTTTCTAAGTAGGTACATATATGACCATGGGAATCTCACCACTATGATTAGGTCAACATGAAGTCAATCTTGGGGATGCCAATTACTATGTGTTAAGGACACATGGGAATCTTGGTTAAGGCATGCCAATGTGTTGCATGACTGGGGTAAGGACACAATGTGGGTAAAGCAAGAGGGAAAAGAGTTGTAGCAAATATTTTTAGAAGACGGACCAGACAATCAAAGAAGTACCAACATGATGCAGAAAATTGGTATTTGTATGGAAGATGTATTGTTGGATAACCGAGAGGTAGACCTATATGAAGAAGCAAATTTTTATGAAGAAGAAAAAATGTTGGCTTGGCTCCATACAGAAGACCAATCTCCTTGCTATGGAGTTTTTCCAAACTCAAGTAAAGAGGAAGTCTATGAAGAAAAAGAGGACATCATTCAGGTTACTGATTCGAGTGAAACTATCTCAGTGAAAGGCCAGAGAAGAGAGAAGAAAAGAAAAGCCCTTAAGTGCAGCAATGATCAAGCTATTCAAATCCTATATCAATGGCCACTTTGTTATGCATACTGGTACCAATGTCATCTGTTATGTCATTTTTTTTGGTAGTAAGTGTAGGGCTTTACAAAGATGAAAAAGGAGTACATGCAAGTATTTGGAAACAGAGGATTCCATTGACTGAAGAAGCTAGAATAGTAAATCTGACATTTGTAGATTAAGTCACAAAGTAACTGAAACAAAGATACAAGAAATGCAGTATGGAGGAGCTAGTGTTGTAATAAAGGATTTAGGGTTGTCCTATGAGATGGTCACTATGCCCAAAAAGAAGACAAAACAAATGAGGTGTAGTACAATTGGAGATTATTGAGAGGTTTCTCTTGATCATCATGTCATGGCTCAAGGCCTATCATCAACACAATTGAAGCTTTCTGAATCACCTCGAACTTGCAAATTCAATCTAGGTTGTACATAGCCTTCTCATTCTATTTTTTTGCTTAAAGTTTGGTAGTTTTATCCATTTCATGCTTGATCCTTGAGTTTTTATGCAACTTAGAAGCCATTGCATAGCCCTTTGCATAAGCCAATTTTAGGAGTTTTTTGAGATTCTTTTAAGCATTTTTAGAATTTTTTTAGGATTTTTCCCAGCATTTTTCATCTTTTTCAACATCGTTTTCTTGATAAAATGGAGGAAGAAAGGACGTTCTCTGTGGTTTTAAGGGAGATTAAATGGCTTACATTATTAGGAAAGTTTTGAAAATTTGTTTCTCATTTTTTGCATTTTTTTGAATTTGTTTAATTTTATTTGTATTTTTTATCTAATTTTTTAATTAAAAAAAAAGAGGGGCCCCATGGATAATTTTTAGAAAATCAAAATGACCCCTCTCTTCCCCCCCCTCGTCTGGCCTTACCCCCCGCAAGCCCCCCCCCTTCCCTGCCTCCCCCTACCCCCCCTCCCCCCCTCCTCCCCCCCCTCCCGCGTCGTGCCCCGCCACCCGCAATGCTCCACCCCCCGTCCCTCCCTTCCCCCCATCGCGCGTCACCCCCTGCCCCACTCCTTGCCCCCACGACACACCCTGGGACACACCTTGTGACACATCCCGTGACACACCCTGCGACATGCCCCGTGACACAACCCATGACACGCCCCGCAACACGCCCTCCGACACACCCCATGACACGCCCCACAAAAAAAAAATCAATACTTCAGCTTATGTATTTTTTATTTTGCATGGTCCAATGCTTTTTGGTTTAAATTGCGCCTCATATGGCCATTTGTTTCAAATTTGGAGTCATTTTTATGTCTTTCGGCACCTCTAGACTCTTTTTTTGACTTAGTTTTTCCAAAATCTTAACTTTTCTCTGACTTTTGGTCAAAAGCCACATGTTTTGAGCACATTGATAACATGTTTTTCATTTTGCATGTGCTCCCCATGGTTTATTCTCACTTTATTTTACCTATCTTTCATATTTTTCCCATATGCACCCTCTATAGCTTTACTATTTTCTCATTTTAACACTCTCCAAAGCCCACAACCCTAGTCCCTAACCTCTCTTTAGCCTTCTCACAAGCCCAATTCTTACCCCTCCATACCATATCCCTCTCAGCCCCTCGGCCCCTTTCCCTCTTCCTCTTACCCTCCATTCTCTATCCTTTACTCTTCAATGCAAAATTTCCACCTTTTGGTTCTTCATTAGTCTTTGTTCTTTACTGCTGCTTGTGGACTTGGTAGTTGCTCAAGTGTCCTTTTGAAGATTTTGCAGCACACAAATCATTGTGTCATCTTTGCTCAAAGTTTTGGCTGGTAGCTCTCCGGGATGGAGAGCCCATTAGGTGGTGGGCAACTAATGAGCCCATAAAAATCACATTCGTGAAAGTCAACCATAGTCGAAGTCAAAGAGTCAAAGTCAAAGAGTCAAAGTCAAAGAGTCAAAGTCAAAGCAATCAAAGTTGACATGTTCAAGGTCAAATTCAACATGGATGAAGTCAAAGCATTCAAAGTTTGGGTGTCAAGGTGCACAAGTAGTGCATAATTAATTGTTCACAAATTATATAATTGTAGAAAGTTGGTTGCATGTTGTAGAGTGTATTTCTGAAATTTCTCTAAGGTTCAAAGTGTTTGGAAGGTTCAGATGAACCCTCTCTTAGGTGAAGCGTCAGCGTACACAGAAGTTAAACTATGGCCCCCCATTTAAAATTTTGTATTGTCCTAAAGTCACTACACAACAAAACATGGATTAGTTGGCTGTTGGGCACACCTTGGAGATAATCTTGGGATATACAAGTGAGGGCCAAGATGTTATGGGATTTAGGAGCATACGTGAATCAACACCCAAGGAAGAATTATTCTTGGTTGGACCAAGGTGTTGTGAGATATTCTAAAGCAAGAGAGAGGAGAGACACACATTAAGAGAGAGTGCTCGCGACACAGAGAGCCACTGCAAGGTGCATTAAGAGTGACTTAGATTGTATGTAGAGAATGTGAAGCAAGGAATATGAAGAGTTCCAAAGTCCCATTGAAGGTGCGTGTCGACGGAAGGTGTCCTTCCCTCCCCTTATTGGAAGCTTGGTGCAAGGTGTGCACAAGGGCAAGCTTTGAGAAGGTGGAGCTCTGGTGTAGAGTTCGATGGTAGATTCTAAGTACTTTGCAATCTTGTTCCATGATCATTATTGAACCTTTGGGATATTGCACAAAGCATTTGGCTTATGTACAATCTTGTATTCTTCTCTTCCTAATTGATAAGAAGCTTTCGGTGTGATTAATTCTCTTGTTCTCACTCTCCATTCTCCTACAAACACTCAAATCCCTTTCTGCACAAGAAACCCCGAACACTATGGTATATGGGTTGTTTGAGGGATATATGCATTATCTCAATGTGATTCTTACTCTTAAATTATTATCTCAATGTAATGCTTATTGTGAACTTCCGCCAAATAGGATAAGTTGAAAGCTGATTATTGAAGTTATGGATGAATCGGACCATTCATGTATCAAATGTGAATGACGTACATCTTGGATATACTATATGAAAGTTGCACATCACCATTCTGCTTAAAATTCAATATGTTTTTTCGGCTCCATTTTGGTGTTGAGTTCACTTCAAGATGATCAATTTATGAGGTGTGTTCACAATGAAGATGCTCACATGCTATCATGTATCATGAGCACAACTTATAAGATTGCTGTCGTGTATGCTTTGATTACATCATATTGAAGTCCATGTGTATTTTATCCTTGTGATGCGAGTAAGATGATATAATCTATAGCTTACTCTTCATTACATGTTTCTGCATTAGAGTGTATTCTCATTCACTCATAGTAGCATCATCTATGAAAGTGACAGAATAAAGAGAACCCCCTAATGGCCTTGTGGGCATAGGACCACATGCATCTTGATGAAAAAGATCTAAAGGCTCAATTGAAGAGTTAATGTGTGTTTTTTGCACATTCCTATTTTTCTTTCCATATTGACAATGCTCACAGAATGAAAAATCAAAGAAAGATAACACACTTAAGTAGCCAGAACGAGAAAGATTCTCCATCCCACTACATGATATAAGGCCCAATGGCCATGCGAAATACAGGTCATGTGTTGCTTAGTAACAACCAACAATTGTTATTTCTATGATAAAAAAAAGGATAAAGTGAGCCAACTTTGCTTCCTTTTTTAATAACCATATTGTCCTTTGATATGTGAAAGGACTGAGCATAGAAGACCACCTTGTAACCAAGGCCATTAAGTTGAACAACTCACATCAAACTACATGATAACTAAGGTACATGGTGTAAATTATATATAGTAAATTTTGAACAATCAATGAACTACACAACCACATCTCCAATCCCCGCAACGTCACATTGGTAAGAGTCACCAAGTCTCATGGTACCAAGAGACTTTGCTGCATAATTAGAAAACCATTCTTTGTGTGGTGTCACATGCATTCCTCAACCTAAAAACTTAACCATTCATACCTTTGTCTTCAAATGCTTATGGTTAGTCATGCACATAGCTTTCTCAAGCTCCCCCTTTATAAGCGCATTCTTGATATCAATGTGATACATCCTCAAATTCCTTCTTGATGTAGTAGTAATTATAGATCTCATGTTTCTCATTTGAGCCAAAGGGATAAATGTCTCCTCATAATCTATTATAATGGGAGCATTTGCAATTCTCTTTTATTTCTAGACTTGAGTTCTTTCCATTTATTCCTTTTTGCTTTTTTGTAACTTTGCAATCCTCCATTCTAATTGAAAAGATCTTATTTCTCCTCTTTTTCAAATTCGGAAACTCTAATCCTTCTTTTCTATTCTGGTTTTCTCCTTTTCTTTTTATTTTTATTTCTTTATTTGCTTATTTAGTTTTCACTTCTTTTGTTTTTCTTTTTATCTTTCAGATTAAGTTTTCTTTCAATGACACATGTATATACAAAATTTCTATTTAGTTCAAGGGTCATGGTTGGGAAAAAATAGGTTCCCAAAGTTCCTAACTAGGGCTTTTCATTAGAACTTCTAGGGTTTCATATGGAAAAGGGTAACGACATACAATCATTAGTCAAATATATAGAGTAAAGGGAAAATCCCATGGGTCTCTTAGGGTTGAAAATACGTTTGCAAGGGTAAAAATGTACGTTTTCTACGGCTAGGTAAAAAAAATAACTTTTCAAATTGTTTCATACACAATCCCTAAGGGATCTCATCCCTATAATGTGGCTACATTCCAACCTCTAAATCCATAAGAAAATCAAAGAAGGAAAGATAACATGTTATGCCTCTATTGTAGAAACCCTAGCCATATTTCACCTAATTGTCCCAATAAGAGAGCAGAATCCAAAGTCATAGTAATCCTTATAGAGTAGAGAAACGAGGAAGTCCAAATGTAAAGGAGACCATACCATCCGACCATGATATAAGAAAGGGTCTTGTATTTCTAGAAACACCCATAAAAATATGTCTTGCCCATGTCAAGTTAATCATGCCCAAGAATATCATTTCCCTTGTAGCCCTAGTAGATGCAAGATCCTCCTAAAGTTTCATTGATGAAGGATTGGTTAAGAAACACACGATTCGAGTGCTTCACAAGAACATACCAATAGTAGTTGTATTAGTAGATAAATGACCTCTAAAATCTCAGAATATTACCATAGAAACCACATTATTAAGAGTACATATTGATGATCATGATTCCCACATATGTTTCATCATAATATTGAGTTGATTAATCTTGTTATCATTGGAATGCCTTGGCTCAAGAGACATGATCTAGATATCAATTGGTAGAAGAATAATATCACTCATCAGGATATCCAAAAGAACCCAAAATATGTAGGAGTCAAATGCTTCATGCATGCAATAACGAAGAAACACACATATGGGATCTATGCCATACCAGCTCAAGAGTCCAAAAAAGATGATGTAGTAAAACTACCTAGTCACCACCAATATTTCAAGATGTCTTTGAGGAAAGGAATGTAGATATTCTTCAAGAGCAGAACCTTATGATTGTGCCACACAACTTTAAGAGGGAATAGAATCACCATTCATAGCAATTTATATACTATCCTAGAGGAAACTATAGAATTACATACGACTATTAATGATAATCTAGCCAAGGGGTTCATAAGACACTCAAAGTCTCATACATGAGCCCCTATCCTATTTCTAAAGAAGAAGTCTCAGAGTTTTTGAGTGTGTATAGATTTTTTTGGGTTGAATAAGGTAACTTTAAGCCTCTACCTCTCATATGAGAGCTCTTGGAATGCCTTGGGAAAGAAAAGTTCTTCACAAAGATTCATCATTGAGTACCTTACACTCTTGTCAAGATCAGAGAAGAAGACAAATGGAAGAAGACATTTTGAAAAAGATATGGGCATTTGGAGTATGTAGTTATGCCATTTGGTCTCACAAATGCTTGATGCATCTTTCAACATATGATGAATGAGATATTTTAAGAGTATTTAGATGCTTTTATAGAGATTCACCTTGATGATATCTTGATATTATCAAAATCTCTAGAGGATAAAAAATTTCATGTTAACATAGTCCTAGACAAACTAAGAAAAAATGGTTTATATGCACAATTGGAGAGGTTACTCTCGCATAAGACAAAAGGGCAATTTTAAGGCATACTCGTTCAAAGAAAGAAGTCTTTATGTACCCTAAGAAAATCGAGACCATCCTGGATTGGCAACCACCTCCATGTGTTTGAGATATACAATGTTTCTTAGGATTTTCCAATTTTTATAGGATATTCATCTAAGATTACTCCATTATAATGAGATCTCTCACAAAGATTATAGGAAGTCCAAATTTATCATAGACTGACGAAGTAGAAAAAGCCTTCCAAACCTTGGAATCAGCATTCAATACTACTCCAATTCTTTCATCTCGATCCTATGAAGCCTTTCTTTTGAGAGGTGGATGCATCAGACTTTGCCTTACAGAACATTCTAACCCAACATGGAGATGATAGAAACCTACAATTAGTTGCATATAGCTCAAGGAAATTCTTCCCTCCAGATGTTAATTACAGAAGTCATGATAAATAACTTTTTGCAATAGTGGATGCGTTTGGTACCTAGAGTCATCATCATAAGAGGAGTATGTTAGGACCACTCACATCCTCAAGAGAGGACAATATCTATGGAGTGACGTTTTATTCATGTTCCACTTTGTCATCACATACTATTCATGATGCCAGCAATGTCAGTTAGATGCCTTTTCAAGAAGATCTTACTTTCTAGTCCAGAAAGGTGAAGACTACTTTGATTAGCAATAGAGTGTATTACTCAAGCCTCAACTGCTCTAGTTAGCAACTATCTCTTAAAGACACCATAAAGATTCATCTTTCACTCATTTGCTTCATGAGACTCTACCATAGAATGAATTATTTTGTAATGTCAAGCAGAAACTTCAAGAAAAAAGAGTAAGACAAAAAAGTTCCAAGAAGTAAATGAGTTGAAGAGTGCCTTTTTCAAAGATCCAAAGGAGTCACTAGGGTTTTGTTCTCAGGCGTTTGACTCCTTCATGCAAAATTAGTCGTGACGCATTAATGCATCACTCCTCCTCACCGTTGGCGTGGTTTTTTGCGCACTTGGAGAGTGGGAAGAGCACTAGCTCTCCCCCTGTGTGTGGGGGGACGGGAGAATGAAAGGATGTCCATGAATGCGGAAAGTGTGCAGAGTGCCGACTCATTGTTTGGTATGTCGCAGGTTCAAGAAACACAAAATAGTCTGTCAGGAGGAGACTCGGGTGCAATGCAAACATTGTTGGGAGATCTCAACACTTTGGAGTCCTTAGGGAGGGACAACCAAGAAGGTGTAAAGAAACATGCATCCTTTGAGCATCATGGGACTTTCAAATAGGTCATTCTTCTTGATTCCATTGATAAAATAAAGTAAAGGGTGGAGCTTCCTCAACCAAATTCCTTTGCGGAAACTCTGGCTTTCGGGAAGGAACAGTCATGGGTTTTGTTCCTCGCTCGTTCTCTATAGCTGATAAAGGTAAGGCTCCCATTTTGTTTACCCCTGATTGCTTCATTAATGGCATGGAACCGAACTCGTGTAAGAAAGTAGATGATAACATTATTACTGATAAAGGTTCTTTTATGAGTTGGAAATCTCAACTGGATCAAAAGGTTGTGATAGCCTTGTGTCATGGCCCTAGAACGCCATTAGAAATAGTGAAGCAATGGAGTAAGTCTAACTTGCAAACTCGGGGGGTTTTTGTAGGACAAATTCAGTTTCTACCAAATGGATATTACCTTTTCTTTTTTGACGATGCTAATAGTTCTTTGAGGGTCATTACCGAAGGGCAATGGATTATTAGATCTACGCCAACCTCTTTTTTCAATTGGTACTCTAGGTTTAATCCTCATGGCCACAAGCCCTCTAGGGTTCCGGTTTGGATCGAGCTTACCGACTTGCCGATTGAATACTATATGTTGATAGAAGGTTTATGTTCTCTAATAGGAAACATTCTGGGATAATGACCTAGGGGAAATGTAAATCTCAAGTGGGATCCTTAGGTTCTTGTCGAAATACACACTAATCAATCGATCAAATCGATGTTAAAAGATAATTCATTCTGAAGGTTGTAGCTTACATGACCAAAACGTATACTATAAGAGCCTACCTAATGCTTGTTTTAAGTCCAATTGACAAGGACACCGGGTGAGAGATTGCCTCTTGTTGGAAGAGTCAAATTTGGCTTCAGATGCCCAAAAGCTCAATGATCATATTACCCCTAAACTAGGATGTTTGCAAAAGAAAACATGGGGAAGTCAAGTAAGAAAAATGATAAGTGTTAAATTAATACCTTAGATGTTTTTTTAGAAGAGAAGAAAATAGGGCTCGATAGTGCTTCTTTGTCTAAGAGTGCTGCAGTTGAATTTGCTGCTAAATAGTGTGTTCCTCAGCAGAAGAATAGCCTAATCACAGAGCTGAGGAAGCAGGACCTAATGAAGGTTGGACAACAATGACAAATAGAAAGAGGCCTTTCAAGATGGTGCCTTGGAAAAGTGGTATCTATGATAAGATTGCTCATTCTGAGACTAACATTCCACTAACTAGAGATGATCATAGGTTCCATGTTGAGCTAACCCAAATGGATGACTCTGAAATGAAGTTGCTACAGAAAAATGGTAATCTTTTAAATGAAGATCTCTTAAACTAGAAAGAAAAGTGGGCACCTTCAAAACAGAAGGTAACTTGTGCTAGAAGGAAGGGTAACCTATTGCAATCTAAAAGAAAGGATATCTTGAAAAACTCGGTATCGTTGGATAAGCTGACGAAAAATATCCGAAAATGATGTTTCCTTTTTTTTTGCTGTGTTACCATGAATTTTATCAATTTCATTTCTTATAACATTAAAGGTCTCACGGATCCACTGAGAGCTAAGTGTTTTTACAAGTGGATGTATAATAGATTTTTAGTGCCAGAGTTTGTCTGCATTCAAGAGATTAAGCTGTAAGGTTCTAGATTACCTTTGCATCTTAATAGTGTGTCAAATCGTTATGAATGGCACTTCACTTCTCACCCTACTGGTCCGGGAGGGGTTGCTATCGTGTGTCCCACTCTGTTAGTCACATTATCACTAATAAATTGAACAGTCAATCTCATTGGTGGGCGGGGGTTAAGATGAGAGAACCATATGATTGTACTATTATTAGCCTGTATGCATCCAATTGTCCTTCTCAAAGGTCTAGGTGCTAGGCAGAGATTTGTATCCTTGATGGCCCTCGTCTTATCATTGGTGACCTCAACATGGTCACTAGAACTGGAATTTGTGGCTAGATTGATTGCCACTCATGATGTGGTTGACATATCCAAGTAATCCGATCTCACTTGGTGCAACAAACAAAAAGGGCACAACTTTTGTGTTGCTAGGCTTTACTGTGTCTATGTCAATCTTCCCTTCTTCCATCAGTTTTGTGATGCCAAGATTGAAATAGACCCTTCCTTATGCATCTTCGACCAGATTCCCCGTAACACCTTGCTGAAGAGTAATTGCCCCAACTATAAGCTTAGGTAGCTGCATTTGGATCCTGCTCTCCTAGTTATCCCTTGTGTGCTTGAAAAGACTAAAGCCATCATTACCCACCATTTCCATAGCTCAGGCAGCCATTGTGTTGCCTGGGGTAAAGCTCTTAGGGAAATTCACACACTCTTCTCACACTACAAAAGGCTTAAGAGAGACATTGATGCTAAATGAAGGATGGACATATTCAAGTCAATAGATCTCTTGTTCCCCTAAAAGTCCTAATAAAGTATATTTGATTTTATCCCTTCAAGAGATTTGTTCTCCAATCTCTCCATGATATTGGTGCTGGTAAACACTTTATTAAAGCTATCAGTACTCTCTTTGGAAATGCCCATTCAAGGATTGCCATCAATGGTAATCTCTCTCCTCACTTTAGACTTAGGAGGTCCATTAGGCAGGATGTCCCCTTGCCCCCCTCCTCTTTGCTATTGCTAGTGATGCCTTGGGATGGCTCATAAAAGACGCTTTAGATACCAACAAAGTGGAAGACATAGTCATGCTTGGCAGTGACAAACACCTTTTTCTTCAAGCTTTTGCTGATGACACCAACATCTTAGTCAAATCTGATGAGAATGTCGCCAAAAACATTTTGGCCTGCTTGCACACATTCTGTTTAGCCAGTGGCTCGCATATTAACCACAAAAAAATTGCTTTCAAGTCATCTACCAATTTTGTGGCTGATTGCATCAAAGATCTTGGGTGTGATATTATTAAGGATGGGGAAATCTTTCGTCTTCTTGGTATACCTATGGGTCTTTAAGTTTCTCTTTCCGAGAGATGGGAGTGGATAATGCAAAAATTTAGAACTAAGATGTTTTAGTGGTTTCCCTGTCAATCCTCTCTTTCTCATAGGGTGTTTGTTCTTAACCATTATGTTTTACCTACCTTGATTTATTTTCTGGCTTCCTCGACTCCTAATAAAACTCATCTTAAGTAGGTTATTAGCTTGGCCACAAGATTCCTCTGGGGTAGTAGTCCTACACATAATAACATCCCCAAAGTTCCTTGGAAAGTCTACTGTTTGCCCAAACAGGAAGAAGGCTAGGAAGTTTTTGTCCTTTAAAGATGTCTACTGATCTTTCAGCTAAATGGATAGTGAGGGCTATTCACTCTGATGATTTTTGGGCTCTTTTAATTAAAGGGAACACTCATCATTTTGTTCTAACTAATTACAAAGTTTGGAGAAACCATTATCTTTGGGACATTGTCATCTCCCCCCACATTTACGCCCATGTTGGGTCTACCCTATGCTGCAGGTTTGGGCAGGCATGGATGGAGAGCAAAAAGGCTTGTAGTCCAAACCCTAAATTCTTTGATAATTTTGAGTTTTTTCTACAGAAGAGCATATGGACTGAGTGGCTTTCTCTTTGGCACATTGGGCAACTCGGTATTAGAGAGCATAAATGCTTCAACATGGGATTCAAGTGCTGGACGGATCTCACTGTTAGTAGTGAGATCATCCCTGCGCTGCAAATTCAGGAAACTAATTGCTCCTCTTGTTGTGCAAGTTTTGAAGAAACATAGGAAGATGTTGGCTGGTAGAGCTATTGTGTGCAATCTGAACCGTCCCCCCAAACTTGCTGAAATTGCCTTGGATATGCTGAGAAGATTTAAAATTAATAGAGGTTCCATCAACATGATCCTGCCAAAGCTTAATGAAAAATGAAAGGTCAATTGGAAGGCTGCAAAGTGGTCTCACGGATTTACGTGCATATGGAACATGCCAACTAACATGAAGCACTCATATTTGCTTTGGCTTATATTGCACAATGCAATACGGTGTGGGAAGAAAACAAGAAGCTCAATATTGATGATGGTGTTTGCAGCTTTTGTTGCTCGATGGAAGATCTCCCTCATTTTTTTCTTAATTGTAGGCATGCTCAGTCCTACTGGAAGGCCCTCTCATCCTTCTACCAGAAGTACAATGTTTCCTTGAACTATAAAAAAGCTCTATTGGGAGTTTGCACCAAATTTGATCTCCCCTTGTGGAATCTGTGGAGGGCTCACATTCTATGGAGCATTTGGAAAAGCAGGAACAAGGCCTACTTCAATAAGAAGCTATCAAAGAAGCTTTGCTACTCCTTCTTTCAAGCGGTTAAGAGAATTGGCCTTCAAAGTTTGGACACTATGTCCTCTGCTCCTCATGAGTACTTCTCACTAACCAAGCATTTAAGTAGCACTCCTTCGAGTCAATGGAGGTCTTTACTTCTAAAGTTGTACTTGTCTTATAGACTTGAAATGATCGTGTTATGTGTATAAGTTTTCTTGGCCCTTTTTACTAGAGTAGTGTCATGCCTTTGGATTAGTTCTCTGAATAGGGAACCTTGCCCTCTGACTGATCCTTTTGTACTCTGATTGATGGGAATATCTTGTCGCTTATACAAAGTGACAAACCATCATTAATATACTTCATGTTTTCTAAAAAAAAAAGAAAGTAAATGAGTTCTAGGAAAAGGATTAGTTACTATCATATAAGAACCTATTGTATGTCCCTCCACAAAATCCTAGGATCAAAGTATTTGAATAATGTCATGAAAACCTTGTAGCATGACATGATTGGAAAAATGAAACAATAGAATCCATATCAAGGGATTTGGAGTGTCCTCAAATGTGGGGGGAGGTCAAGGATTACATCAAAACTAGTGAAACTTGCAATAGATGCAAGGAACAAGGACATAAACCTCATGTGTCCTTGCAACCTTTACCTATTACAACAAATCCATGGGCTTCATTATATAGGGATTTCATCATAGATCTACCAAACTAAATTCATAGGATGTCATTCTTGTAATAGTGGAAATATTTACAAATATGGAACACTTAGTTCAAACTACAAAGGCAATAACAAGTGCAACCACTTCTAGATGTTTTCTTAGATACATCTTTAGGCTTCATGGATTTCTTAATGCTATTGTCAGTGATGGAGGTCTAGTGTTCATATCCAAATTTTGGAACAATATTTGCAAGCTCCTTGGTATTCAACTTAGATTGAATAAAACCAATCATCCATAGACTGATGGACAAATAGAACGCTTGAATCAATTCCTAGAATATTATATCTATTGCACCATCAACTATCATCATATAAGGATACACAACCTTCTTTGTAGATTATGGTCAATATACATGGATGTATATAAAACTCTCAAAGCATGTCAAGAACTGAGCTTGGATAGATAAGGGCCATTACCTCATGGATATTCACAAAGAACTCGAGGAGGAGATCCATAGAGCTCAAGAACAATATATGTATTATGAAGATGAGCATCATGTTCAAAATCCACCTATCAAATTGAGGATAGATTGTGGTTTCAGAGAAATAATTTGTAGACTTTAAGGCCTTGTGCAAAGCTAGACAATCAAAGAATTTTTCCATTTACCATCTTCGCCGAGATTAATCTAGTCATGTTGAAGCTCTTGTTAACAAGTACCATGAAAACATATTATTTTTCCACGTGTCCATGTTCGAACCATATCGGATTTCACCATTAAGGGGGGGGGGGGGGGGGGGAGATCTAGTACTTTACTACAAATGAAGAATTCCAAGGCGAGCATGTACTTGATTCCATAATATCTTGAGGAAGATTGGAGTACACTGTTCATTGGAATGGGTGTGACATTAGTGATCATACTTGGGAACCTCTAGAAAACCTTAAAAGAGCACTAGTCAAGGTTTGAGATTAAAGTCCAATGAAATGGAGGCTAGAGAACATGACCGCTTCACATGGAACTTGTCCCTTGAGGGTGATCTGATTTCATGGAAAAACCAAACCATCCTAAACCTCAAATTTTATGTGACTTCTTTATATCATGATTGGTCCAGAATTGGAGAAAGCAATGCTTCCATTGCATTTGGAACGTGCCCAACCCTAAGATGGACTCTCTATTTGCTTGATTCTAGTATGTAGAGGTCATTTTTGGAATAGTTGATGTCATAAACGTTTAACTATCATTGAGGAATCAACCTTGAAAACCTATATGAGGAGAAGTTGGCCACATGCATACTCAGTCTTGCTAATGCCAGTCTTTGGAGCTCAAGGAGTCACAATCTCCAAGTAACTAATTTCCAAGTTTGAGTTCTAATTCAAGTCTTGGTCTTTGTATTTTGGTGGTCTACTATTCTTAAATATTGCCTTGTCTTCTTATAATCTAGTAGTAGGAGATCTTGTCTAGTTATTTCTTGTGTCGAGTTTAATCTCCCTACTGGGAATTGTTTTAATCTAGATATCTTGCATCATATTTATGGTCCCTTTGTGGGATTCCCTCTATCATCTCTAATCGCATTATCCATAGCTATAAGTCTCATGATGGGGGACTTCTTTTATCAATACATATTCTTCTATTATTTTCCATTCATGGATGACCTTGTAATCATAAGTGTTATTTTGAAATCCCCTCCAATCTTATTAGAGCAAACAATCTTGTGCTCAAGTGATACATAGATACATTTATAGCATACCAAGGTAAAAGTTCATCAAATCTGCTAACCCTTGATATCTTCAGCTTATTTTTTGTGGACTTGTTACACATATAACTACTTTTTGCACCTACATGCCCTATGAAGATACATCTATATAATTTATTATCAAGATTGGTCCTTAATTCATTTGGAGCCAATACATAACATGTGCAACCAAAGACTCTCAAGTATGGTATAACTCGCTTCCTATTATACCAAGCTTCATAAGGTAAAGTAGCATGTATGCCTGATGTAGGAGGGATGTTCATGATGTATATAACTATGGTTAGTACATAAGCACGATAGCGATTGGGCATACCCATTTCCTTCATCATGGCATTGGCACATTCTATAGTGTACCTATTTTTCCTATCTGCCACACCATTTTCTTGTGGTGTGTATCTGCATGTGAGTTGTCTTGTCATCCCATTAGTCTCTAAGAAATAGAAGATCTCGTGGAAGATGTATTCTCTCCCACTATGTGACCTTAAAGACTTGACGTACCTATCACACTATCTTTCAATTATTTCTTTAAGCTTCTTGAAATGATAATTGATTCTTGCTTCATATAATAGATCCAAGTTATCCTTTTGCAACCATAAATGAAAGTTACAATGTTACTATTACCGCAAATTGAATTCATATTTGCTGGGCCCCAAACATTTGTACGAATGAATTAAGTGGATGATAGCTCATATAATTGTTTGACTTGAATGATAGCCTAGTCTTCCTTCCCAATTCACATGCTTTGATTATAGAGACTAGATAACCCTACCATTAACCTCTTGCTCACCATGTCTTTGAATCTCTGAGTATTTATATGTCCATACCTTTTGTGCAATAGATCGAATTCTGCTACCTTCTTGTTTCCAAGTGTGAAGTAGGTTGTGTGGTTGATTTTTGACTTCACATCCAAAGTGAATAGACTTGCCTCCATCCTACATTTGATAGTCAATATGTACCCCTCTTTAGAGCTTTTTTAAAAGCACCCTTTCTAGTTGAACTTGGCGTGCAATCCTATTTCAAGTATTTTCCCCACAGAGACTAAACCCTTTGTGATTGTGGGAACATGAAGAATATTTTTTAAGCCCTTGTCTTTGTAGTAAAATTCCAACATAACATCCCCTATATGTGTAATAGCATCATAACTATCACCACATGTTTCCACATGCCCTTTGGTTCATGACACCTACATGTTTGAGAAGAATTCATTTTTTCCAATCATGTGGTTGCTACATCCACTATCAATGTACCATGCTTGAACCTTATGTCGGTGGTCAATCATATTCATTGTAGCTAGCATACTTTCATTTTCATTTGAAGTATAAGCATAATTAACTTAACCATTTTAGGTTGATGTTTTCTCTCTTGTGTATAGAAATCCCTTTCATATTGTCCATACTTGCCACAAATGAAATAACATTTCAAGACTTACTTGTCACCATTTTGGTTGGATCTTCCTCCTCCAACTTTGAGCTTTCCTCTCCCTCTCCACGAATACTATTTCCTTCCTTGGTCTTCATCATAATTAACATTTGATCAATACCCTTGTCTGTCTCTTCCTCTACCTTGGTTCCTTTCACTTCCTTCACCTTCATGTGCATAGAAACCTTGGTTTTCATTGTAATTTTTTTCTTTGAGCCTTCACCATTCATCTTATTAATGACCGTCAATGCCACGAACTACTCAAAGTCAGGGAATGTCTCTATGACATACACATATGGTGTAAAAGAATTCAACTTCTCGTCATCTATAAGCCCATTGAAGGTATATGCAAGTTGTCCTTCATTATCTATGTGACAAACTATGGAACCCAATGCATCCCTCACCTCTTTGATTTTAAAAATGTAGTCATTATAGGGGTTCATTATTCAAGTGAGTCTTCCAAGATTTTGGTTGAAGTGGAGTAAAGCCTTTCTAGGTTTTCCCATATGTTCCTAGACATATATAGATATTCTGTATGCGCTATCATGGAATTGATAATCGATTGAGATAATATGAAGATAAATCTCTTTTCTCTTTCATTCCACTCTCTAAAATTAATTAACTAATCAGGCATTGGATTCATGCATAATATACACCTAATATCTGAGCCACTAATGAGACCCTATAGAACTTTTCCAATGAGATAGCTAGAAATCCTGAACTTCTATGGTTTATAATTATTCTTGTCCAACTTCTAGATTTGAGCATTATAGTTATGAGAAATAACAATAGCATTTACCTGTGTACTTCAAAAGTACCCTAGAAATGAGATTGATGCTCTCCTTCTTCGCTAGTAGAATCTCCTTTTCATTCTGTGTGCATCAAGAAGATTTCCTTTCTTCAATGGCTTCTCCTAATCCTTCTTGAATGTTTTTGTATTTTGAAAAAGTGATAATAGCACTAATGGAAGAATAACCAATGTCCTTATGTAGTGTTGGAGCATAAGTGGCCTCATAGGCACACTGACAATGACTCTATCCTCTCCCATAATTGATTCTCTGAGATCTTAAAAATTGAGCTAGAAAACATTTGTAGACATAAAACATACATAGAGAAATTCTTCATGCAAGTTATTTTATTCAAAATGGGTACTCCTACTAGACGATCCAATGCCTCCAAGACATATAAGGTATAGCCTTCACAAGGCATATATAGATAGACCACTACTCACTTATATACTTAGTTATCTAAGAATATGTAGAGACTCAAAATTATCTTTGTGACAAATTCAGAAGACATAAATAGATTTGAAACAAACCAAAGATTATAAAAAATGAATAGGAATTGACAAGGGAACTCTACTCAAAACTTAAACCAATCTAGAACATTCACAAGAGTATCTCTTTGAACGGTATGGGTGCAAATAGTGTACTTATATCAATCACGCATGAAAGAAGAGAGCTTGCTTAGGTTTGGGACCTTCTATCATGATTTCGAGACTCTAAAAGAACACACTCGTAGATCACATAATTTCAAATCTCAATATGTGATCATATACATGTGAAAACGATTCCCTACAAGTTAGGAAATTCTTCTCCTAGACTTTTAGGCTTTATCAAACCTTAGTGTGTTTGATGGAATTTTATTGTTGTGAATGGACATTGGAATTTATAATTGAAGTATGAATTGTCATGGCTAACTCCTTCCTTCGCATTGCACCACATGGCTTATCCATAAGAAATTGAGAACCTTCTCTGATTCTAGGGTTGTAGGCTTTGTGAAAAGAAATTGATTGAAATTAACGTTAAAATTGCTAGCCATATGAATCCACCTTCAAAATGTAGCCCTATTATTCTTGCTATAGTTCTCGTGAGAAAACTTGGCAAGTAATTATCTCTTGAAATCTTCCCATGTCATATTTTGGGTCTATACGCGAAGCCATATATGCTCCCTAGTAAATCCAAATGTGTTATGAATAAAAGTAAGCTTCTTATGATGTTCACAAAACATGTACTCCTTGGATATTTGCTCATAATGTCGAAGATATGAAGTCACATACATTCCATTGAATTCCCCTAGGTCTGCTTTATCCAGTGCATTCTGGAACCGCTTCCCCTCAAAGTTATTGGCCATTTTTCTATGTGTAGTTTCAATTAATGAATTGTATGGTTGGATATTAGAAGGTAGGCTTGGTATTGAATAATGATGTGTTGCCTGGTCTATGATGCCATGTGTCTGCAGTCTTCACCATCCGTGATCTTCGCAAGTCTCCACTTCCTTGTTCTTTTCAAGTCAATGCACTTGAACATAAAAAATCAGTAAAATTGTTCTCACACACATGCAAACCAATTCACGCTAGGTTGACTTTGTTGTCATGCGGATCTTGGCCGGCATGTTGGTTGTCTGTCGTGCATGGAGATGCTAAAATGTTGCAAATGGGAACCTCATTTTTGCTTAAAAAAAGGAGCTTGGTGCACAGTTTGGGATGGTGAAAATCATAGATAATGTCATTACTGGCCTCTTATTCTTGAGGCAAAAGGATGGCATAGAGATGTTGCATTTAAAAGAATGCAATGTTGCGGGATTTAGCATCATCCTTTGAATTCGTATTCGCATCCGAATTTGTTCAATATTCGAAGTCATTTTGAATAAAAGATGTTGGCAAACAATATCTAGTCTCATCTAGTTATATATTTTAAAAGCCCATTCAAATGATATATCAAGCGTGTAATCTTTTATTAGCCTTTTCTACAATGAAATTGTTTCCACCATACCAGAAAAGGTTATTGAAAACTTGTATGATTCTATGCACAATTCACAAAAACACATATGCTCAGCCTATATCACCAAGGTAGGAAAGTCATACATGTACAATTTCTTTTTTTTCGACGCAGATCATCATACATAATGTTACAAATGTTACATGATCGATTGCTATAATTTGGTAATGATGTGTATGAAGACATTCAAGATCAGCGGGGCGATTCTTTCTCGCTATAAGAAGGTTTTCGTCACTGCTTGTATGTACGGACATTGCTCTCATGGACTACCTGTTTTCCTTCATTCCACACTTAGAAACTGCCTACCCATTTTCCCTCACTGCATACTCAAAAAGGCATTGCGTGTTCTATGCTAAATCTTCTTCTTTGCTATGTTTTATGGTCGCACTCCCTCTCCTCAAACTAGAACACTTGCGAAAAGAGAAAATTTCAGAGATGGAAACGCATTAAATGCTTATAAGCAAACGCTAAGAACTCGAGATTGCAACCCCCATACAATCTTCATAGCAGAATCTCTACCTAAATATGTACACATATCCAAACTACTTGATTAATATCAAATTACAACAGAAAGCGAAATCCAACACAAAAATAGTACTGAACATGTCCTATCACAAATGCATCAGCGCTAGCCAATCACAAATGCAGCAGCGCAAGCCAATGTAACATCATAACATTTCTCACATGTGTATCTGCGGTTCAGAGTCCGATGTCACGGCATCCTTTTATCATAAAGTTTGTTATTGTGCAAGCAAAATCTTTTCCAGAAATTGAGCACTTGTTCAGAAAATCACAAAGACAATCGACAAGAAGAGCGCCAGACAATGGCTTGGAAGATTGCATGCTTATTTATAAAAGCAAATTCGAAATTGCACCACGATCCACAAAGGTGTTTCACAAAGGCAATTACATAACTTTCAGTTTTATCACAAAGAGAATCTACACTAGCAAGCTCGAGAAAGCGTAAAATCCTAAAGGAAATTTTACATGTCTCGAAAGCTTTCGATAAAGCCCTAAAATAAAGGCAATAGATCATGATCGATCATGAAAAGAATATGCTCTTCGCGGAGCTTAAGGTGGCGACTCTCGGCGTGCGTAATGTTGTTGACTCTGTCTCTCTTTATTGCTCATTCGAGCATATTTACACCCGCTCCAATTAAAACGAATTACACAATTCAGTCTCATCTGTTAGGGTTCCCCTGTCCTAAACATATATGTATATGATTCAGCCGTTTAATCTATAGCGTATTCGCCACAGAAGATGAATTACAATGAGCTCCTCGAATTTGCAATAAACGCTGGAGCCGAAACCCGAAAGGCGTATTGTGCTGCAAATTTCAGTTTCACTGATAAACTAGGCATCATATTGCCTTATCACGAATTCCTGATAGGGATGACTCATGATTGTGGAATTCTCAGCTTCGTCTATAGGCAAAGGATACATACTGACAAACAGAAATAGTGAAGTAAAGCTGTAAAGAAAAATGGGGTAGAGAGCCCATATACTTAGATGTGATTCAGTAATGGCGAACAAAGCAACAGGTATCAGAAAGAGCAGCAGCGTACACCATGCCCAAGAGGGTACGATAGATTTTCGTTGGAGCTCCATATTTCTGCGATGCTCAGGTACCACGACCCTCCAGTAGGATGGAGATGATGCGAAAGCGCTAAGATGGGGCTCCTGGAAGACGCTTGCTAATTGCTGAATTATGAGCGAAGATGGCCGTCAGTTATACATGTATACGCACAGGACTTTTGGGGACGATTTCTAGCGGCGCAAAGGAATGGTTGGAATCCTGCACTGTAAATGGCCTTACAGAGTCAAAGAAGCTTGGAAATTGCCGTACAGATTCAGAGAAGGAAGCTGTCCAATGCGCCTTTAGTTTCAAATCTGAGTTGCGTCTCTCAAGATTGAAAACCTCAAAACAGTAAGAGATGTGTTCAAGGAACTATGGTCTCTTGTCAAAGCAAAGCCGCATGTGATTCAATGGAGCGCACGCGCATATTCAAAGCATATTAATCAGTCATGGATGATTTAAGCACGGTTCTGGAGAATTCTGACATTTTCATCACTGCTTACTTCCGACAGATATTTCTCACTTTTCTAGCACGAAAAGTAATTTTATATTTCATTCTTACTGCACGTTGATTGCGCGTACAATGTTTGATTACAATGTACATCTGTAGACCTATTGCCTTGACATATTACACAATAGGAAACTGACAACAAAGGAATATTATTGAGGAAAGATAATCATACCCGACCTGTTATGCTTATTCCAACACCTATAACTTTTAATATAGAGAAGATTAGGCTTTCTTTTATTGAAGTGTGCCCAATAATTTTTTGAGTATAATGAACATTGATTGTAAGGTTTTTCTTCATCATAAAAGGACAGAAAACACCGCAAATCCTTCACTTTTCCGAGGAGAACAAACTCGGCACCTGATTGCGTGATGAAGAATTCATGACAGGGATAACTACTTATTGTGGGATTATCGGCTTCGTCTATAGGCAGACTGAGGAAAAGAAAGAGTGAAGTAAGGCTCGAAAGAGAAAAGGGGTAGAGAGCCCACATACTTTAATGTGAGTGAGTGAGGGAGTATTTTTCTTCCTTGTGTTGTTCGTATGCTTTTAAAGTCCTCAAAATCACCAGCTTTTATTAGATAATTTTGCTAATTTCTACTCATCCTCAACACCCTTTGAGACATAGTTTCATAATTGCATGAAATTTGGTGAGCATACTCCGTGACATTCGCAATTCAATGATAACTTTGTTATGTCCAGGTTATGAAGGGAAAATAAAATATTTGCAACCCTTAATGAAGATTCGTGGACTCTTGTTGCTGTAAATAGTTCATATGATATCTAGTTATTATGGGTGCCATTAGCAAAGATCAAGCGTGTATAAAGTCGTGAGAAAGATATCTTAATAGCACATGTTGGGATAAGTGATATGTTTAGTACAGATTATTAGTCGAAAGAAAAAAAGGTCTCAAGTCGTCCTCCTTCTCAAAAAAAGAAAATGGAAATGCAATTATTAAAACCAAGGTTCCTACGATTGCTACCTTTGGTAAAACTTGCTTGAGAACCTTCTCCAACTTCAGAAGTAGGAACTTCAAGAGGTATTGATGATGGACTAGGTACTAATGTAGGTAATGAAATTCTCTTTGCACTTGTATCTCTTAGGTTTTGAGTAGGCTCATCACCCCTCTTGTATGGCGGAATGTAAGCATCCTAATTCCCTTTGAAAGACGCATATTCATCTTCTTTTATGAATTCTGGAATCACTCTCTTCTTATCATAACTCAATTTTTCTATAACTATGCATTGCATGATAGTAGGATATCACTTGTGTTGGGAACATAGAATCTATATCCTTTGTTTCCAATTGCATAACTAATAAACATGGTTTTAATTGCTTTTATGTAAAAGCTTAGCACAATCTTCATCTCATAATAAGCTTCATTGGGTCTAATGATCGTTAGAGCTTTTGTGGAAGACCTATTCAAAATGTGATTAGTTGTATGTACTACATCAAACCAAAACTTAAGAGAAATCTTTCTGGATGACATCATACTATGCATCATCTCAACGAGTATCCTATTCTTTCTCTTTGCAACACAATTCTGTTTTGGCATGTAAGCAATAGTGATTTGATGTGAGATATCTTTCTCTTCAAGAAAATACTTTAAGTCTTTAGACATGTACTATCCTCCTCTATCACTTCTCAAAATTTGGATCTTTGATTGACTTTCATACTTAACCATAGCTAAGAACTTATTGGAATTAGGAAAAACCTTTGACTTCACTTTAAGATTGTAAGTCCAAGAATATCTTGAGAAATCATGAACTACTGTAATAAAGTACCCGAAACCTTGAATAGAGTCTATTGTAATTGGACCATTCACATCTCAATGTATGATCTAAAACTTCCTTGTGGTTGTGATGTATCCATGCTTCTTGAAAGGCAGTTTGTGAAGCTTCCTGCACAACATCCTTCACATGATTTTGCATCATCTTGTAAAGCAAAAGTAGGTAAACTCTCCATTATACCTTGATGTTTGATATGCTTGAGAGCTTTGTATCTTATATGAGCAAATCTAGCATGCCATAACATCATGTGCAAGGAGCTACTATGTTTGAATGAGAGTAGACTACGGACTCCTAATGACAAAAGGGTTTCTTCTTCTTAACTAAACTCCTATTGAAGAAAAACATGAAGAATATGAAGAAGCCTCTTCTCTGACTTGTCTTGGCCATGGATAAGTGCCATTGATAATATTCCATAAGCCCTTTGATACTAACAAAATTCATCATCATAAAGCTCCACATTAATATTTATACATGCCCTCAAGCTCTTCTTCATTCTCAAGTCTATAGTCACTCATCTTGTTAAGATCGTATGTCAACTATGCTCTCATACCAAATCTGGGTACTCTAAGGTCTTGATACCAATTAATGGAAGTGGGGTGGGCCACAATAATAATAAATTAGAGGTTTATAGGATCTTCTAATAGATGAACCTTAACATACAAACCTTAATACTCAAATAGAAGATGAGTGAGGGAAAGAGAGAGAATAGATAGGATTTCAAGTGTAATGGTAAGCTATGAGGATCACCTACACTAAGGTATATATGAATGTCAAATTACAATGTGTGAATATGATAGAAACTAGAAATATATGTGTCTATGCAGAAATAGGAACTAGATACAAGAGAACTAGATAATGGTAAGCTATGAGGATCACCTACACTAAGGTATATATGAATGTCAAATTACAATGTGTGAATATGATAGAAACTAGAAATATATGTGTCTATGCAGAAATAGGAACTAGGAATATATGCTATCCTCGCTGCCACCCCCACCCGCTGTCCCCACTACCCCCGCTGTCCCCTTCTCTCCCCTCCCGCTATCCCCGCTGCCCCCCCCCCCCCCCCCCCCGCACCTGTAGTCTGCAGCGCCCCCCACCATTCCCCCCCACCCATAGTCTGCAGCCCCCGCACCCCTCCTACTCTTGCCTGCAATCCCCTCTGCCAGCCTTCCCCAACCTCCAGGGTATTGAATCATTGAGTTTGAGGATGAGGGGGATGCCAAAGGCACAATGAAGGCCAGGATGGTTATGACTTTGATGGATGCATGCTACGGGTTGAACTTGCACATGGTGGTCATGGTCCATCTTACTCATCTGATCGATATAGTAGCTACAACTACACAGGTGGTCGAGTAGGTGGTGTCTCAAGGCGTTCAGAATATAGAATCCTTGTGACTCGTTTACCGGCTTCAGCTTCTTGGCAAGATCCGAAGGACCACATGCGTCGTGCTAGTGATGTTTGTGCTGCATAAGTTTTCTGTGATGGGAGGGGTGCTCTCTGGTTTCTCTTTGTGTTTTTTCTTCATGTTCTTTTGTAACCTATCAGTAGGATGGTATACCTCGTACCAGTCCATCCACATTATATGGTTTTCCATAATTTCCATTTGTCATGATGTATGGCGCTTGGACAAAGGACTTTTTCAGCACACAATAGTATGGTAGTGAGAGAGAGAGGGAGAAAGCAAAAGCAAGGGTGCCCACGGGTTTATGTATGGCCTTTGGATCGATATGTAGGAGGGAGTGCAATATCACATGGAGGCTAGACATGTACTACTACTTGTAAATTGTCCTCTGGGACATGTGTCTCCTGCCCAAGGCACTTTGTATATGGCCACTATTAATTTAAATTTTCCTTGTTTCTTCAAAAAAAAAAAAAAATCACATGGAGGCAAGCGGGAGATGCTTGCGTTTAATTTGAGTAAATTGGATGTTGTTGTCAATCAAGGAAAAGCCAAGAAAATGACTGAAATTGGCTTTTACCATATCTATTTAGATAATTATTTGATATAGGTGTTAGCTTTCAAGAGCAGCCATGAGCCGTGCAAGTCGCACGATTTATGTTGGTAATCTTCCAGGAGACATCCGTGAGAGAGAGATTGAAGACTTGTTTTACAAGTATGGGCATAGTGGATATTGACCTCCCATACCCCCCACAACCTCCCACGACTCCACCCACACCCCCCACAACCTCCCACCACGCTACCCACACCTCCCGCACCCCCCACAACCTCCCACCACTCCACCCACACCTTCCACACCCCCCACAACCTCGCACCACTCTACCCACACCCCCCACAACCTCCCACCACTCCACCCACACCTCCCACAACCCCCACAACCTCCACAACCTCCCACCACTCCACCCACACCTCCCACACCCCCCACAACCTCCACAACCTCCCGCCACTCTACCCACACCTCCCACACCTCCCACACCCCCCACAACCTCCCAGCACTCCACCCACACCTCCCACACTCCCCACAACCTCCCACCACTCTACCAACACCCTCCACAACCTCCACAACCTCCCACCACTGTACCCACACCTCCCACACCCCCCACAACATCCCACCACTTTACCCACAACTCCCACACCCCCCACAACCTCCCACCACTCTACCCACACCCCCCACAACCTCCACAACCTCCCATCACTCCACCCACACCTCCCACACCCCACAAACTCTCCACAACCTCCACAACCTCCCACCACTCTACCCACACGTTTCACACCCCCCACAACCTCCCACCACTCCACCCACACCTCTCACACCCCCCACTGAAAGAACTTGGAGAAGCTTGTAGAAGGTAGAAAAGTGTGTTTCGAAGCGACGAAGTTTGGTCAAGCCAACCAGCACAAGACCAGCCCTTGAGCTTATGGAGACTCAAATAGACCTTATAGGCATGTGATAAGTGCAAAGAAATGCAATATCTACTTTGGAGCATCAAGGATAATGAGTCGATACAAAACAGATAGGTTCGTGGGTCGATTAACTCAAAAAACTTACTATCTATGGAAGAGACAATGAACTTCAAATGCCCATAGCGACCAGCATGATTACAATTAGAAAAACTCCTTTTATGGGAGTGATACACATAGGGTTGAGTGTATGGAATGCACAAAAGTATAAGGAATAAGCAAAATATGCTATAGGAATGAATGCGACATTCACCGGTGGTACTTCCTATTTTTCAGGAATACGGAGAGATTGACCCCGAGACAGTAAAACTCGGATCTCTCCCAATCTACTGACCCAAATGCTATGAAACTTTATAGGCATATACTAGAAACTTATATCTTTCCAATCAGTCATCTTGCACTCAATTTGGAGCTGTGGAGAGAGAGCCGATTACTGTTGGCGAAGAAGATGATGTGGAGAATTTAGGGAACAAGACAATGATGGTCACAAGTGTATGTATATTGCTTCCATGTAATGTAAAAATGATTTCAAGTTTCTATATAGACTCTAGGAGTGTTCCACGACTTTTACAAGTTGAATTTGAATTCAAATGAAGGTGGAAATGGTTGTTGGAGGGAATCAATTCACTTTCCTACAATCTAGGAAAAGTGAAGATCTAGTTTGATCTACTTTTAGGTGATTTGATTTGCTTGATTGAATGCAACTTCAACCACCATAAAATGCGTGGGATTTTGGCCCTATATTTCTACTGTTACATGTGTAAAGCTCAAGGCTTTTACAAGGGGAAATGAACCATAAAAAATCTCTCAAAAAATACAATAAATGAGCATAAGAAAAACAACTCTCCAACGGATATTTTTCCGACGTGATAGCCTTTGATTTAGATGAAATCCACCTCAAGCATAGTGTAAGATTGATGTTCCAATAGCTCCCCCTCAAGCTAAAGTATGCTTGAGTCTTCATTCTCTGATAGGTTGAATACCTGCCATAGCTTTGAATCTACAAAGCTTTATTCTATCAAGTGCCTTCGTCATCATATCTACTACTTGCTTTTCAGTTCGAACAAAAGAAATGTCAATCTCCTTTGCCATGAGCTTCTCCCTCATGAAGTGGTAATGGACCTCTATATGCTTGGTTCTCGCATGGAAAATAGGATTTGCTGCTAGATGCATGGAACTTACATTATCTCCAAATATGTGAGGTTTGAACTCACAAGTCCCAAATTTGTATACAATGCTTTTAACCATATTGCCTCTTGAGTTGCTATGGTCAAGCCTTTGTACTCTGCTTCAGTTGAAGATAAAGCAACTATTGGTTGCTTCTTGGAACTCCATGACACTAGCTCTGAACCTGCAAATGCTAAGTAACCACATGTACTTTTTCTATCATCCTTAGCTCCTGCCAATCTGCATCTAAGTAGATTTTGATATCCAAATCTAAAAAGTAAGGATTGAATATACCTTCGTTGATCGTACCTTTGAGATACTTAAGTACTCGCTTAGCCACATCCATGTGTGGTCTTCTCGGTGAGTGCATGAACTGACTAAGCACTCCCACACTATATGAGACGTCTACCCTTGTATGAGTAGCATATATCAAGCTACCTACCAAGCTTTGATACTCTTTAATGTCTTCAATTTTCTCGCCTTCATAAACACTTAGTTTATGATTCATCTCCAAAGGTGTACCTGCCGGTTTAGTGTTCTCCATTTTGAACTTGAGAAGAAGATCGTGAATGTATCTTCTTTGAGTCAAATACATTTTGTCATCTGTGTATATCACCCGCATACCTAGGAAATATGTGAGCTCACCTAGGTCACTGATTTTGAACTCCTCTTGCATGTGTCTTTTGATCCTTTGAATGCCATTTAGATCATCACCTATCACAATAATGTCATCTACATATACACATAGATAGATAACCTCATTGTGATCGCTTTTGATGAATAGAGAAGGATCTGAGCTGCTAGCTTTGAACCCTTGATCTTGAAGATATGTAACCAACCTCTAATTCCAAGCTCTTGGAGCTTGTTTCAATCCATACAATGCTTTCTTAAGTCTGCAAACATAAGATGGATAATTAGGGTTTTCAAAACCTGGTGGTTGTGATATGTATACCTCTTCACTTATCCAACCATCCGAGAATGCATTTTTCACATCAAGTTGGAGGAGTCTCCAATTCCTTGCAGCAGCTACACTTATCAATGTCCTAATTGTAGTCATCTTTCTTCTTCTCTAATTGAAATTTATATGCTTTTATTTATGCACACATAAGACTTTCTCTCTCTCACAACACATACATCTTCTTCTCTAATTCAATTTTACATGCTTTTATTTATGCACACATAACACTTTCTCTCTCTCACAACACAACAGCCCTGTATCCACCCATACATCTTCTTCTCTAATTCAATTTTATATGCTTTTATTTATGCACACATAACACTTTCTCTCTCTCACAACGCAACATCACTGTAGTTCTCACACGTCATATAACGCCATGTCGCTACAAAAGTTTTTGTAGCACTTCCCTAGGAAAATGAAGCCTTTAATCGCGAGCCATGCCACCTCTTGTATGTTCTTTTGCCACCTCATGGATATGATGCTCTCCATGACATTCGAGCTGTCTAATCGCAAATGATGAGACCTCTCTCCATGGTTGCTTGCAAAGATCATTGCCAATAAATTGAAGCTATCCATAGGGAGATTAAAAAAAATTATGGAGAGGCTTGAGTCATTTCGAACTTAAAACAAGAGTGAAGCACATGTTTGGATATAGGGAACTTGAAAAAAATTTGATGTCGTTTGAAGAGAATGGAAAAACAAAAATCTACATTTGTGAGCCACATGTGTTGTATATAAGAATATAGATTAAAAATGGAAATCGTGCCCAAGAGATCCATGGCATTTACATTTTAGACTTTTAGATAATGTGAGTGCTTTTGGATTGTGACCAATAAATTGGTCATATTCTTTAAATAAGGAAGTGGATTATTGTAGAGGAGGTACTGGGGTATCCACTTTTAACAAAAGTAGAGAATGAGAACTAAACACGTCCAGTACATCACCTACTCAAGGGGGGTTCTCTTTAGGGAAATATACCCTTTAACATTTCTGTGAACAGGTAGATAACACGGATTGCACCGAGTGGTACATACTTCAGAAAATATGAATAACAATTGGCCAAGGAAGAACATACACGTCTTGATTCGATTCAGATGATTTCAAGATTTGACAAGGAAATGCTCAAGAACTAATGCTCAGAGCTTCGTGGTACTCTATGCAGATAAATACAGATCAATACAAACGATGAAGGAATTGCTCAAAAGAGTAGAGCTTAACACTAATAGTGTCTTACAGAAAAGAAAGAAAATCCAAGACACTCTCTTACACTATAGTGCTCATAGCCCTCCACTGAGAAGCCTACCCTCTGTATCCACACTACAGAGTAGCTCCTACAATCGGCTTGAAACCACCAAGTGCAAGAGAGAACTTCTGCACGTATACACGCGTCAAAGTAACTCCGAAAATGTACCAAAAGTGTGTACCCAAATGAGCACAAATCCCTTGTTTTATAGGCCTCAATAGGCCAAGAGAGCCTTGCCGAATCTTCACGTCCAAAGCTCACGCGCCGGTTAACCACCCAAATTGGAGGGGTAAGTCAATTATTCCCTTGATTTGAATTGGATCCCCAAAGATAGGTAGTCGCCGTGAATGGTTGGTGGCAAATGGCAAGAATCTTTTCTTCACTTCTACTTTTTACACTGCACACTTTTTTCCCTTTTTGAGGACTGTTTAGAGCGTGATTTTTTCACCTTCCAGCTGTTCCTCATACCTTCTTATCCAGCCCTATCTATAGCATTGTCAGTCAGAGTAATCTCTTCTTCAGTACCTCCTTCGTCATCTTCATCGATCCCTTTATGAGATTTGCATTCTCTTAGCAGTAGCCGAATATGAAGACTGCTTCTCCAATTGCCTTGATTTGTAGTGGGGTTGGGGTTCGGGTTGAGTGGAGTGGGGTTGAGTGGGGGCGGGGATGAGGGTGAGGCGCTAGGGGTTGGGGTTGAGTGGGGTTGGGGGGGCTAGGTTGGGTTGGGTGGAGTGGGGTTGAGTGAGGGCGGGGATGAGAGTGAGGCGCTAGGGGTTGGGGTTGAGTGGAGTGGGGTTGAGTGGGGGCGGGGATGAGGGTGAGGCGCTAGGGGTTGGGGTTGAGTGGGATTGGGGGGGCTAGGTTGGGTTGGGTGGAGTGGGGTTGAGTGAGGGCGGGGATGAGAGTGAGGCACTAGGGGTTGGGGTTGAGTGGGGTTGGGGGGGGCTAGGTTGGGTTGAGCGGAGTGGGGTTGAGAGGGGGCGCATGGGGTGGAGTTGAGGGGGGTTGAGTGGGGTTGTGAGGGGTTGCGTGGGGTGGGGTTGAGGGGGGTTGAGTGGGGTTGAGTGGGGTTGAGAGGGGCTAGGTTGGGTTGAGCGGAGTGGGGTTGAGAGGGGGCGCATGGGGTGGAGTTGAGGGGGGTTGAGTGGGGTTGTGAGGGGTTGCGTGGGGTGGGGTTGAGGGGGGTTGAGTGGGGTTGAGTGGGGTTGAGAGGGGTCCAAAAAGGAGGTACTGATGCTCTGGCCGTTGATTCTCCCATCAATACGTGAAAGAAGGAGCCTGCCCGACCCAAGTGGAAGACAAAGCGAGAGAGGAAAAGAGAAGGAGTACTACAGACCCCCACATCAAGCTTTTGCACCGTCTCGGTGCAATAACTCCTTTATTTGCTTATTCCCTCAAAATGAACTGCAGAAAATGGAAGACTACGGTATGTACAGTGAGATAAAATAAATTTCATCTGCTTATCTCAATTCAAGTAACTTTTCACTCTGGAGATGTTGACTAAGGGCAACCTTTTACCCTGCAGATCTTCCATATGCACTGCGCCATGTGGCAATACTTTGATAACCTTATATGGTCCTACCCATTTAGGTGCCAATTTAGTTGAAATTGCTGGGACTTGATGCACTAAAACCATAGATCCTTCTTGTACTTCATTGGTCCTCAGATACTTGTCATGCAGTCTTTTGCGCTCTTCTTGTTTTACCTGAAGTTTTTGCATTGCTTTTTCTCTGTATTCTTCTAATGCCACCAATCTCTGAATGGGAGGTTCCATTCCAATGGTTTTGATTCCTATGTCCTTTCTGATAATGAACTCAAATGGTGCCAATGCCTCTTTTCCATAAACTAAACGAAATGGAGTTTCACCTGTGGTTCCCCTCTTCGTGGTTCTGAAAGCCCAAATTGCACCAATTAGTGCTAGTGGCCAAGAGCTTTGATGATCAAAAGATAATTTGCGAAGTAGTCCAATCAAAATCTTATTGGAACTCTCTGCTTGGCCATTTGCCCTTGGGTAATAGGCACAAGATTTTTTATGGAAGATCTTGTACCTGTCAAATATAAACTGGAGCAATTGATTTACAAAATGTGTGCCTCTATCACTAGTAATCTCCAGTGGGCAACCAAATCTTGAAAAAATACGTTTATACATAAACTTAGCTACTGTTAAAGCCGTGCAGTCCACAGTAGCTTTAGCCTCTATCCATTTAGTGGCATAGCATGTGGCCATCAAAATATACTTTTTACCTCCTGGTTGCCCAGTTGGGCTAACTGGCCCTATGAAATCAAGACCCCATCGTTCAAATGGGAGCCATCCTGTAGATATGACCAATGGTTGGAAATTCAATCTGGTTGGCGCGGGAGCACACCTCTGGCAGATGTGGCATTCTTTGGCGAACTTGATTGCATCTTTGAAAATATGAGGCCACCATAAACCTTTGTGGATGATTCTATGAGCCAATTCTTCCCCCTTGAGATGTCCTTCACTGTGTGCAGCTTCTAGCAGAAGATTTACCTCCTCTGGATAGACACACCTTCTCAGTATATCATCTTGACAGTATTTATATAAATTTCCGTTTATAAGAGAATATGCTTTGGTTTTCAAGAGCAATCTTCTCTTTTCTACAGGTGTCAAGTGTTCTGGGATCTTTCCAGTAGTGAGAACATGAAGAATTTCATCATACCAACCAGTTCGAATTGTTACTAGAAAAAGATTGCTATCCACCAATTCGTCATTAATACCTGTTGCCTTTTCGCTCATTGCCGTCCTGGACACTTGATCTGCCATGTAGTGCTCTTTTCCTGGCTTAATATGAATATCAAAATTAAATTCTTGAAATAGGAGTAACCATCGCCAAATCCTTCCAGCTACTCTGGGCTTGTTAATCAGGTACTTCAAAGGTTGATGATCAGTTATGACAATAAAATGCACACCTAAGAGGTAATGCCGGAATTTTTGAAGAGCGAACACGATAGCCAAACCTTCCCTTTCAGTAGTGCTGTAGTTCCTCTCTGCTTTGGTAAGCAATCTGCTAGCATAAACGATAGGTTGGTCTATCTTCTGTGATGATGGTTGAGCCAAGACTGCTCCAACTGCATGAAGACTGGCATCTGTATGTACATGGAACTCTAATGACCAATTAGGAACAGTTAAAAGAGGAGCAGTACATAGTCTCAATTTTAATTCGCAAAATGCTTTCTCAGCTTCAGGAGTCCATAAGAAAGGGACATTCTTACTTGTAAGCCTGGACAAAGGCTTAGCTATTTCTGAATACATTCTGATAAATCGTCTATGATATCCTGCATGGCCCAAGAAACTTTGCACTTCCTTTGGGCTTTGTGGAATTGGCATAGAAAGGATAGCGGTGATCTTTGCTGGATCAACCGTTATCCCTTCAACTGATACTATGTGGCCCAGGAGAGTACCTTTGGTCACCAAAAAATGACATTTAGCAGGATTCAACTTCAAACCTGTTTTGAGACACTGCTCAAAGATTTCCTTTAGATTATCCAAATGGTTATTGAAATCTTGAACTATTGCCCTCTTGTCTATTCCTGAGAATACTGAAAAATCATCCATAAAAATGCGCAGAAATGAGGTTAACCATTTCCCTAGTATGAGGTACATAGTCCTATTGAAAGATGCTGGTGCATTCTTCAAGCCAAAAGCCATACGGGTATAAACATATGTGCCCCATGGTGTAACAAAAGCCGTCTTGTCTCTATCTTCAGGATGAATGTCTATCTGATTGTAGCCACTGAATCCATCAAGAAAACTATATAAAGAGTGTCCGGCTACTTCTTCAAGCACCTGCTCTGTGAATGGTTGGGGAAAGCCATCTTGAATAGTTACTTTATTCAAGGCACGAAAATCAACACATACTCTTATTTTGCCGTTTTTCTTTGGTACAATGACCATGGAAGACAGCCACCGTGAGTGTTCTACCGGAACAATAATACCTGCCTCTTCCAATTTTGTGATTTCTAACTTTACTGCCTCTGCATACTTTGGATTCAGTCGGTAAGGCCTACTTCTTGCAGGTGAAGCTCCTTCCATTAAGGGTATTCGGTGTAATCCAAGCTCCTCAGGTATCCCTGTTAAGTCTTTATAGGACCATGCAAAGACACTTTTATAGGTAAAAAGTAGGGAAGTTACCTTCTGCAATAAAGGTGGATAGTGCCATAACCAAGAAGCCAAGTGAACCATCTGAGGATTCTCTTCATCTCCAAGATTTACTTCTTGAACATACTTTTCAGAATTGGACTCACTTGAAAGTTCATCTCCACTGTATGCAGGAGCAGAGTTCAATTTATGATCCACAATTTGTTCCTTGATCCATCCTAAGGGTATATTTGAGAATGGTAGTTCTTGAAGGTCGCAATTATCTTCCCCAGATGCAGGCACAACTTTGTCTCTTTCTGGTCCTGCAAGCATAAAATCATCTGATTCCTCATGTTTACCTGCTTTTTCCCTACATACCTTCTTAGTGGCGCTAAGTGTTGAATTTTGATTATCTGATTCAATTGGAGATTTCTGTCCTTCCGGAGGTGCCTGCAAAAAATAAGCTTGACTTCCTTGCTTACTCTTTTCTATTTCGTTCATGTGAAGAACATCAGTTTTTCCTTCTTCTCGTCCTCCTTGTGTTGCTTCTGCAAAATCTTCATTTACCTCACATATCTCCACTGTGCAGCATTGTGCACTTCCCATCATCCAACTTAATAGGGCATCATCTTCTGAAGGCATTACCTGAGCTTCCATTGCATATCCAGTAGCCTTGTTGATGTCTGATCCTTCTTCCAAATGTATCTGTAATTGATTGTTAGTACATGTGGAAATCCATAACTTGTTCTTTCCCCAATCCTGTAGAGCCTTTGCTTGCCTTAACCAAGGCCTTCCCAGGAGTAGAGGGTATGAGGTCTCCTGAGGCAGGGCAATAACAACAAAGTCTAAAACAAAATGACAACCCTGCACTATCATAAGTACCTTTTCAACAATGCCCACTGGTGCCACCCGACGTTGATCTGCTAAGGTGACTGTGAAGGGTGCTGCCTTTGTGGGATTGAGCCTTAGTTTCTTCATAGTGAAATCAGGCATCAAATTGATGTCGGAACCTCCATCTATAATAACACCTGCTAGAACTTCATCCTTGATTAAAACGGATAATCTTGAGCTCTGATAATCAGCCAAGGGTGCAGGAGGAAAGTCCACCATAAAACCCTCTATGTTAGGAGGTGAGCACAAGCATGCAGAATGTATAATCTTCAGCAGATCACTTCTTACTTTAGGATCTATCTTTATGAGTTGATACAGGCTAATCTTATGATGAATACCTTTCAAAATTTCTTCAATGTCCACTTCTTGCTTGCCTTCAGAAGTACTCGTTGGTTGATCTTTTAGCAAAGTAGTTGCCCTCTCATAAGCTTCTTCCATTTCTTCTTGGTCCTTCCATCCCACCTTCTTTTCTATAACTCTATCTTTGAGTCCTTGTTGTTCCTCCTTTTGGGCTACTGCCGCTTGCCTGGCTCTGGTCATTATTGGCATGGATGAAGATGAAACAACATAAGATTGAGCTGTCATACCTTCTATAGGTGGGGAGACTGTAATCATGTGAATAGGAGCCGGACGACCTCTTGGGCAATCTCTGGTGTAGTGATCCTTAGCATCTGGACAGTGTTGACAAGGGGGTGCGTCCTCTGGAAGAGAACACCTGTTCTGCATATGGCCATACTCCCCACATCGGTAACACATTAGAGGCCTATTGTATCTAGGCCGAGTTGGGCGGGTCTCTTCTCTATTAGGTGCATTAGCAGTGCTAGCATAATATGAATCTACACCTTGATGGTTACCTCGCTGTTGTGTCCCCTTAAGGTAGTAGCAGTCTCTTGCCTCATGACCCTCTTTGCCACAGAACTGACAACTGACTCTGTTAGGACAATTTACATTGGAATGTCCATTATTATTACATATTGTATACCAAACCTGTCTTCGTATGTCCTGGGTAGTCCGCAAGTCTTCAAGCTCACGCCTAAGTTGAGACACTTCATCCATATTATGAGTTGAGAGTGGCGGTATGACCTTCTCTTCTTGGCGACTTTGCTGCATCCTTAAGGCTTCCAACTCCTTCCTGAGTTGCCCGATCGGATCCAAATCGGATGCATAGTTTGGTTGAGACTCTACTTCAAAATGTATTCTAGCCTCCTCAATTCGTGATGCAGTTGCCACAAAATCATCAAGTGTTGCATCCAGTCTGAGGGATTCCCGAAGCTTTTGTTGAGATGACTTAGGCAGAGCCTTCTCAATCCATTTTTTGACTAAAAAATCACCTGGAGCATGAGGCAAACGAGAAACAAGTGCTTTAGTTCTTGTGTGTAATTCATGGAAGGATTCACGTGCTCGTAATTTTAGGTTCTCTAGCTGGTCCAGAGCTCGTTCTGAGGAGTCGCTTGGTCGAAATGTCCGCGAGAATGCCGCTTTTAGTGCCTCCCACGTAGTGAAGTGCCCATCAGCATACTGGCTATACCATTTGTCCGCAAGGCCTTCCAATGTAGATGGAAAGAGCACCAACATTGCATCCTCCCGGTTCTGCAATCCTCTTCCACGACATAATGAGACGAATCTCCTCACGTGGTCATCTGCATCTTCATAAGCCAATCCTTTAAATGTAGGAAACTTGATGTTCAACCTAGAGAGTAAATGGGAAAGATCCTCCATTGGTGCCGGCGCTTCTTCTGAAGTATCTGAGGAAAAATCTAAGGTTCTCCTATGCTTCTCTTTTGATAATGGTGTTACTCCCAAATCAATGGATAGATTCAAGGATGGTGGAGGAGAGGTAAGCTCACTGGTTGTGGTTATTTCTAACTTGTTGAGACGCTTCCGTTCACGATGAGACTCCTTGTCCGCCCGCGTATGGGTCATGTACCTATTCGCAATTACAATAGGGCGACAATCCTCTCACAGAAATGCAAAGGTCCCACCGTGCGTGCCAAACTGTAGAGGAGGTACTGGGGTATCCACTTTTAACAAAAGTAGAGAATGAGAACTAAACACGTCCAGTACATCACCTACTCAAGGGGGGTTCTCTTTAGGGAAATATACCCTTTAACATTTCTGTGAACAGGTAGATAACACGGATTGCACCGAGTGGTACATACTTCAGAAAATATGAATAACAATTGGCCAAGGAAGAACATACACGTCTTGATTCGATTCAGATGATTTCAAGATTTGACAAGGAAATGCTCAAGAACTAATGCTCAGAGCTTCGTGGTACTCTATGCAGATAAATACAGATCAATACAAACGATGAAGGAATTGCTCAAAAGAGTAGAGCTTAACACTAATAGTGTCTTACAGAAAAGAAAGAAAATCCAAGACACTCTCTTACACTATAGTGCTCATAGCCCTCCACTGAGAAGCCTACCCTCTGTATCCACACTACAGAGTAGCTCCTACAATCGGCTTGAAACCACCAAGTGCAAGAGAGAACTTCTGCACGTATACACGCGTCAAAGTAACTCCGAAAATGTACCAAAAGTGTGTACCCAAATGAGCACAAATCCCTTGTTTTATAGGCCTCAATAGGCCAAGAGAGCCTTGCCGAATCTTCACGTCCAAAGCTCACGCGCCGGTTAACCACCCAAATTGGAGGGGTAAGTCAATTATTCCCTTGATTTGAATTGGATCCCCAAAGATAGGTAGTCGCCGTGAATGGTTGGTGGCAAATGGCAAGAATCTTTTCTTCACTTCTACTTTTTACACTGCACACTTTTTTCCCTTTTTGAGGACTGTTTAGAGCGTGATTTTTTCACCTTCCAGCTGTTCCTCATACCTTCTTATCCAGCCCTATCTATAGCATTGTCAGTCAGAGTAATCTCTTCTTCAGTACCTCCTTCGTCATCTTCATCGATCCCTTTATGAGATTTGCATTCTCTTAGCAGTAGCCGAATATGAAGACTGCTTCTCCAATTGCCTTGATTTGTAGTGGGGTTGGGGTTCGGGTTGAGTGGAGTGGGGTTGAGTGGGGGCGGGGATGAGGGTGAGGCGCTAGGGGTTGGGGTTGAGTGGGGTTGGGGGGGCTAGGTTGGGTTGGGTGGAGTGGGGTTGAGTGAGGGCGGGGATGAGAGTGAGGCGCTAGGGGTTGGGGTTGAGTGGAGTGGGGTTGAGTGGGGGCGGGGATGAGGGTGAGGCGCTAGGGGTTGGGGTTGAGTGGGGTTGGGGGGGCTAGGTTGGGTTGGGTGGAGTGGGGTTGAGTGAGGGCGGGGATGAGAGTGAGGTGCTAGGGGTTGGGGTTGAGTGGGGTTGGGGGGGGCTAGGTTGGGTTGAGCGGAGTGGGGTTGAGAGGGGGCGCATGGGGTGGAGTTGAGGGGGGTTGAGTGGGGTTGTGAGGGGTTGCGTGGGGTGGGGTTGAGGGGGGTTGAGTGGGGTTGAGTGGGGTTGAGAGGGGCTAGGTTGGGTTGAGCGGAGTGGGGTTGAGAGGGGGCGCATGGGGTGGAGTTGAGGGGGGTTGAGTGGGGTTGTGAGGGGTTGTGTGGGGTGGGGTTGAGGGGGGTTGAGTGGGGTTGAGTGGGGTTGAGAGGGGTCCAAAAAGGAGGTACTGATGCTCTGGCCGTTGATTCTCCCATCAATACGTGAAAGAAGGAGCCTGCCCGACCCAAGTGGAAGACAAAGCGAGAGAGGAAAAGAGAAGGAGTACTACAATTATAATATGATATCATGCTTCACTATAAAAAAAGACATCTTGTATTATCCCTTATGAATCTATGCAAGCACGTAATAAAAGAAAACGAGTGTTTATGTAGCTCTTATTGATGAAACATAATTAAAAGCTTTTTTATCTAGAATCTTTTAGATCTAAAACTTTTGAGACCTAAAACCTTTTCAATCGAAAAACTTTTCAATCTAAAATGTATTCAATCTAAAACCTTTTTGATAAAAAAAAATTCAATCTAAAATTTTTTCAATCAAAAATCTTTTCTATCTAAATTATTTTGGATCAAAAGATTATGGATCGAAAAAAGAGGGCATACAAATTTTTATTGGAGGATATTTAGAAAATCTCAAATTTTTTGAACTTAATCGGTATTTTTTCATTCGTCTGTCAAATAAATGCAACCTAGGTTGCAATCCATGGATGAAGATGTTAGACAATACCCATGAAGATGAAAATAATAGCACTCAATAGCGTTGTGCTTTCTCTATCCGGTAATAGTAAAAGGACACCACCCTCAATCATAATGCACTAGCAGTGCCTCGTAAGCTTGAACAAAAATTTTTAAGAATGCCAAATTCACCATGCTTCTTCGTTGAGCTCAACCAACATTACAGATGTCTCCCATCAAAGAAATCCTATGATTAATAATTGTTTCCGAGATGGTGAGCAACACAATGCTTTATTTTTTTTCCATGAGATTTCCCACATTGGTATACTGCATGGCCTAAAATGCAAGATAATGAAATTTTCATTGTACTTCCTATGATTTACAAATTACAATTCATTATCATATTCTCTAGTCTATAGAGAGCTTGGAGATTTAAGGTATTTTCTAGGTGTTGAAGTCATGCACAAGGACCATGGTATTTGTGTTCTGCAAACAAAGCATATTTTGGATGTATTTAAAAAGTATGGACTTAACGCATGCAAACCATAGATCAAACATATGGAGGTAAATACAAAATTAACTTCAATGGATTATCATGAAGTATAGGATCCACTTTTGTATGACATTATAGTAGGATCATTGAGCTATGCGAGACTTCTATCCAAGTCTTCATCATTAATAACTATTTGCCTCTTACTCATGGCCGTTCTTAATGCTTTAATTGCCATGTAGTGCCCTTTTCCTCGCTTAATGTGAGTCCCAAAATCATATTCTTGAAATAGTAGTGTGTAGAGGAGGTACTGGGGTATCTACTTTTAGCAGGAGCATGCAACATGCACTTCCTGTACTTTGCCTACTCAAGGGAGGTTCTCCTTAGGAAAATATACCCTTTAACACTTCTGTGAGCAGGCAGACAACAATAATTGCACAATATTGTAAGTGCTCAGAAAGAAGATTACTGACATATCATATCAGTGAAGGCTGGAACCACTCCTTACTTTGAACAGGTGATTACAATGTAGGCCAAAGAAATGCTCTAAAGTTGTTGCTCTGGGCTAACATGCCATTCCAAAATTAAACAACATAAATACAAGAGAACCATCCAAACTAGATGAAGACTTGCATTGAACACAACTAGATGAAGACTTGCACTGCTCAGTACAAAGGTATGAAGACTTGCTATAATGGAAGAGCATGGAAATACCACTGACTCAAACTGAATGACAAAACTAAGCCACTTCTTTACACTACATTGCTATTAGCCCTCCACTAAGAAGCCCACGCTCTGTATCCTCACCATAGAGTGACTTGCTATAGTAGGCTTGTAGCCACAGAATGCAAAGAGAGGACCAAAGGAGATGCCAAAGTCCTCTGTACCTGTGTGTATCTCAGTCCACTAATGAATATAATTCCATTGCTTTTATAGGCTCCAATAGGCCAAAAGGGCCTTGCCGATTTCCCATGTTCACTGAACATGCGCTGATTGATTGCCCCAAAATTGGAGGGGTAGATCAAATATGCCACCAGTCTTGAATTGGATCCTCAAAAATAAGCAGTCGACATGAATGGTTGGCGGCAACAGATATTTCTCCACTCACTTTTACCACTTACACTTTTACTGTCACTTTTGCATGCAAGCTGAGATCCTCATTTTGTGCTACCCATGATATTCGAATGATTCTGAGAAGCACATCCTTCACATAACTTTTGTAGTAGCTTTTGACCCTTACATATTGAGTAGGAGAGATGGTGGGTGGTGTGGGAGGTGTGGGTGGAGTGATGGTAAGTTGTGGGGGTGTGGGAAGTGTGGGGGGTTGTGGGGGATGTGGGAGGGGTGGGTAGAGTGGTGGGAGGTTGTGGGGGGTGTGGGAGGTGTGAATGGAATAATTGGAGGTTGTGGAGGTTGTGGGGGGTGTGTGGGTGGAGTGGGGGGAGGTTGTTGGGGGTGTGGGAGGTATGGGTGGAGTGGTGGGAGGTTGTGGGGGGTGTGGGAGGTGTGGGTAGAGTGGTGGGAGATCATGGGGGCTGTGCGAGGTGTGGGTGGAGTGGTGGGAGGTTGTGGGGGGTGTGGGAGGTGTGGGTAGAGTGGTGGGAGGTTGTGCAGGTTGTGGGGGGTGTGGGAGGTGTGGGTGGAGTGGTGGGAGGTTGTGGGGCATGTGGGAGGTGTAGGTGGAGTTGTGGGAGGTTGTGGGGGGTGTGGGTAGAGTGGTGGGAGGTTGTGGGGGGTGTGGGAGGTGTGGGTGGAGTGGTGGGAGGTTGTGGGGGGTGTGGCAGGTGTGTGTAGAGTGGTGCGAGGTTGTGGAGGTTGTGGGGGGTGTGGGAGGTTGTGGGTGTTGGAACATCAAGCTTAGACTATGCTGGAGGTGGATTTGATCTACATCAAAGGCTATCACGTCATAAGAATATCCGTTGGAGAGTTCTTTTTCTTATGCTCATTTATTGTATTTTTGGGAGATTTTCGATGGTTCATTTACCGTTGTAAAAGCCTTGAGCTTTGCACATGTAAAGGTAGAAATATAGAGCCAAAATCCAACGAATTTGTGGTGGTTGAAGTTGCATTCAATCAAGCAAATCAAATCACTTAAAAGTAGATCAAACTAGATCTTCACTTTTCCTAGATTATAGGAAAGTGAATTGATTCCCTCCAAAAACCATTTCCACCTTCATTTGAATTCAAATTCAACTTGTAAAAGTCATGGAAAACTCCTAGATTCTATATAAAGACTTGAAATCACTTGTACATTACATGGAAGTAATATACATGCACTTGTGACCATCATTGTCTTGTTCCTTCAATTCTCTGCATCATCTTCTTCGCCAACAGTAATCTTGTAGAGGCTGCTGCTCTCTCTCCAGAGCGTTAAATTGCATGCAAGATGCCTCACTGGAAAGGTATAAGTGTATAGTTTATGCCTATAAATGTTCATAGCATTTGGTTCAGTAGATTGGGAAAATCTGAGTTTTACTGTCTCGGGGTCAATCTCTACGTATTCCTGAAAAATAGGAAGTACCATCGGTGAATGTCGCATTCATTCCTATAGCACATTTTGCTTATTCCTTATACTTTTGTGCATTACATACACTCAACCCTATGTGTATGAAGCCCATAAAAGGATTTATTTCTAATTGTAATCACGCTGGTTGCTATGGGCATTTGAATTTCATTGTCTCTTCCATAGATAGTAAGTTTTTTGAGCTAGTCGACCCGCAAACCTATCTGTTTTGTATCGACTCATTATCCTTGATTCTCCAAAGTACATAGTGCATTTCTTTGCACTTATCACATGCCTATAAGGTCTATTTGAGTCTCCATAAGCTCAAGGGATGGTCTTGTGCCTGTTGGCTTGACCAAACTTCGTCGCTTCGAAACACACTTCTCTACCTTCTACAAGCTTCTCCAAGTTGTTTCAGTGGTATCAGAGCTAGATCAAGATGGGTGACGGCTTTCCTTCAATGATTGAGAAGCTTGATCGACACAACTACGCAGCTTGGCAAATCAGAATGGAGGCCTATTTGCAAGGTAGAAATCTTTATGGAATTGTAGCACGTGATGAGGCCATGCCTATTCCAAGATCCAAAGGAGGACCTACACAAGAGGAGACAGATAAGCTCACACTTTGGTGTGCAAGGGATGCTCAAGAAAGGTCGTACATTCTAAACTCTATCTGAGACTTTCTATTACCTTATATTACAGGATGCAAGAGATCTCAAGAGACTTGGGATGCCCTCGAGACATTCTTTTCTGCTAGTACAAAAACAAGAACGAATCATCTTTCGAACGAGTTCAACCAAATGAAGAAGACACCTAAACAAACCATCACAGAGTTTGTTACCAAGGTCAAGGAGGTTGCAGATCAGTTAGCATCCATTGGAGAGTTGATTGAAGAAGAGGTCATCATGAGGCAAATTCTCAACGGCATTCGAAGTGATAAGAAATGGCAATCCTTCATGACGGCTTATGATCTTATCATGTATGTGCAAACTCCAGACTTCAACATCTTTCTTGGACAAATATTCAATCAAGAAGCCAACAATAGCATAAAGGAAGGTAACTCTTATCATGGTAATTCAACTAGTGATCTATATGCAGATAAGAAGGATAAGAAGCAGAAAGGCAAGAAGAAGGAAGAAGATAAAGAAGAGACTTCTCAAGCCAACTTTGCAAGCAAGAGCAAGTGGAAAGGGAAGAAGAAAGGATCAAAGCAAGACAAAGCCAAAGGTCAGAATATTCAACCTTGTGCCATATGCGATAAGACCAACCACACCACTCAAAATTGCTGGTTCAATGGGAAGGCCCAGAAAGGAAGTGGAAGAGGTGGATATGGCAGCAATAGAGGCAGAGGTGGACACAACTTCAACAATAACAATAGAAGCTATAATAGAAGGGACTACAACAACTATTCAGAAGATCAACCACATGAAGACTCATTGCTTCTTATGAATCTAAGCCACAAAGAAGGTAAAGAAGATGATCATTTGTTCTACATAGATTCAGCATGTTCGAATCATGTTGCAGGCAACATTGCTCTTCTATCTAATTTGGAAAGTCCAAACAATAGACATGAAGTGCAAACAGGGGATGACACGAACCAGAATGTGGAGAAGATTGGTAATGTCAAAGCTTCCAATGGCAGGACAAACATTCTGAGTAAGGTTCTCTATGTACCCACTATCACTAAAAAGCTTATAAGTGTAGGCCAAATAGTTGAAAAAAGCTTGCAAGTTAGGTTCACCCAACATGGAGCTTTTGTGGAAGATCATTATCAAGGCTTCAAGAAGATAGCCAGAGGTGAGAAGCATGGTAGGCTCTTTACTTTTGAAATAGAAAAAACCAAGAACATAGCTCTATTCAACTTTGGGTCTCAAACCCTAAGTGAGCTTGAAGTGTGGCATAAGAGACTTGCTCATGTGAATGAAAGAACCTTGAAGGATATATGCAGGGATCAAAGTGTTCTAGGACTGCCGAACATATCAAAGCAACACATGATCAACAGGTGTGATGCATGTCAGATTGGGAAGGCACAAAGACAACCATTCAACCACAAAGGCTACATCCACAAAAACTTATTGGACTTAGTACATACAGATGTATGGGGACCAAGTCAAGAACCTTCATTGGCAGGATCAAGGTATTATGTCTCATTTATTGACGACCATAGTAGATGGACTATTCTACACTTTATCAAGAGTAAGAATGAAGTGTTTGATTAATTCAAGAAGTATCTTGCACATGTGGAGAATCATACAGGTAGATCACTAAAGAAGCTTAGATCTGATGGAGGGGGAGAATACTTCTCCAAAGAGTTTGATGAGTTCTTGCAGGACAAAGGTATCAAAAGGGAAGTGACTACTAGGTACTTTCCTCAACTAAATGGAATTGCAGAGAGGAGAAACAAGACATTGGTTGGATCAGCCCGAACAATGCTCGAAGAGAAGAAGTTGCCACATTATCTATGGGCAGAAGCTATTTCAACTGTTGTGTACCTTGTCAATTCGCTACCATCCAAATCACTTCAAGGTATGACTCCTTATGAAGCATGGCATGGAAGAAAACCTAGTCTTGGACATTGAAAGTTTTTTGGTTGTTTAGCTTATGTTCATGGACCATCACAAATAAGAGGTAAGCTAGATGAAAGGGCAACAAAGGCAGTGTTTATTGGATATGATTCAACTCAGATGGGTTACAGGTTCTTCAATCCTTCAACCAAGCAATTCACTACAAGTAGAGATGTTGTGTTTGAAGAACACAGGTCTTGGTATGATGAAGACAAACAAAAGGTAACACTACCATATGATCTTGATTATGACTCTCATCAATTGGGAAGCAAGCATGATACACAAGTCGAGGAACCAAGAAGTGATACAGACGATGACCAAGATGAAAGGGAAAAGGATTACAAGCTATGGAAGTCAAGAGGCAAAGCAAAGATGCAAGAGGTTGGAGAATGCTCCAAACAAGCACCTAGAAGATCAGCAAGAGAGAAGAAACAACCAGAAAGGTATGGATATGATTCCACATTTGTTACAAAGCATTCAATATAGTTGGCAAAAGACTCTATTTTAGAGGAACCCTCAACCTATGAAGAGGCAAAGGGAAACCCTAATTGGGAAAAGGCCATGAACGAAGAGATAGATGCATTGAAGGAGATGGACACTTGGGATTTGGTTCCAATGTCACCGAATCAAAAGGTAATTGGTTGTAGATGGGTATATAAAGTGAAAAGAAAATTCAGATGGATCAGTATACAGGTACAAGGCAAGATTAGTTGCCAAAGGATGTATGAATGATCACGTGTTATTATATTATTTTATACATTGCAGTTTTAGAAGTAAGTAAATGAATAATCAACCTGATCATCTTAGATCTCAAAGAAGAATTTTAGATGACAAAAATACAATGTAAAATCCTTTCTATCTAAAATATTTTCAATAAAAAATATCTCATTCTAAAACATTTTTAATCCAAAAAGTTTTTGATCTCAAATGTTTTCAATCTAAAACATTTCCAATCTAAATGTTTTCAATCTAAAACCTTTTCAATCTAAATCCTTTCCAATATAAAACCCTTTCAGTCTCAAATATTTTTGATAATTTTTTTTTTACCAAAAGCATCTTTGATCAAAAAATCTCTCATTTGTGGTGCAAAAACTATTCAGACTTGTCCGAATAAGCTGACATGGCATCGAATAATTTGATCGAATAATAAGGGGTGATCGAAAAATTTCCTAATTATTCACCAATAATCAAATCATCGAATAATGAATAATGCAACATAGATTGCAACCAACATAGTTCAAGGATGGATGTTCCTCATTTCCCTCCATACTGTGCCATTGCACTTGAATCCATATCCAAGCAAGGCCCTCTCCTACCATTGATCACTACCATCACCCCCACACTCTCACCCTCAAGCACCCCCTCACATCCTCTACTCAAACCCACCCTCTCACCCTCAAGCCCACACCCATTCGCACAAGCAACCCTCCCCCCCCCCCCTTTCTCTCATTTTTTACTCTTCTCTCTCTTTTCTCTCGCTAGTAGGCATAACTCAGTTTTGCCGCCACGTGTGTCTGTAGCACTATAGGCTCCTCTCTCTCTCTCTCTTGCTCTCTCTCTCTCTCTCATCCTCTCTCTCTCTGTCCCTCTCTCTCTCTCTCTTTCCCAACTGCCTAGTAGAACCTTTGACCCGTACCCTGCAATTTCACATCCTTTCCCACCATCCTACAGGCAGCTATCGTGAAGGGATCAATTGGGTGGATAAGTCCAATTGCTAGTGTTCGAAATAGATCGTACACGTAGGAAGCTTCGGACAACTTAGGAGGCATATTTCAAATATAGACCCTCACAAATAGATGAGATCATGGAAACTAATCAAATCACTTGTACAATTCGTCAACATCATAAGAGAGAATAGAAAATACAAGTGAGATAGGTGAAATTCATCATATAGGAGATTGTAAATAACAGAGATGGATGAGTATTGGGAAGAAATTCATCATCATGTAAAAGACTAAAATAAGTGAGATAAGAGAGATGTGTCAAAGTGAGAGTTAATGCAACCTGCTAGGATTTGGTGGTGTTAAAAGCTATAATTGAGGTCTAATTAAGTTTGGGTGCCACGACCACAATTAGCCTCCTTCAATTTTGGCCACCACTTTGGCACATACTCAGTTGGGTATTAGAATTACATGGTGTTTGAGTGGCTTGGATATAAAGTGATTTCTAATGATAATGTACATATGTTCTCATTCAAGGAGGGTAGACGTCTCAGCCTTAATCTCTCTAAGGTAGTGGTATAAAAAAATAGGACTTTCTTCAGCCTTTTAAATAAATAGTCCATAGAGTCTCTCTTTTTCATGGGTGCCATAAGACAAGATCAAGTCTCTGTCAAGGACCAGGAAAGTTCTTTAAATACCACAAATTGTGATTATGTCATATCTCTCGTATGGACTCTTAGTGGAAATAAACAAATGGGTTAAGTCTTCTTCTTTATTCAAAAAAGGAAAAATTAATAGATAAATGCCCAATTTCATTGGCTTCCTACTTGTCCGAATCCCATGGTAAACGATGAGCCGCACTGCTTGAACTTCAGTTTGTCCTTCCATGCAGCATTTAGTTTACACAGGAGTTTATTGACATACCCTCTATGCTTTTTTATAGTCGAGGTACATCTCCTTGTAAATAGTAGCTCCTTATTGCGATCGAATTTATCAACTTCAGCATAGAGCATATCCTTATGTTTCATGAGAACATGTTTACAAGCGAGCGAAATTATGTAAGGTGACGGTACGATACACTCTCATTGGAGATAATTATTTAAGATGACGGTACGATAGACTCTCATTGGAGCTCCATATTTCAGCAAAAAGTGGTAGGAAATATCGCATGAATAGCTGCCGAGGAAATTCGCTTACAAATTCAAAGGAGGGAGCTGTCTAAAGAGCTTGTAGTTTCAAATCTCAGTGGCCTCTCTGAAGTTTTCAAACTTCAAAACAACAAGAAATGTGTTCAACGCACTATGGTCTTCTGTCAAAGCAAAGCCGCATGTGATTCACTGGACCTCACGTGCATATTCAAAGCTTAGTTCGGACAATCTTGACATTTTCATGACTGCTTAGTTCGGACAGGTAGCTCCCACTTTTCTAGCACGCGAAATAATGTTCGATCTAATTCTTGCTGCACGTTGATGAAACAGTCTGTCTCGACCCGTGCATCTGTAGAACTATTGACATTTCTGAATACAACGAGAAAGGAAATTCATATTAATGAACAACTTTTATCCTGATCCCTGTGCCGTTGTTCTAGTGGTTGAGTCTTTGGCTTCTTGAAGTGGAGATTTAGAGCTCAATCTTCCAGTTGGACATGTAATGGCTTTGGTCAAACTAAACCAGTTGAAATCAGTTGTAATTTTTTCTAACCTTGCTTTGTGGGATATTGGGGGTCCCGCGGGTATTATGCATGTTCACTTTTAGAGTTATTCTCTCAAAGTTAAAGCTCGGAAGAGTAGGCACTTGCCAAACCTACATTTCAAAAAAAAAAATGGCTCTCCCATGAAAAACTACATAATATTTCTAAATGTTTAGATTTATCCCACAAGAAAGATACCATATCATATGAGATTTGTCTCTTGTATGAAACATAAAAGAATCTTTCTCCATTTTTTTGCCTGGTGATTTCTAATGATAAAGTACGTATGTTCCCAAACAAGGAGGGCAGAGTTTAGACTCTAATACTTTCCGCCTTAATCTCCTTACGGCAGAGATGCAAGAAGAACAAAGCTTTCTGGAGCTATTCTCAATAGCCCATAGAATCTCCGCTTTAAGATAAAAGCTTCTCTCTCCATTTAGTTGGTTGGTGATAGGTATGTTCTAATTTGGGTGGTGAACTTCTCGGTCTTAATCTATTTAAGCTAGCGATACAAGGAAAATAAAACTTTATTGAAAAATCATTGCTTTTTTTGTTCTAAAGAGTCCACAGAGTCTCTTGTTGCTTTGGCTGCCATAAGACAAGGACAAAAGGGTATCAAGCTCCCAGCACGTCCTATCCATACCACAAGTTCTGACGATTGATGTTTTTCCTATAGAACCTTAGTGAAAATAAGAAGTAGGATATCTGTTCCTTTTTATCAAGAAAAAAAGAGAAACTAAAATGAATAATGCCAGATTTCCTAGCCTTGTTACTTCAATGAATGCCATGGTAGATGATGAGCCATTTGACCTTCCAGCCACCATTTAGTTTATCTATGATTTTATTGACATACCCTTAATGCGTTTTAACACTCGGGCTGCGTCTGCTTTGAAATATAAGATAGCTTGATATGAAGGAAAAGAGCATGATGATTTCGAATCTATATATCCAGTGCTTGAAATTCCATTGGACCTTCCATCCACCATTTAGTTTATCTATGATTTTATCTCCTTTGAAATATAACATAGCATTTGCTCCGTATTGCGATTAAGTTGAAAAACCTTAGCATAGAGCATATCGTCATGTTCGATGAGAACATCTTTATAACCAAATGGCTTATTAGGTAGGGAAAGCAGATAATGATTCGACATGAGCTCACCTCCCTTGGATAAGTCATTCCACATGGAGAATTCGTACATCCTACATTTCAGATCTCTTACAGATATATTATAGATATTATGAAAAAACCACATCCATCCTATCCATATGCATCAATACAAGACAGAAAAAAAACGTTAGCATTTCACCGTAAGGAGTCAATGGGAGAAAAAAAGTTCTCTCCATCCATCCATGAGGTCCACATATTACAGAATAGGAATCTATGAAACAAGAGAATATTTTTGAGGACAGATAATGATAACCGACCTGCTATGCTTATTCCAACACCTATAACGTTTAATATAATGGACCTAAATAGACACTTGATTTTAAGTCTTTCCTCGATCGTGAAAGGACATAAACACATCAACGCCTTTCACTTTTGCGAGGAAAACAAAGTCGGCACCTTATTGAGTGAATAACAAGATATCTCAATAGCACAAGGGATTATCGGCTTCGTCTATATGCAACGCATACATACTGAGGATTAGAAAGAGTGAAGTGAGGCTGTAAAGAAAAACTGGGGTAGAGACCCCACATACTCTAATGTGAGTCTGTGAGGGAGTGCTTTTATTTCTTGTGTTGTTTGTGTCCTTATAAAGTCCTCGAAATCCAACTACTTTTATTAGATAAGTTTGCTGATTTCTACACTCATGCTCGACACAATTCCACACATAGTATCAAAATTCAATGAAATTTGGCGAGTATATTCTATGATATTCGTTGTTCAATAAAACTTTGTTATGTGCAGGTGATACAAGAATAAAATATTTCAAACTTTATTAAACATTCATTGATTCATGCTGTTCTAAATAGGTCATATAATATCTATTTCTTGTGGGCGGCATTAGGAAACATCAGGTGTGTATAAAGTCCTAAGCAACGTGTCTCAATAGCACAAGTCCTAAGCCTACTGCTTCCTCTTTCTGAAAAAACAAACAAAGAAAACGCAATCATTAATACCAAGTTTCATTTTGGGTAAAATTATGAGACTTGATCTTTTAAGGTTGATCGTTATGTTTCATTAGAGCATGTTTACAAGGAATTGAAATAATGTATAGAGAAAATCAGATAATCAGATAATCGATCTCGAGAATCCATATTTCGTAGTGCTCTTATATACGTAGTTTCTATTATTGCGAACGAAAAGCCATCCTATCCATGTGGATTCCATTAAAAGAGAAGTAAGATTACAACGAACGTAATAAAATGAAAAAATTATCTTGTCTCTCTCTATCCACGAGTTCCACATGTTACAGAACAGATATGTACAACCAGATTCTATTCATATAAGAGAGACAATGACACCTCACATGTTATGGTTATTTGGTTATTTCAAGACCTACAATCTTCAAGATAGACAATATTACGATTCTTTCACTTAAAAAATCTCAATACTTGTTTGAACTAATGGACATAAAAATTCACTTGATTTTAAGGATCTTGTTGAACTCGAAAGGGAAACATCACCTAAATTCCTCTACTTTTTGGTACTTGTGCCTCCTTATTCTTCGTTGTGCTTTTTGGTTTTTGCAATGCGGCATCATTCTTCTTTCAACACCTTTCCATCCATGCTACTACTCCACATTCATCGAGATCCATCTCCTAGAGATCCACCTCTTGTAATTGGCAGTTACAATGATGCTATACACCTTATTGGTGGTACCCTTGGTAGCATGAGAAGAAATCCTCTCTGAGATACACACCAAGATGAACCCTTACATGTTCATATATGCTTGATATAGATGATGAACTATCACATACTGTGTGGAGGAAAGACACGCAAGAAGGTTTTATCTATACTTCTGATGAGTGTAACACATGAAGTTCTCGCAACCCAATCCACCTCCAACCTAAATGGCCTTTCATAAATCCATGCCGTAGTTCCCTTGCACACCTAATAAGTTGTAGGTAAAAAGTGCTCCCACTCTTTACTTTGATTCCATCATCTCTCACTCCCTCTATAGACCTAGAAACAAATTTTATGACTCTACCAATCCCGTGCATGCATGAATCAACCCTCCCTTGATGCTCTACTGGATCCATATGCTCAACATGGAAGCCATGCCATCAAAGTAGCTCATAATTTATAGATTATTCCACTACCTTCCATAGAATTGAGCTAAAGTTATCCTCAAAGCCAAGATGATGCACAATATCAAGTTCATATTTTTTCATGGATTGGTGAGATACCTCTGACGTGGGAGGAAGGGAGTATCCTTCAATGTGCTCCAACGCTTTGAGATTCTATATATCTCCATTGCTCATAGACCCTTACACATCAATCAGATCAAAGTCAAATGAATTTTTGATTTGTTACATCATCAAAATTATTATAGATATTGCTTGTAAATGAAATTGCATAAAGGAATTTATGTGGTTAAGAAGCACAATCATAAAAATATGCTCACGAACCCATTTTCTACAATAAGCATGCGTGTTGAGTTTTTCGAATGGCCATGAGTAACGTGTGTTCTAATTAGTGCAAAAATTTTATCTTTTCCCCTTTTCTTATAGTCTCTATGAGCTATTGGAAGCCTACAAAGAATCCTCATCTATACAATCCAAATCTTAGAAATTATGCATCAAGCATACAACAATAACATCCAATTTGAGTTCTTTATTGCCTATGAAAAGAAGCAAGGATTAATAAAAAAGCTCAATGATGTTAGAGATTATTGACAACATTTCATTGCTCAAAGACTCCATGCATATTTTTTGGCTAATGCACACATGCAATACCTAAGAACATCCTCCCAATTTTTGTGGATATGTATTCCTGGTGCACCTAGAATGGACATGGCCTTTTGTTTTCTCTCTATGAGTGTTTCCCCATCTTAATAACACACTCCATTGTATGCTTCAAGATTGTTACTCTTCATCGTGATATTTTCTTGCTTCTGTAAGCCTTTCACTCCAACTCTTAGTGTTAGAGCTGATTCATCACTTTCTATAGCACATCATCAATAACCTTGTTGAAACATTCCAAAATCAAATGAAATATTATGTGTATACTAAAGATCATTAGCTGTTCCAAAAACAAATTCTATGTGGGATAGATATTTTTCTTTCAACTTCTCTCAGCCTACAAATGCACTATCATACTTATTCCTCGATGAAATTTATCCTTTTTTTGCCAAACAAATATCCAATGTTTAGCTCATATATACAAGAATATCAAATTGTACTACAATTCTTGGAGAGAATGATTGACTATTCATATTCAAATTATCTTGTAAAAGAAAAATGAACTTTTCTAGATCAAGGATTCAAGCAATGATGTATTTCATATGTTCTCCATTGTGGATAAGGTTGATAGTTCTAAATAACCATTGAAGGCATATATGATACATCATGTATTGGTAGCGATTGTCTTGAAATATTTTGCAAGGTGTTGAAAAACATCATCTTATGTATCAAAATTGTGTGATAATAGGTGATTTTGATGATGTCTAGGATGACGATCTCCAAGATATCCCATCTTCTTTAGGATTGATACCAAGATATAGTGCCCTCTTGACTAGATAGGAGAGTTACAAAGATGATATCTGTGATCCATAGATGGGATCATGTGCATGATGGCATGCTACTAGATATTCATAGCTTTAGTATTTTTTTGAGGGTGGAAATTTTCTTAAGGATGGGAAAATCTTATGAAGTAGCTCCCAATGATTAACAAAATAACCTCATATTCTTTTATAATAATGGAAAAAGAAGAAGGTTATTCTAGATATTAATTTTTATGGAGGGGGAGGAGGACATGATGAGTGGACTTGGGCCATGCATAGACGGGAATAGTGCTAGAAACAAAATCTCTAGGGGCTTCTAGAAGAATCAAGCTCTTTTTAACTTGAGTATATGTAGATAGAATACATACTTGTATTGTACTGGCCATAAGTTTACTTGGAAACGTTGTGTGAATAGAATCAAGAAAGCTATGATACTTTATGTACAATTAATTATATGTGCACATGCTAAAACAAGTTAAACCCCTAGTTGAGAACTTAAATAAAGAAATTTTTGTAAAGAAACATATTGTTCATCTCCCGGACCTGAGGGATTCTCTAAGAGAAGTTATCTTCAAGTTGACACTATCTTGTAGCAATGTTCAAGAGGACACTGCTATTTTAGCGTCGCTTATGCAATTCAAACTCTCTCTTGCTCTCTCTCTCTCTCTCTCACTCTCTCCTTCTTTCTAACCCTTTCTCTTTAAATTTCTATCTCTCTTTCTTTCTTTCTCTCTCTTTTCTTCTCTCTTTATTGCAGGTTATTAAAGAAGTTCAGCAAGCATAAAATATGGCTAATTATTTTAAGTACAATTTTCATTCTTTGTATATCATTTAAATTGTTTTATTTTCATTAATTAACATACTCGCACTTTCTCGTTCATATGCACATATACACATATACATGAAAATGCATGCTCACACATATACAAACATACACATATGCACATGCACACAAATACACATACACAAACATACATATGCACATATGCATACACCCACTGTTATCTGGAGAACTCCGAGGAGAGAGGTGTGAACCACCTCTTAGCCTTTATTAGATGGGCTCACACATGAGTGTGAAGTGGCATCCATGTGCATAGCCATTTGAGAGTACTCATATGAGGGAAGAGGGAACTAATAGACATAGTATGTGGCTGGGTGGCAAGAGGTATCATCGAACTTCATGTATGCGCTCCAAGAAGCAGTCCGTCATCATCCTTGAGAAGAGAGCTGGAGAGAAAAAGAGCTAAGAAATCCTTGGGAGAGGACATATACAAGCATTGGTTTTAGACCCAAGCTCGAACATAGTCAAGCGATCCTATATGTAGTCCTCAGAGATGTATAGTATCAGGTTATGCATATAGCCGTCGACGACATCACACCAATAGATTGGTCATCCGCTCAGAGGGAGCCACAAGAATTTGCAGAAGAAAAGATTCCCTTATTCTCATGCTCCCCCCCCTCCCCCCTCATCCTTGTATGAAGAAGAGATGGTGAGGATCCTCTGTTTATGCTTGTTTTTGGTGTTGAAGATGTACTATATGTGATAAGGGCCCTCCATAGCAAACTCACGTGTGAGTTGGAGAAGAAAAAAGGGAGAAAGTAAAGTCAAGCTTGAATTTCGATATTTTATCAAAGTTTTGGGAATAAAATCCATGCTATGGATCAATAATTAGGGAAAGCCATGATATACACATGTACTATGGGTTGTGGATATTGGGTTTGGGCCATGGATTTTCTTGAGACGCTTCAGATTTTCAGATTTGGGCTTCCAAAGTCACTCCTATCTGAAGAATTGCTCTTCCACTTCCTACCATTGAAATGTCTGCCTTGTCCGCACCATAGCTTGGTGGTACCACATCCGATTTGAGAATTCTTTGTCCCTTTACAAAGCTACACTCCTAAGCTTCGATTAGCAACAAATGGTGATTGATCTGGAGAAGATTTGGTCAACCAAAATACATATGCAACACTTTAGTAGAAAGTAGGCAGCCACTCCGGGGCCTAGTTTTTCATCATTTTGTATCCAAACGAACTTTTTTCACTTGGAGTAGCTTTATACCTTTGAAATACAAATGCTTGAATACCTATTTGGATTGGCGAGGAATGTCAACATTCAAAAGTGTTTCAATTTCACTCCGTTTGACCATTTAAAGTTGTTGCGATATATTTTTGGTGTCATACTCGCTGTTCTTTGGTGATTAGAACCTCGCCAAGCCAACCAGACATTTTGAATTTCATTTGGGCTTGGCAAGGATTGAAGATAAGCAACTTCACGCTTAAAAGATCGCTTGGATTTCGCTTTGGAAGCTTTGTTTTGTACCAAGGACATGCTATAGTGTCATATTTCTCTTCTTCTTGCATAGTTAAAGTTTAGTCCCATTCTTTTCGTATACTCTAGTTTGGAAATGATTGGGGGGGGGGGGGGGGGTAAAACATGGATTCCAAGGGGAAACAAATTTCACAGCATAATTCTCCATCTAAAGAAGAACTAGACGACCCTAACGATAGGATGGAAGAGGGAGAACTTGAGCATGCAGTTTAGAGAAAACTAGAGGGAAAAGAGTCTCAACAAGAAGGGTATACTTATGAGGAACTTCTTGATGAGTTTCTTACCCATGAACAATTTGCTTATTTAAAGAAACAGACCCTTAGGCTAGACAGAAACACATAGGTAGCATGCCATCTCTCATTGATCATCTTAAGTCTCAAATGATCTCACTCGAGACACATATCACCTCTTTCCTAGCTACGAAGGAAAGAGAAACTTCTACTCTTCTTCTAGCGATGACTAGGAAAGATCCTTTTTTTTCTTGTAAGCACAAATGAGAAAGCTCTAGGGAAGCTCCACTCCTGAAAGACTTGAATCCAGCTATCTTTACGGGGGATGATCGAGATAGAAACAAGATTGCAATCTACACTTTTTTGCAAAAGTGGAATGATTTGCATTATTTGAATGGCACCCCACCTGAGTACCATGTGCTAGAGGCGAGTCTCTCGTTTGGCCCGTGTGCTTATAAGTGGTGGATTAGTCTCAAGGAGGCTAACGCAGCTCCTATGGATTGGGCTCTGTTTGAAACTCTTTTCCTAAAACAATTTCTTCTTGAGAATGAGGAAGAGAGGAATTGGTATGAGTGGGATAGGATCACCCAGAGAGGTAGGCCTAGTAGGATTTTGAGGGTATACATATCCCACTATAGGGAGATTTACTCTGAAACTTAAAGGCTTAGATGAATTCTAGAAAACTAGAGGGTTTGTTAGGGGCTTAGATAAACCCATCAAGAGAGAGATAAGAAGAAATGCACCAAAGACATTTGAGGAGGTGATCAAGTATGCTCAGATTTATGAGGACCATAACCATCCTTAATATACTCCTATGGAGATGGATCATTCCCTCAAACCTCTTAGTAGTTCTAAGTTCAAGAAGAAAGTGCCATTAGGGAGAAAAAAATCTTCATTAAGAAACAGAGATCACAAGGACCTAGGTTACCTATAGAGCAGTTTAGGAGGTCCAAAGGAGAGAACTTGTTGTTTAGGTGTTTGTTTCCTAGCCATTCAAAGTGGATCTGTCCACTTAAGAAGGGGGATGAAAAGAAAAGAGGCGAGAGAGTAGTCTGGCCCTAGGCAAAGGCAAAAAGGCAGTCCACATAGTGTAGACACTTCCTATTCATGGTAGCTCTAGCTACAAGGGAGTAGAGGTGATGCACGAGGATATAGAGCACACTTGTTGAGTGACTCAATCGTTGTGGTCACCCTAGTTTGGAACACATGACTTGGTTAAAACTCATGGTAGTGTATACGGGACCAGGGTGCGAGTCATGATAGATGACTGCACCACTCATAACTTTATAAACTATGTATTGGTCAAAAAGCTAAAGATTCCCCAGCAATCAAGTGCACATAAGTACATAGTATCTATGATGCAAGGGTAAGACAAAAGGATATGGGATACTATGGTATCCAATTTGAAAGGCAAGATGCAGGATTATATAGACCATATGGACTTCCAAATTATGAATATGGAGAGGATAGACCTTGTGTTAGGAAGAGAGTGGCTATGGGGGTTGGAAGACACACTTAAACGTAGCTATCAAAACAACAATCTTGAGTTTGAAAGAAGTGGAAGTAAATTTTTTATACAGGGAGAGAGAGATATACCTAGTGCACCTCTGATCTCATCTTTAGGGTTGTATAGTCAGGACTTTGAAAATTGTACAAACATTTCATTTGATGTATATTTTCATGCTAGGAATATAAATATGGACACGACTTTTTACTATTCTTTCTTGCAAGAGTGTGTGGTTAAAGTTTTAAAGATCTTATTTTTGAGTTTAGAGAAGTTTTTCTCATTAACTTACCTAAAGGGCTACCACTTGAGAGAGAGGACATTGACCATGTTGGTGTGATAGTTACTAACACTAACCCAATTTGTAAACCACCTTATGGGCTTATTCTTTCTCATCATGAGGAGGTTGAGACACAATTATACTATTATTTAGATAAGGGCTTCATTACACCTAGTAACTCACCTTGGGCACTACCGATGCTCCTAGTTAAGAAGAAGCATGACTCTATGAGATTATGTATGGATTATAGAGCACTTAATATGGTAACATCAAAAATAGGTTTCCAATGCCTAGATTGGAAGACCTATTTGATCACTTAGATCAAGCTAGGTATTTTATCAAGCTTGACCTTAGATCAAATATCATTAGATTAGGATTAGGGTAGAGGATGTCCCTAAGACTACATTTAGGACTAACATTTAGGACTAGATATAGGCATTATGAGCTCTTGGTGATGCCTTTTGGTCTCACCAATTTCCTACCATTTCATGAGGCTTTGTCTAGGGCAGTTTGTAGTAGATTTCTTGGATGACATTCTGCTCTATAGTGCATCAGAACAGGAGCACTTGGAACACTTAAGAAACGTATTCCCAAGTGCTGAGGGAAAATTCACTCTTTGCTAAGAAGTCAAAGTGTGAATTCCTACCATTTCATGAATAGTGTATTACAACCTTATCTAGGGCAGTTCGTAGTAGATTTCTTGGATGACATTCTGATCTATAGTGCATCAGAATAGGAGCACTTGGAACACTTAAGAAACATATTCCCAAGTGCTGAGGGAAAATTCACTCTTTGGTAAGGAGTCAAAAGTGTGAATTTTTGAAAATAGAGGCTAGATACCTTGGGCATATAGTCTCCTAGGATGGAATTCAAATGGATCCTGAGAAAGTAAGGTCTATCATGGAATTGCCACATCCTAGGATTCATTAACAAAGATTCATTAACAATTCTGCCAAAATTACTATCTCGATGACAAAACAGCTTAAAAGGAAAGGGAAATCTTTTTTATTGGGGAGACAAATAGAAGCAAAGTATGGAGAAATTTAAAGTCGCAATTGCTACAGCTCCACTTTTACACAGAGCAGATCCCAATAAACCCTTTGTGGTTGAGACTGAAGCGAGTGATTTTGCTATAGAAGCGGTTTTAGTTTAGGATGTTTGACTAGTAAATTTTGATAGTAAGAAATAAGAACCGGCTGAGAGGAATTAATTTGTTTGTGAGAAGGAGTTGTATGCAACTGTCCATCCTTTGAGGAAGTGGCATCATTATCTACATGGTGCCAAAATTACGATAGAGTTTCATCAAGATAGCATTAAGTGTCCCTCCAATCAAATAGACCTTAAAGGTCATAAGGCTTGATGGTTTGAGACCCTTCACGAGTTTGATTATGAGCTTAGGTATAGGAAACGAATGTTTAATGTAGTGGCTAACTCATTTATCGGCATGCCTATGCTCAATGTACTGAGTTTTACTCAGATCACTAGTGAGCTACTTGAGACTATTAGAGGGGAATGTAGGCTTCATCATATTCCAAGCTTTGGGAAGCCATAGAGAATGGGGATCGTGATCTACATGTTTCTAGTAAGGATGTAGTATCAAAGGGTAGTCAAGAGGAATTCAAGTGGAAGAATTAAAGCGTATAAGATGGATAGATGTTATATAAAGGTAAGGTGGGTGTCCCTAGAGACTTTGAGATGAGAGGACACATTCTGTATGAGTGTCATGACACACCTAGCGCAGGACACCCAAGAGTTAACAAGACTTATGATCTTTCTAAGAGGCAATTCTACTAGTGTGGATTTCATAAGGATGTCCTAGAGTATGTGCTTAAGTGCACTAAATGTCGGGTGCATAAAGTTGAAAGGTTGAGGATTGGAGGGCTATTCCATCCATTAGATAATCCTAATGGGAAGTGGGAGAGCATCTCTGTTGACTTTATAGTCAGATTACCTAAGGCACATAGAGGGCATGACTCCATTTGGATAATTGTGGATAGGTTAACCAAAATGTCTAGGTTTATTCCGGCATGCACTACAGTGAAGATGTTGGGAAAGATGGATGGACACTCCAAGAAATGAGTAGGTACTAGTAATTTGTGCTTTGTTCTTAGCATTCCAATGACACTAAGCAAGTGTCTTTGTACTTTCAAAATGATGTGAGAAATGATTGATTCAAAATAGACTACTTCCAAGTTCAAGAATCAATGAAAACCTTCTATTTTTATTCACACACCTACTGCTTGTTAAGCTCAGTGCTTCCACTACAATATGCATTTGAAAAGTTCCTCTTGGAGATATTAGATTAGCTTAATGAGCTAATGATTCCAAGTGAAATCACTTGAAATGATGCACTATACACAGAGCAATGAATTTAGCAATCAAATCATTACCCTCGATTTTTTAGGGTCTCTGCAGAGTTTGACCAGTTACCACCTCGAAGCACGTTTCTCAACATCTACTAAATAAAATGTCTTAAAAAATTTTCTGCCTTTAGAGGACTTGGAGCTGATTCGAAAAAGCTATAGAACATTGAAAATGGTTGAGAAATGACTGCGATATGAGGAATACAAAATGACTGTTGTAAGTGACAATGACAGAGAGACCAACAGATAAAATGGATGATCTATTGTATTATAAAAACAATGTTGTACATCATCATTCGCTTGATAAACAATGATCAATGATGCTAAGAGATGTAGGCTATGAAGTAAGCCTGACTCTCCTACAATGAGATAAAAAAGGACTCGGATATGGAGTGAGCTTTTCAATCATCTTTTATAGATGAGTCATTTAAATTTTGAATTTGAATTCTTCATTGGCTTTCTCTAGAAAAGTAATCCTCTAATCTAGGAGATATTCTCTCCAAATAAAGTCATAGCTTTTTCATCTAAAAAACTCCACGAGTTTTGTGGTAGTTACAATTTATTCCCCTAAGTCAAATAGACTTTTATGAGTGGTGAGAAAGTCAAGAATCCATAGCAATGGTTATCATGGGTCCTCAAACATTTGCACGTAAAGTCTTTATATCTAGCCAAGTGTGTAGGCTTGCTATTTGCACCAACAGCTGCCCCTCAAGCCAAACATCTTGGCTTGATCTTCCTTTTTTACTCCTCTTGAATGTCCTACAATCCAATCATACACTAAAACCTGCAAAGTTTTGTACGATCAAGTGCTTTGGTTAATAAGTCTACACATTGCATATTAGTTGATACATATGCTAAGTGAATTTCCTTGCTCAATAGATTTTCTCTCACATAATGATATTGGACCTCTATATGCTTGGTCCTAGCATGATAATAGGATTTGCTGCAAGATGTAATGAGCTTGTATTATCTCCAAAAATCATTGGAGATGTAGTATGCAAACTTAAATCTCTATATAACAATCTAATCCATGTGGCTTCTTGAGTAGCATTGGCCAATCCTCTATACTCTACCTCTGTAGAAGATAAAGCAATAGTAGGTTGCTTCTTTGAAGACCATGATATAGGTTTGTTAGCTACAAAAGATAGGTAACATGAGGTCCTCCTATCATCTTTGCAACCTACCCAATCTGCATCTGAATATAACTTAATGTCCAAATCTGAGGTATAAGGAAAGTATAATCCTTGATTTTGAGTGCCCATAATCAACTCCTTGGATTTGTGCAAAACCCTTAGCCACAAGTCTAGCTTTGTACCTACTTATTGATCCATCAGAATTCCTCGATCTTAAAGATCCTTCTAGAACCAATTACCTTCATAGAATCTTTCTTTGGCACTAGCTCCCAAGTATCATTCTCCTTGAGTGCTTCAATTTCCTCATCCATAGCTTCCTTCCATTCTGTCTTGGTCTTTACCTCTTCATATGATGATGGTTCTTCAAATGACAAGTCCTTTGCAAGATAAATAGAGTGCTTAGTAACTAAAGAAGTATCATACCCTTATTTGATTGGCTTCTTGCTCTCCCTTTGTGATCTTCTGATTGCTTGGTTGGATGATTCCGGTATATCCTCTAACTTCTTCATCTTGACTTTGTCTTTGGACTTCCATGCCTTGAATTCTTCTAATTTGATGATGTCGTCATCATCTAAATTGATGTCTTCAATCTTGTTTGGTTCCTCCTTGGTGAGGCTTGGAAATTCCTCTTCCAATTCATAAGTTAGCTTTACCCTCGTGCATTCACTTTCAAACCAAGAGTCATTCTGATCAAAGACAACATCTCTACTGACCATAAATCCTTTTTTGGAAGGATTGTAGAATCTGTATCCTTTCTGATTCAAGTCATACCCTATGAAGATGCACTTCTCTTCCTTAGGATCTAGCTTACCTCTGATTTGAGAAGGGATATGCACATAAGCAACACGTCCAAAGATCCTGCAATGATCAAGTGAAGGTCTTCTCCCATGCCATGCTTCATATGGGGTCATCCCATCAAGAGATTTTGATGGAAACCTATTTATAAAATAAGTGGCAGTAGATACACTCTCTACCCACAAATAATTAGGTAATTTTTTTTCATTTAACATTGACCTAGTTGTTTCAACAATTAGTCTATTTCTCCTCTCTGCCACCCCATTTTTCTCAGGGGTATACCTTGTTGTAATTTCTCTCTTGATTCCTCCATCCTGCAAGAATGCATCAATTTCATTTGAGAAGTACTCACCTCCTCCATCGGACCTTAGTTTCTTTAGACTTCTTCCTATTTGGTTCTCAACAAGTGCAAGATACTTTTTAAAGCAACTCAATACTTCATCTTTGTGCTTGATAAAATATAAGATTGTCCACATACTGAAATCATCAATGAAGGATACATAACCTTGATCCAGAAGTTGAGGGATCCTTACTTGGTCTCCATACATCTGTATGGACAAGCTCTAGGTAGTCCTCATGCATGTAACCTTTTCTTGAGAAGGGTAACCTAGTAGATTTTCAAGCTGACAAGCACCACATTTATAGATCATGTGTTGCTTGGATATATTAGGGATACCAAGCACACATTGATCTCTACATATTTGTTTTAAGGTTCTTTCACCAATATGCCCTAATCTCTTATGCCAAATTTCAAGCTCTGATAGTGTTTGGTCTTTGTAACTATAAAGTGCAATATTCCTTGTATCCTCAAGTTCAAAAATAATCTACCTGTCTTTTCTCCTTTGGCAATTCTCTTGAATCATTGCTAGGGATCGTCCACAAATGTTCCATATTTGTTGAACCTAACCTGCAAACCTTTTTCCACAATCTCTCCAACATTCATTAAATTCTTGGTAATTGTAGGTACATATAGAACCCTGCTCAATAGATTCTTATTTCCATTAGAGGTTTTAACATTTCCTACCTTGATCAATGAGTGCTTGGTGTAATCACCTGTTTTAACCTGATGCTTACCCTTTGGTTCCTCAAGGTCAGAGAGAAGAGCTACATTACCTTCCACATGGTTTGAGCATCCTGAGTCAATGTAGAAGAGATGGTCATCATGTATACCTTATTTTGAAGTCATATTCATAATGAGAAGAGAATCCTCTTGCTCCTCTATATAGTTGTTGTAATCCTTCCTTGATTTGTAGCCTCCTTGGTAGTTGTTATTGTAGTTTTTTTTGTAGTTGTTATTATAGCCTTGATGGTGATTGAATCTTCTTCTTTATTGTTTATATCCACCTCTTTGAAATCCTCTACCTCTTTGATTCTTGAAGCTCCTGTAACACTCATCTATAGTATGATTTGACCATCCATAGATATTACATGGTGAGGAGTTATAAGGTCTCCCCCTACCTTGCTTACCTACTCTGCCCCTTCCTCTTGAGTTTCTACCTCTCCCTCCATAATTTGCTTGGGAGGTAGCTCCTTCATCCTCAATCTTCTTGCTTTTTCCTTTCTCTTAACACTTACTTTTATCTATGTATAGGGCAGAAGAGCTATTACCTCATGATGAATCTCCATTCTTGTTGAGCTCGGCTTCATGGGTGTAGAGTTGCCCCATGAGAGTGGTAAGGTCCGGAATCTAGATGTCCATGTACAAGTCCATGGCAATTGTGAAGCTCTCCCATTTGTCATCTACTTTAATACCATTGATTACTTGTCTTACAATCTGCTCCTCTTCAATTTCTTCTCCTATGCTTGCCAATTGATGAGCAACATCCTAAACTTTGGTTACATACTCTTAGATGCCTTGATTGGGTTTCTTTCTTTGAGTGGTAAACTCAATCCACAATTGGTCCTTCCTAGCCCTTGTGTTGTAAGAGAAATAGGAAGACAACGTTTCGCAATTATCTTGGAATGTCTTACAGCTCCTAATATGTGGAAGAAATAAATAAGAGATTGCATTAAGTAAGTATGACCTTGCTAATGCATCCTTGGCAAACCATGTATTGAGTCTTTCATCCTCCTCTCTTGTAGGTTGTCCTTTGCTTCTGAAAATGGTCATCCCCTCATCTCCTGAGATGTATCCATAGAGACTCCTTCCTTGCAAGTATGTCTTGATCATCAAGGACCATGATTTGTAGTTTTTCTATCCAATTTATCAATGAAAGAAGGAAAACCATCTGCCATTTTTACCTTAGCTTTGCTCTGATACTACATTTGGGAAAGATGGATGGACACTCCAAGAATACCTACTAATTCCTGCTTTGTACAAACCCTCTTTTTCTTCATAGTTTATTTGTAGTTCCTGTTATCTTTCTAATGACACTAAACAAGTGCCTATGTACTTTGGAAATGATGTGAGAAATGATTGATTCAAAATAGACTACTTTCAAGTTCAAGAATCAATGAAAACCTTCTATTTTTGTTCACACACCTACTAGTTGTTAAGCTCAGTGCTTCCAGTACAGTAGGATTTAGAAAAATTACTTTTGGAGATATTAATTTATCTTAATGAGCTAATGATTCCAAGTGAAATAATGCACTATACATAGAGCAATCAAATCATTACCCCCGATTTTTTAGGGCCTCTATAGAGTTTGACAAGTGACCACCTCGATGCACTTGTCTCCAACTCTACTGAATATAATGTCTTCAAAATTTGTCAGCCTGTAAAGGACTTGGAGCTGATTCTAAAGAGCTATAGAACATTGCAAATGGTGGAGAAATGACTAAGATATGAGCAATAAAAAATGACTGTTGTAAGTGACAATGACAAATCCCACGCATTTTTCAATCATCTTTTATAGATGAGTCATTTGAATTTTGAATTTTAATTCTTCATTGGCTTTCTCTAGAAACGTAATCCTCTAATCTAGGAGATATTCTCTCCAAATAAAGTCATAGCTTTTTCATCTAACAAAATCCACGAGTTTTGTGGTAGTTACAATTATTCTTCTTAGTCAAATAGACTTTTACGAGTGGTAAGAAAGTTAAGAATCCATAGCAATGGTTCTCGTGGGTCCTCAAGCATTTGCACATAAAGTCTTTATATCTAGACAAGTGTGTAGGCTTGGTATTTGCATGAACATAAGACACCTGAGTTGGCTAGAGTTTTGTGGAGAACCTATATCGGTTATATGGTCTTCCTTTAGAAATAGTTTCAGAATCGGAAAAGAAGTTTACTAGCCATAGTTGGAGAGAAATCTTCAAAAGGTTGGATACAAAACTTAGCATGAGTACGGCTGTGCATCCACAAATGGATGGGCAAACAAAGAGGGTTAACCAAATCCTAGAGGATATGCTTCGAGCATATGTGAGTGAAAGGCGAACTTATTGGGAGGATTACTTACCTATAGTAGATTTTGCATATACTGGTGCGAAGCACTCTTCCACTGGGCATAGTCCATTTATGCTTATGTATGGGGTTCAACCAAGAGCTCCTTATGTAGTAGGATTGTAGAATCAAAAAGTTCAAGACGCAAAGGACTTCTTGGAAGAGATGAATGATATGCTTCAGCTTGCTATGGACAACATTTGGAGAGCTTACGATAGGGCTAGAGCCTACGTTGACCCTCAAAGGAGAGACATCAACTTTGAGGTAGGAGAGCAAGTCTATCTTAGAGTTCCATCTAGATCTCAAACCATGAAGATGGGACCTTTTCCAACACTATCTCCTAGGTATTGTGGACCTTTCCAAATATTTAAGAGAATAGGAAAGATGGATTACGAGCTCCAACTTCTGGAGAATAGTCAAATCAATCAAATTTTCCATGTTAGCTGACTTAAGAAAAGGCTCGGTGAATCTGACAACCTCATTCCAAATAGTGAGGTAGTAGAGCCTATTCCTATTCAATTTATTCCATATGAGCCTGAGAGCATAGTACACACTAGAGAGAAATGGATGAGAAGTCACATATATAAAGAGTGTCTAGTAAAGTGGAAAGATAGTTCAGAAGATGGTGCCACATGGGAGTGGGTTAGCACCCTTCAAAGACAGTTTCCCAATTTCAGTCTACCTTACTCTTCTTAAGGGGAAGGATATGGGGAAACAACACAGAGATATGAACATGTATTGAAATACAAGGGGATATAGTGGCAGTACTATTCCATTGATTTTCTCTTCAAATAGGACATTCAAAAACCATTTTTATGGGCAAAAATAGAATTAATGGGAAGGAAATGTTATGTGGAGAACTATACATTTATCATTATCATTTCCAATGTGGTTGTAATCATATGTGAATCTATACATTTATCATTATCTACTTCTCTGTTTTGTTCTCTGCTATACTCACTCAGAGCAGTAACTTGAGAAGGTCATATCTCGAGTTCTAGTCAGGATGTTTTAGTGTTTTGACATGCCTTGGATAGATCTTACTATCTAGTTTCTGCATAAACATTTTCATTGTCATTGAATTTATAGTTTGGAAGATATCTGCATTTTATTGCTCACTCATCTATCTCTGCAGAGCCCCGCGAATGGTGGGCATGTTCCAGAAATTGATGAATCTTGTTCTCTGTGCTCAGTCCATCATTTGAAGTGTTTTAACTTGGATTGGGAATCGTGCTAAGTCTATTTGCTATGTCCAAAAGGAATTTATCTAATTCATTCCAGGTTGAGAGAACTGTTGAGTTTTTCCAGCAGGTGTATGTACAAAACTAGCAAGTTTTGGGAGCTAGTCATTTTGCAACTAGTCTGTCTTGACTTAAACTTTTGGGATACATGTTCAAAAGTACTTGGATGATATTTTGGTGGATTTAGGAAGCTCAAAGGTCTGAAGTCTTAGTTGGCTAGTGTGAAGCCGGTTGTAGCAGCACCAACTCATCTTTCGATTGCATCCACCATCTCTCTTCACAGTTCAGAGCATTGTCAAGCAACATGGGAGATGGATTTCCATCAACAATTGACAAATTGGATCGAAACAACTACCCGGCATGGTCTCTAAGGATGGAGGCTTACCTTCAAGGGAGGAACTTATATGGATTCATATCCGGAGATGAAGAAATGGCAACCATGAGGAACAAAGGGCAACCATCACATGAAGAAGTGGAAGGACTTTCAAACTGGTGTTTGAAGGATGCACTTGCAAGGTCCTATATTCTAAACTCAATCTCTGATTTTATTTTACCTCATGTCAAGGGATGCAAGGCATCAAGAGAGACCTGGAATGCACTAGCTTCTTTCTTCTCCTCCAACACTCGAGCAAGGAAGAACCAATTGTGGATGGAGCTCACAATAATGAAGAAAAACCGGAAGCAAAGTGTGACTGATTATGTCACAAAGATGAGGGAGATTTCCGACCAACTTGGAAGCATTGGAGAGGTAATTGAAGAGGAGCAAATCATTAGACAAATCATAAATGGAATCAAAGCAGACGACAAGTGGGAGTCATTCACAACACCCATGGATTTTTACATGGATATGCATGTACCCGACCTCAACACACTCATGGGCCAACTCTTCACTCATGAAGCAAAGATTAGCAAAGGTGGTGAGTCCTCAAGAGGTAATCAAACTTCTGCCTTATATTCTGATAAAGCTAAGGTCAAGGACAAGTCAAAGAATAGGAAGAATGAAGATTAAGGTAGCTCTTTCCAAGCAATCTTTGCAAGTAGAGGAAGAGCTAGAGGAAGAGGCAGAGGTGGAAAGCAAGGCAGGGGGAGATTCCAATCATCTCAACCTTGCAATATATGTGGCTTATCTAATCATACTACTGAAGAATGTTTTAGAAACCCGAGGAACTCAAGAGGAAGAGGATTCAATAGAGGTGGCTATGGATCAGATAGAGGCACATACAATGGAGGCTACAACAACAACTACTACAACAACAATTACAACAACAACAACTATCAAAGTGGCCACAGCGGAAGAAGAGACTACAATAACTATGCAGAGGACCAAATTCAAGAAGATTCATTATTGATTATGAATCTATCAGTGAAGAACGGTAATGATGATGATCACATATTTTACATTGATTCAGGATGCTCAAACCATGTAGCAGGAAATGTGGCTTTACTTTCTGATTTGGAAGATCCTCATAACAAGCATGAAGTGCAGACAGGAGATGATACAAAGCACTCAGTGGAGAAGATAGGTAATGTGAAGACATCAGATGGGAATATGAACCTCTTAAGCAAAGTCTTGTATGTTCCTACAATTACCAAAAATTTAATAAGTGTTGGAAAGATTGTTGAAAAAGGATTGCATGTTAGATTCAACCGATTTTTAGCATACGTTGAAGACCCAACGCAAGGCTTTTGAAGGATTGCCAAAGGACAAGAGAGAGGAAGGCTCTTCACTTTTGAAGTGGAAGATACAAAGAGCATAGCTTTGTTTAGCTATGGATCTGAAACTCTTATAGAGTTGGAGATATGGCACAAAAGGCTTGCTCACATTGGTGAGAGGACACTCAAACAAATTTGCAGCGACTAAAGTGTACTTGGTTTGCCTAATATCACAAGGCAACACATGATTTATAAGTGTGAAGCTTGTCAAATCGGCAAGAATCATAGACAAACTTTCAATAAGAAAGGATATATGTATCAAAATCCTTTGGATCTAGTGGACACAGATGTGTGGGGTCCAAGTAAGGAGCCATCTATATCAGGCTCAAGATATTATGTGTCTTTCATAGATGATTGTAGCAAGTACACCATTCTGTTTCTCATGGAGCATAAGGATGAAGTGTTTAATTGCTTTAAGAAGTATATTGCTCTTGTTGAAAACCAAACAGGTAAGACTTTGAAAAGACTCAGATCAGATGGTGGAGGAGAATACTTCTCTTCTGAATTTGATGCCTTCTTGCATGAAAGAGGCATTAAAAGGGAAGTCACTACAAGGTATACACCCGAACTCAATGGTGTAGGAGAGAGGAGGAACAGAGCTATTGTCGAAGCGGAAAGGTCCATGCTCAACAAAAAGGGATTGCCAAACTACCTATGGGCAGAGGCTGTGTCTACAGCCACATATCTCATAAATAGACTTCCATCTAAGTCACTAGATGGAACAACTCCATATGAAGTGTGGAATGGAAGAAGACCTAGTCTAGAGCATTGTAAAATCTTTGGATGCTTAGCCTATGCTCATATTCCTTCTCGAGTAAGAGGGAAATTGGATCCCAAGGTAGAGAAGTGTGTATTCATTGGTCATGAACAAAACCAAAAAGGATATAGATTGTACAATCCAACCAATAAAGGCTTTTGTGTGAGTAGAGATGTGATTTTTGATGAAAACAAATCATGGTTTGATGATGACAGGAAAGTGAAGCTGCCATATGACTTGGATGAAGATTTTCCATCACTTCAACCAAAGGAGCCAAAGCAGATTAAAGAAAGTGATTCGAAGATTGACTGAGAAGACTTGGAAAGATTAAAGCTATGGAAGAACAAAGGTAAAGCAAAGATGCAGGATGCTACATATGGACCCGAGAGCTCACATCAACCAGTTAGAAGGTCTTCAAGGGAGAAGAAGAAACCAGAGAGGTTTGGTTATGATACTTCTTTGGTCACTAAGCACTCAATCTACAATGCAAAGGATTCAACCAATGAAGAACCTACCACATTCGAAGAAGCACAGAGCAAGAAAGCTTTGAGAGATGCAATGGATGAAGAAATGGGAGCCTTGAAGGAGAATGACACTTGGGAGCTTGTACCTAACAAGCCATCTATGAAGGTAATTGGATCTCAATGGATATAAAAAATCAAGAGGAATCCAGATGGAAGTATAAATAGACACAAAGCAAGGTTAGTTGCTAAAGGGTTTGCTCAAACCCATGGTATTGATTATGAGGAGACTTTCTCTCTTGTTGCAAAAATGCCTACAATTAGGGTTCTCATTAGTCTTGCTGCATCTAGAAATTGGAAGCTCTATCAACTTGATGTAAAAAATACTTTCGTGAATGGATGGATTTCTGAGGAAGTGTATATGGCACAACCTCCTGGATATGAGGATGCACATCATCCGAACTATGTATGCAAACTAAAGAAAGCTCTATATGGATTGAAGCAAGCTCCAAGATTTTGGAATTTCAGATTGGTGACTTATTTGCAAGACGAAGGATTCAAAGCTAGCAAGGCGGATACCTCTTTGTTCATAAAGAGGAATGGATCTAAAGTGATCTATTTATGTGTGTATGTTGATGATATTATTATCACATGAAATGATCTTGAAGGAATCAAACAGGTAAATACTCAAATGAGGGAGGAGTTCAAAATAAGTGACCTCGCACCACTCCCTTATTTCCTTGGATTAGAGTTAATCTACACAGGTTCAGGTATATACATCACACAAAGGAAGTATGTGCATGACATGCTCGTCAAGTTCAAGATGGAAAATTCCAAGTGTGCAGGTACACCTATGGAGCAAAATCATAAGCTTAGTGCTTATGAAGGAGAGCCAATTGAAGACATCACAATCTATCAAAGGAGAAGACCACATATGGAAGCGGCCAAGAGAGTCCTCAAATACCTAAAGGGGACCATGAATGAAGGTTTGTTTTATTCATTTACTTCAGATATTGAGCTAAAGGTCTACTCAGATGCAGATTGGGCGGGATCTAGAGATGATAGAAGAAGCACATCCAGGTATATATATTTGCAGGTTCAAAAATCATTTCTTGGTCATCGAAGAAGCAACCAACCATGGCATTATCTTCTACCGAAGCTGAAGATAGAGGTTTGGCTAATGCAACTCAAGAAATCATGTGGTTAAAGTCTTTGTACACAGATCTTGGACTTCATTCTTCAACACCTCACATTTTTGGTGACAACACAAGCTCATTACATCTTACAATTAATCCGGTATACCATGTTAGAACCAAGCATAATGAAGTCCACTACCATTATGTAAGGGAGACGCTAAAAAGCAAGGACATTCAACTATCCTATGTCTCTACAGATTTGCAATGTGTAGACATGTTGACTAAAGCTCTTGATGGTACAAAGTTAAGTAGATTGAACTTGATGATTTGCTTTTAGGAAATCAAGGACAATTGAAGACTTATTTGGAGGCCAAGCATGTTAGGCTTGAGGGGGAGCTGTTGGTGCATTTTACCCAAGCCTACATGCTTGATATGCTTGATATTATGATCATTTGTAAGTCACATGTGTAGTCATGTGAACACCTCTTGTAAAAGAGTACATTTTATCTATTGTAATTGAAAAAAGAAAAAGGAAAAAGGATGGCTTACCTCATTCAATTTCTGGCTCTAACTACCTAAAACCATGAATTTTTGAGCTGAGGGAATATCTCCTGACTTTGGGGATCACTTTTAGGTGGAGCCATTTGAATTCGAACTCAAAAATCCCTCCAAGAATAGCTATAAAAAGAGCAAGAAGGAAGAGAAGATTAGCAAGCCTTGTACGTGACCACTTCATGTCATTTTGTAGAGATTGAAGAGCTTAATCTATAGCTCTATCATTCCACTCCCATTGTGCAAATATTCATTGCCAATGTGGTTGTAGTCATATGTGAATCTATACATCTATCATTATCTACTTCTCTATTCTGTTCTCTGCTATACTCACTCATATCAGTAACTTAAGAAGGTCATATCTCGAGTTCTACTCAACATTTTTCAGTGTTTTAACGTGGGTGGAATAGCTCCTACTGTGTAGTTTTTGCGTACAAATTTTCATTGTCATTAAATGTATATTTTGGGAATAGCTCCTATTGGTCTATCTCTACAGAGCCCCGAGAATGGTGGGCATGTTCCAAAAATTGATGAATCTTATTCTTAGTGCTCAGTCCATCATTTGAAGTGTTTTAACTTGGATTGGGAAGCTTGCTAAGTCTATGTTTCTATGTCCAAAAGGAATTTATCTAATTCTTATGAGGTTGAAAGCACTGTTTAAGTTTTTTAGCAGGTGTATGTCCAAAAATAGCAAGTTTTGGGAGCTAGTCATTTTGCAACTAGTCTGTCTTAACTTAAACTTTTGGGATACATGTTTCAAAGTACTTGACTGATATTTTGGTGGATTTAGAAAGCTTAAAGGGTCTACTAATCAACTCTGAAGTCTCTGTTGCCTGGTGTGAAGCTGGTTGTAGCAGTACCAACTCATCTTTGGATTGCATCCACCATCTCTCTTCACAACATACACTTACATATACATGCATAGAGACACACATACATGCATGCGCATAGACATATGCATACACTTACACATACAGACATACCCACACATACACATACATACATATACACATACATGCATACACATAAACATATACATACATACACATACATAGTAAATACATACCCACATACATACATATACACAACATACATACATGCATACACATACACTTATACATACATACTACATACATACATACATACATACATAAACATACATACATACACACACATACATGCATATACATACACATGCATACACTTACACATACATACATACCCACACATACACATACAAAAAAACGTAGATGCATACAGATACACATTCATATTAAATATATACCCATACACACACATACATGCATACACTTACACATATACATAGACGTTCACATACATGCATGAACTTACCTATACATAAATACACACACATACATGCATACACATACACATATACATATGCATACACTTACCCATGCATACATACCTACCACATACACATACACACACATACACATATACATACATAGACATACATAACCACACACATGCATGTATACACACACATAAATGCATAATAATACACATATACATACACTTACACATACATACCCACACATATACATACACAAACATACATAATAAATACATGCCTACACATGCCAATACATATAGATACACACACATACATAATAAATACATGCACACATACACATACACACGCATGCATCCACATATACATACATACATCCACACATCATACATTTATAGTTTTTTATGTGTATTTTTGTGTATATGAATATGTGTGTATGAGCAAATGTGTATGTATCTAAATAATTAGACTATTAATATCTAGTACCTTTATTTGCTACACAATCAGATTTTGATCAATCATAGGGAACTCCACCACCGTCTCGTAAGCATGCAAGGACTACCTATTGTAAGTATATCAAACTTTTAATTCTAAACTTTGATAGGTACATACATGATTGATATATGTTTTTTTATTCTTTATGTTATAACTAGATTTTGATCAATCATAGGGTACTCCGCCACCTCCTATTCATGCAATTATGTCTTCACATTTGTCTTGCGATAGGAATTGTAAATCTGATGAGCATGTTTTCTACATAAATTCAGGTTGCTCAAATCATATGGCAAGAAATGTTGCCCTCCTATCAGATGTAGAAGATCAAGGGAACAAGCATGAAGTGAAAATAGGTGATGATACAATGCACCTGGTGGAGAAGATAGGAAATGTAAAAGCACCTGATGGAAACATCAACCTACTTAGAAAGGTACTCTATGTCCCTACCATCACAAAGAACTTGATAAGTGTAGGATAGATTGTGGAGAAAGTCATACAAGTAAGGTTCACAAAAGGAGGAGCATTTTTTTAAGATCCAAGCCAAGAATTCATGAGGATTGCAAAGGGTGAAAAACAAGTAGATTATTCACATTTGAATTGCAAGACACTAGGAATATTGCTCTTTTTGATTATAGAAGTCAGACACTCACAGAATTGGAAGTATGGCACAAAAGGTTAGCACATAAGGGTGACAGATCATTAAAGCAAATTTTCAAGAACCAAAGTGTACTTGGAGTCCCTAATCTGTCAAAGCAACACATGATTTAAGTGTAGTGCATGTCAATTTGGAAAGTCTAATAGGTTACCATTTATGAAGAAAGGATATATGCATGGAGATATCTTGGTTTTGGTTAATACAGATGTATGGAGACCTAGCAAGGATGCTTCAATATCTTGATCAAGGTATTATGTCTCCTTCATTGATGATTGCGCTAGATGGACTATACTATACTTTATGAAACACAAGGATGAAGTCCTTTCATGCTTCAAAAGATATTTAGCTCTTGTGGAGAAACAAATAGATAAAACACTAAAAAGGCTAAGGTCGAATGGAGGGGGAGAGCACTTCTCCCATGAATTTGACTCCTTTCTTCAAGAGAGGGGAATCAAAAGAGAGATTACTACAAGATACCCTCATGAGAAAAATGGAGTGGTAGAGAGAAGGAATAGGATGATTGTTGAAGTTGCAAGGTATATGCTAAATGAAAAGCACTTACCTAATTATTTACGGGCTGACGCTATATCCACAACCACTTATTTGATTAACACAAATAGCTAAAATGACAAATAGCTCAAACTACCTAAAATCACGAATTTTTGAGCTGAGGGAATATCTCCTAACTTTGGGGATCACTTTTAGGTGGAGCCATTTGAATTCGAATTCAAAACTCCCTCCAAGAATAGCTATAAAAAGAGCAAGAAGGAAGAGGTGATTAGCAAGCCTTGTACGTGACCACTTCATGTCATTTTGTAGAGATTGAAGAGCTTACTCCATAGCTCTATCATTCTACTCCCATTGTGGAAATATTCATTACCAATGTGGTTGTAATCATATGTGAATCTATACATTTATCATTATCTACTTCTTTATTTTGTTCTCTGCTATACTCACTCATAGCAGTTACTTCAGAAGGTCATATCTCTAGTTCTACTCAACATTTTTCAGTGTTTTAATGTGGGTTGAAAAGCTCTTACTGTCTAGTTTCTGCTTACAAATTTTCATTTGATTAAATTTGTATTTTGAGAGATATCTGCATTTTACTGCTCACTAGTCTATCTCTGCAGAGCCCCGAGAATGGTGGGCATGTTCCATAAATTGATGAATCTTGTTCTCAGTGCTCAGTCCATCATTTGAAGTGTTTCAACTTGGATTGGGAAGCGTGCTAAATCTGTTTTCTATGTCGAAAAGGAATTTATCTAATTCTTACATGGTTGAGAGCACTATTTAGTTTTTCCAGCAGATGTATGTACAAAAATAACAAGTTTTGGGAGCTAGTCATTTTGCAACTAGTTTGTCTTGACTTAAACTTCTGGGATACATGTTCCAAAGTACTTGGCTGATATTTTGGTGGATTTAGGAATCTCAAAGGTCCTACTAATCAACTCTGAAGTCTCAGTTTCCTTGTGTGAAGCGGGTTGTAGCAGCACCAACTCATCTTTGGATTGCATCCTTCATCTCTCTTGACAACATACACTTACATATACATGCATAGAGGCACACATACATGCATGTGCATACACATATGCATACACTTACACATACATACATACCCACACATACACATACGTACATAAACACATACATGCATACACATACACATATACATACATACACATACATAGTAAATGCATACCAACATACATACATATAGACAACATACATACATGCATACACATACACTTATACATACATACATACATACATACATACACATACATATACATAGATACACACATACATACACACACATACATGCATACACATACACATGCATACACTTACACATACATACATACCCACACAAACACATACAAACAAACATAGATGCATACAGATACACATACATATTAAATATATACCCATATACACACACACACATACATGGATACACATACACATATACATACACGTTCACATATATGCATGAACTTACCTATACATAAATACACACACATACATGCATACACATACACATACACATATGCGTACACTTACGCATGCATACCTACCTTCCACATACACATACACACACATACACATATACATACATAGAAATACCTAACCACACACATGCATGTGTACACACACATAAAAGCATAATAATACACATATACATACACTTACACATACATACCCACACATATACATACACAAACATACATAAAAAATACATGCCTACACATGCCCATACATATAGATACACACACATACATAATAAATACATGCACACAAACACATACACATGCATACATCCACATATACATACATACATACACACATCATACATTTATAGTTTTTTATGTGTAGTTTTGTGTATATGAATATGTGTGTATGAGTAAATGTGTATGTATCTAAATAATTAGACTATTAATATCTAGTACCTTTATTTGCTACACAATCAGATTTTGATCAATAATAGGGAACTCCACCACCGTCTCGTAATCATGCAAGGACTACTTATTGTAAGTATATCAAACTTTTAATTCTAATATTTGATAGATACATACATGATTGATATATGTTTTTTTATTCTTATGTTATAACTAGATTTTGATGAATCATAGGGTACTCCACCACCTCCTATTCATGCAACGATGTCTTCACATGTCTCTTTCGATAGGAATTATGATTATTTTTACTAGCAAGAAAATATTATATGTTGGTGTAACGTTTTCTATAGTACATATCAAAGAACGCAATTGGAATGTATTGAACATGACGTATAGTATTGTAGTTTTGAGTTTGTGCCACCATCTAATCAACATGATAGAGACTTGTTTGTATTGATTCTATAAATGAATGTCATTTTTTTATTTGAAAATCATATACAAAATCAAATTATACTTAATATACAAGAATATTTTCTCGATGATCATGATGAAATACATTTATGGAATATTGATGATTTCTATTCATGTATGTAGATTCCAATGTATGAACTTGATAATCTTCCACCACACCATTAAGAGTTGCTAGTAAGACCTCATTTATTAGAAGCTTTCATTAGGAGGCTACGCAAAAGTGATCCTATCAAATATGCAAGATTGAAATACCTATATTCAAAAGAAGATAAAGTACAAGATTTCATCGAGAAAGATGAAGATGATGGCAAGGTCAATTTTATTGAGGATTGGTATCAAAATGATAGTGAAAGCATTAATATTTCTAAAAAAGAGAAATATCTTCGAGAAGAATGTCTAAAGCATATATATGAAGGAAGTCGTTTGACACCACTAGGTGCAAGCTAACTTATTTTCAATGTACAAAATCTTTTGGATGGAGTAACATATCTTATTTTGGAACTATTAAGGTATAATTTTTTATTTTCTATTTTTCATTAATATCACCTTTTTTTTAAGAACTTATAGATTACTATTTGAAATGTTTTAACCAAGCAAGAATAGCCTTCCTTCATCACATGGTTAAATGAAGAAGAAGATCAGCAATTTCTGTATAAATTATTAGCGTATACATGAATGTCCTAACAATTTTCTTTTATATAGAGTGTGCAAAGTGTTTGACATGTCCAAAATGTCAATCTCCTTGATATAAGTATGAAGAAGTTAAAATCCCAAAAAGGGTATAGAGAAATTTTCCATTGGCTCTAGGAATTAAACATATGTTTCAAAGCCTTGAATTATCAAAGCTTTTGGCATGAGGATTTGATGATAAAAGTAGTTATGAACTAATGAGAATTCCTAAAGATAGTGCAACATTTCAACATATTGATTCTATTTGGCATGCTTTTGCACAATTTAGCCACACTCTAAAGTTAGGAGTTGCATTAGAGTGGGTTGATACATTATCGATGAAATCTTGTAAATGGTCACCATGGCTTGTAAAGTCATCAAATAGGATCTCCCACCGTTCCTTAGCATTAAAAAGGAACAGGTAATGCTTTCACTTTTAATCTCAGGAAAAGACAAGTTAAAGACATGAATACATATCTTGCTCTCTAATTGAAGTTTTGCAAGAGTTATGGAGAGGTATTAATGTCATTGATGTATCAAAAAGCATAAATCAAAGCCACATTATGGTTCATGGAATTGTGGCTTGTAATATACATGATTTTTGACGATATGGTGTCTTTTGAGGTAATGATGTAATTTCTTTATTTAATGTATACAACTATATGTGAGTTAATCTAATTATATTTCTATGGTTTTCATGATGCAGTAATATCTACTAAGAGATATAAGGCTTTTCTTTATTGTGGTTATTGGTGGAGATGGGTTTATGGTAAGAATCTCAATAAAAATATTTATCTTCGACATTGATGGTTCTTGCCTCATGATCATCCATTAAGATGCAAAAGGGAAGGTATATGTTTTAATGGAAATATTGAAACATGTTGGTGTTCAAAACCAATGAAACCTATGGATTGGTATCAAAAACTGACAGATGTGCCTCTTATAGATCAACAATCTAAAATCTTTATTGAGGATGAAGATGATGAGAATATAAAGATTAGAGGTATAGGAGAACTGGTGCTAGTGGAGAATATGTTGATATGGTATTGTTTGGAGTATTGGAGGGAGTTAAAGATCTCTCATCTTCTTCATCCTATGCATATATTCAAGGATATTGATTTTTACTTATAACATTTAGTGAAGTACATTAAAATCCACTTGGTAAAAATTGAAACCATTGGTGAAGATGGGTGCAACATGAAGTATGGAATAACCCTTACATAGTGATTACAGGAAACATTTGATTGCTCAAAAAGGTGCACAACATAATATTAAAAGTATTGAAGTGTTTGCACTACTTTGTGTATAGGCACACACAAAACGTCGCTCAAAGTACACAACCACATGGCAAAGTCTACGGATGTCATTGCTCTATGGAGGCTTGTGCTATAGAAAAAGACTTTCTCCAAAGAGTAGTTCCATGGATGGGATTTTTCGCAAAATAATGTCTTGAACGGCTCTTCTTAGTGACTCGGTACAACATGGCTACAATGAAGGGGCTTTGTTTTACTTAGATCTTAGGAAAAAGAAGTTCTCTCTCCAAATAGAATAAAGCGAATAGAAACCCACTTTTTAATCTCGAGAGGCATTGGAAGCAGCATCATGAGCACATCATTCCTTGTCATCGATGGAGAAATATATTTTGTCAATAAGGTTTTAGAGCAATATATTATGAAGGGAATATAACTCTGAGCAAGAGTATATGCAAGTCATATAGCTACAAAGCCTTGGCGGTGTCAGAAGATAATTTGAGTTGGCTGCTAGAGCCATTATTAGATCCCTCCATTTTTAGGCAATCATTTTGACACACACTTTGTAATGTTGGGATTCGGAAAGGCACCTTATTTCCTCTTGGAGTCTATAAAAGTAAATGATTTGCACTCATTGAGGATGTACTCAGAGAAGGTGCGAATTTTATCACCATTCAGAGGATTTGAGTCAAGCACCATTTTTTGGTCTACTCTCTGCACTCTCTTGCTACATGCACACTATTGGAGGTCACTCTGTGGCAAGTATAGAAAGTGTGGGCCTCCCACTAGAGTTGTCTATTAGCATTATAGGGTGATTGAGTGGCTTGGATCGAGTCATTTCGTGTGCATCTGTAATATTTCTTGTGGAGCAAATCATAATGTTTGTTGTATTCATTGTGTTGATAAAAGCTTTTGTAGTACTATTTAGTTTCTAGAAAGCCATGTTAGCCGACTCGATTATCATTTGGAGCATTTCTAGCCCTCTTTAATCATTTTTTAACTAAGAGTTGGGTTTTGCCTCTCTTTTGTACTTGTCATTGTTCCCTTCTCCGTGCTTGTACAAGTTCTATTGTGTAAGTGTCTTTGTTGCTAGTGAATGTACCTGCCCACAGAAATGTTATAGGGTATACTTTCCTAAGGAGAACCTCCCTTGAGTATACAAAAGTACTAGAAGTGTGTGCATGTGGGTTCCCTTATAGTTTGGCACTCGGCAAAGTTAGATATCCCAATACCTCGTCTACAGGATGGAAGGAGCTTCTCTAGGTTAAAGCCACATAATCGGCATAACTTTGTGAAGCAGATTCTACCTTTGGTTATCACTAGATGTATAAAGAAACAAGAACACAATGTGATCTATCATTGCGGATCCCTTATACGGTAATTTTTATACTTTTACATTCAATATATAAGAATTATTCTTATCTTTTATTTATGAAATAACTTTTTATAGATTATTTTATGATGATAATAGGTGGATGACATCAAAAGAGATTGACAAAAACTCGATCACGCAAAAGAAATGTGAATGCAAGGAGCTACTATGCTTGATGGAGAAAGAGCTTCCAACATCATTTTTTTTGATATTCAGGTTCATTTATTAGTCCATCATGTGAATGAAATAAAGATTCTAGTTGTTCTAAACACTTGATGGATGTTCTAGGTCAAGTTATTTATGGGAATGTTGAAAGGTTATGTGTGACAAAGAGCAAAACTAGGATGATCTATAGAAAAGGGATGGATGTTTGAGGAGTACATGTACTATGTTAGTAAATACCTTGAAATAATTAATGAAGAAGCTCCACGTGCATGGAGCAACGATTCTTCTTCAAAAATAACAAATGAGGTATTATCAAGAAAGGGAGTTCCATTTCAATTTACATTGCAAGAAAAAAGTGATGTTTTTATCTTTGTAGCATATAACAACAAATGCATACAAGCCTTCATTAGTGAGTATGAATAGGAACTTCAAGATCTAGGAAGTAGAATACGGAGAGACTAAAGGTATAGGTGTAATATTGATGATAATGAGAATACAAATATATCATCTTTCAGAGATTGGTTACATACTCATATGCAATGAGCCAATTAAAATAATGAACAAATCTCAGATCACTAGAGGGATTTAAGGATAGGTTGTGAAAGAAACGTAATTCAATTTTAATAACATTCTATTTTTCAGGTATATGTATATTAGCGTCTCTATAATAGTTTAATTTTTATTGCAACCTCAAATGTGCACTAATATGTGGCCTTTTGTATAGCGTATTAGAATAAAAATGATTGATTCCTTACATAAAACATAGCATTCTAGCATGATTGCTTCTTTTGAGGAACTATCATATGCTAGCTCAAAAGATACCAACCTTATAGGTAGCAAACTTTGCTACATAGGAACCATTGTTGGTATCTACGAAATATAATTTTGTATGTTCAAACAGGAAAAACAAAGTTTCATTTTTTATGATATAGTTTCTTATTTTATTAAGCACATAATAATTATTTTTGTTTTTTTTAATTTTGATAGGTTATTTTGAAGACTAATTGGTATTGAAATGAGTATAAAGGTAGTGGTTCCACATTGAGAAGCGAATTCTCTCAATTTTGGGCAATTGATTCTTTGAAAATAATGCGATTAACTAGAGAATCATATATTCTTCGTAGGAAAATTGAAAAGGAATTTCTTTATAAAAACTGTGATGTTCATCTATAGTTGCAAGTCATTCATGTTCTAACAAGAGGTCGGTCATTGTGTGAGAGGTTTATTGTTCCAAAGATTGAAGAATGTCATGTTGATGACTCATCATCAGAAAAGGAGATATCTGCATCTCAAAGAGAAATTGGAATAATTATACATGACAATGATAATAATCTACTTGATGAACATGATAATCGACATGATGATTTTACTGATAATGAATAGGAATTACCAAAAATTGATATTAGTCTATCTATAGATGATTTCATTTATGAGAATAGAGATTGAACATTAGAGGTAATATTGGAAAAATCAATAAGGATAATGAAGACGAGACCAGATTGATGTCTTACAAAAATGATGGTAATAATGAAAACACATGAGTAGATTACATAGAAGACCCTACTCTAGTTATTGATCATTAACTTGAATAATTTGAATCTATATCAGAAAATAGTTTCTCCTTTATGTTGGTGCACTTAAACCCAATCCCACATACTTCGTTGATTAACTTATCCTTTATTTATTAGCATAACCTATGCAAGACTACATATAAATAGTCTCTTGTAAAAATCCTTTGTATTTATCCTTGTAAACGTGGGTTACACCCATGTGGAGTTAGGAAGCTCTAAAATCATGAATCAATCAGTTGTGAAGTGATGAGGGAATTTATCCTACACTTTAGGATTCACAGCTTGGGTAGAAGTTTGAATTTGAACTCAAACCTTGGCTCCAAACATGATTATAAAGGGGATCAAAAGACCCATGTATTATCTCAAGTGGATGAGATCTTTTTGAGTGAGCTTTATTGTTACGTGAGAGCTCATGTCATAGCTCATTCACCTCTTACACATTGAGCAAGGTATGTTTCCCAATGACATTATATTTGTACATTTTTTAATACATATCTGATCATTATACTCTCATTTCACTTCTCTCTCAGTACTCGATCAAAAAAGTGATTTTCTGAGAGCTTCTTTGTAGTGTGTAAATGATCATTTTCCATAAATCAAAGCATGATAGAATCAGCTTATTGTCTATTATAATCCTACCAAGTTTCATTAGCATTTCTTCTCGAGATCGTCAAATATTAGCATATCTTTGCTCACTGATCTCATGACTACTATAGCCCATCAATGTGGGGATGGAGTTGTGACTTGCTAAACTTCTTTCTCTACATGTAGTCCATCCTTTTTTATGAAATCACTCATTATTGTTAGCTTAATAAGTCAATTAGACTTCCCCTAAAGGATTTAAACGAATTGTTGATGTGCTCAAAAAACTATTCAAAACACTGAACAAGTGTAGGAACAAAAATACCAAGTTTTTTTACTCTTGGATCAACTCTTACCTATTTGTTTTAATTCATCTTTTGGAGAGTGATCTTCCAAGGTAAATAGGGTGTCTAATACATCCTTTGGAAAGCTAAAAATGTCCTAGTAGATATCTTGAGAGTTCATTTGGCTGGTGTAGTGCAAATTTTTTGCAACACCTCTTCATCTTCATCAAGTACAAATCCATCCTCATAGTCGTATCATAGCAAGGTTGGACAACATGGCAAATGGATTTCCTTCATCAATTAACAAATTAGATAGAGGTAACTACTCAACCTGGTCTTTAAGGATGAAAGCTTATCTCCAAGGCAAGACTCTATATGGTTATATAGCTAGAGATGAAGTTATGCCAAGTTTTAGGAATAAAGGTCAACCTGATGAAAGAGCAAGAAACATTGAGCACATGGTGCTCAAAGGATGCACTTGCAAGGTCTTATCTCCTCAACTCTATCTCATTTTTTTCTTCTCACATTAGAAGTTTTAAAACATCAAAGGAAGTGTGGAATGCCCTTGAGGCGTTCTTCTCTTCAAGCACAAAGGCCATGGGACAACTACTTACTCAAGACGCCAAGCTCATTAAGATTGGAGAAGGTTCCAAAGGTAATAAATCTTTTGCTTTGTAGACTGATAAAAATAAAGCAAAATACAACAAAGGGAAGGGAAAGAAAATGGATGATGAAGCAGATACACACCAAGCTAACTATGTAGGTAGAGGAAGACATGGTGGAGGTATAGGGAGAGGAGGAAGACAAGGTGGGGGGAGACCCCAATACTCTAATCCTTGTTCTATTTGCGGATTAACTAATCACACAGCTGAGATTTGCTTTAGGAATTTCCATGACAACCACAAGAACTACATCAATTCGACCTACCAAGGAGGATACAAAGGGAGAAGAGATTACAACAATTACACAAAATACTCAAATCAAGAAGACTCTTTACTTCTCATGAATATGACAATGTCACAAGGTAAATCTGATGAGCATGTTTTCTACATAAATTCAGGTTGCTCAAATCAGATGGCAAGAAATGTGGCCCTCCTATCAGACGTAGAAGATCAAAGGAACAAGCACGAAGTGAAAATAGGTGATCATACAATGCACCTGGTGGAGAAGATAGGAAATGTAAAACCACTTGATAGAAACATCAACCTACTTAGCAAGGTAATCTATGTCCTTACCATCACAAAGAACTTGATAAGTGTAGGATAGATTGTGGAGAAAGTCATACAAGTAAGGTTCACAAAAGGAGGAGCATTTTTTTAGGATCCAAGCCAAGAATTAATGAGGATTGCAAAGGGTGAAAAACAAGTATATTATTCACATTTGAATTGCAAGACACTAGCAACATTGCTCTCTTTGATTATAGAAGTTAGACACTCACAGAATTGGAAGTATGGCACAAAAGGTTAGCACATAAGGGTGAAAGATCATTAAAGCAAATTTTCAAGAACCAAAGTGTACTTGGAGTCCCTAATCTATCAAAGCAATACATGATTTTTAAGTTTAGTGCATGTGAATTTGGAAATTCTAACAGGTTACCATTTATGAAGAAAGGATATATGCATGGAGATCTCTTGGTTTTGGTTCATACAGATGTATGCAAACCTAGCAAGGATGCTTCAATATCTCGATCAAGGTATTATGTCTGCTTCATTGATGATTGCACTAGATGGACTATACTATACTGTGTGAAACATTGGGATGAAGTCCTTTCATGATTCAAAAGATATTTAGCTCTTGTGGAGAAACAAATAGGTAAAACACTAAAAAGGCTAAGGTCAGATGGAGGGGGAGAGCACATCTCCCATGAATTTGACTCCTTTCTTCAAGAGAGGGGAATCAAAAGAGGCATTACTACAAGATACACTCATGAGAAAAATGGAGTGGCAGAGAGAAGGAATAGGATGATTGTTGAAGTTGTAAGGTCTAAGCAAAATGAAAAACACTTACCTAATTATGTATGGGCTGAGGCTGTATCCACAACCACTTATTTGATTAGCACAAATAGATAAAACCACAAATAGCTCTAACTAGCTAAAACCATGAATTTTTTAGCTGAGGGAATATCTCCTAACTTTGGGGATCACTTTTAGGTGGAGCCATTTGAATTAGAGTGCAAAACTCCCTCCAAGAATAGCTATAAAAAAAGCAAGAAGGACGAGGTGATTAGCAATCCTTGCAGGGGATAACTTTTAGGTGGTGCCATTTGAATTCAAATTCAAAACTCCTTCCAAGAATAGCTATAAAAAGAGCAAGAAGGAAAAGGTGATTAGCAAGCCTTGTATGTGATCACTTCGTGTCATTTTGTAGAGATTGAAGAGCTTACTCCATAGCTCTATCATTCTACTCCCATTGTGCAAATATTCATTGCAATGTGGTTGTAATCATATGTGAATCTATATATTTATCATTATCTACTTCTCTGTTTTGTTCTCTGCTATACTCACGCATAGTAGTAACTTTAGAAGGTCATATCTTGAGTTAAAGTCATTATTTTTTTTAGTGTTTAACGTGGATTGCATAGCTCCTACTGTCTAGTTTCCGCATATGAATTTTCATTGTCATTAAATGGATATTTTGGGAGATATCTGCATTTATCTGCTCACTGGTCTATCTCTACAGAGCCCCGAGAATGGTGGGCATGTTCCCGAAATTGGTGAATCTTGTTCTCAGTGCTCAGTCCATCATTTGAAGTGCTTTAACCTGGATTGGGAAGCTTGCTAAGTCTTTTTGCTATGACCAAAAGGAATTTATCTAATTCTTACGAGCTTGAGAGCACTGTTTCGTTTTTCTAGCAGGTGTATGTCCAAAAATAGCAAGTTTTGGGAGCTATTCATTTTGCAACTAGTCTGTCTTGACTTAAACTTCTGTGATACATGTTCCAAAGTACTTGACTGATATTTTGGTGGATTTCGGAAGCTCTAAGGGTCTACTAATCAACTCTGAAGTCTCAGTTGCCTGGTGTCAAGCCGGTTGTAGTAGCACCAACTCATCTTTGGATTGCATCCACCATCTCTCTTCACAACATACACTTACATATACACGCATAGAGACACACATACATTCATGGGCATACACATATGCATACACTTACACATACATACATACCCACACATACACATACATACATAAATAAATACATGCATACACATACACATATACATACATACACATACATAGTAAATACATACCCACATATATACATATACAAAACATACATACATGCATACACATACACTTATACATACATACATACATACACATACATATACATACATACATACATACATACATACACACATACATGCATACACTTACACATACATACATACCCACACATACACATACAAACAAACATAGATGCATACAAATACACATAGATATTAAATATATACCCATACACACACATACATGCATACACATACACATATATATACACGCTCACATACATGCATGAGCTTACCTATACATAAATCCACACACATCCATGCATACACATACACATACACATACACATATGCATACACTTACCCATGCATACATAGCTACCACATACACATACACACACATACACATATACATACATAGACATACATAACCACACACATGCATGTATACACACACATAAAAGCATAATAATACACTTACACATACATACCCACCCATATACATACACAGACATACATAAAAAATACATGCCTACACAGGCCCATACATATAGATACACACACATACATAATAAATACATGCACACATACACATACACATGCATACATCCACATATACATACATACATACACACATCATACATTTATAGTTTTTTATGTGTATTTTTGTGTATATGAATATGTGTGTATGAGTAAATGTGTATGTATCTAAATAATTAGACTATTAATATCTAGTACCTTTATTTGCTACACAATCAAATTTTGATCAATCATAGGGAACTCCACCATCGTCTCGTAATCATGCAAGGACTACTTATTGTAAGTATATCAAACTTCTAATTCTAATATTTGATAGATACATACATGATTGATATATGTTTTTTTATTCTTATGTTATAACTAGATTTTGATCAATCGTAGGGTACTCCACCACCTCTTATTCATGCAATGATGTCTTCACATGTGTCTTTCGATAGGAATTATGATGATTTTTACTATCAAGAAAATATTATATGTTAGTGTAACATTTTCTATAGTACATATCAGAGAACACAATTGGAATGTATTGAACATGAGGTACACTATCATAGTTTTGAGTGTGTGCCACCATCTAATCAACATGATAGCGATCGGGTTTGTATTGATTCTATAAATGAATGTCATTTTTTGTTTGAAAATCATATACAAAATCAAATTATACTTAATATACAAGAATATTTTCTCGATGATCAGATGACATTCATTTATGGAATATTGATGATTTCTATTCATATATGTAGATTCCAATGTATGAACTTGATAATCTTCCACCACACCATTTAGAGTTGCTAGTAAGACCTCATTTATTAGAAGCTTTCATGAGGAGGATACACAAAAGTGATCCTATCAAATATGCAAGATTGAAATACCTATATTCAAAAGAAGATAAAGTACAAGATTTCAGCGATAAAGATGAAGATGATGGCAAGGTCAATTTTCTTGAGGATTGGTATCAAAATGATAGCGAAAGCATTAATTTTCTAAAAATGAGAAATATCTTCGAGAAGAATGTCTAAAGCATATATATGAAGGAAGTCACTTGACACCACTAGATGCAAGCTAACTTATTCTCAATCTACAAAATCTTTTGGATGGAGTAACATATCTTATTTTGGAGCTATTAAGGTATAATTTTTTATTTTCTATTTTTTCCATTAATATCACCTTTTCTAAAGAACTTATAGGTTACTATTTGAAATGTTTTTAACCAAGCAAGAATACTCTTCTCTCATCACATGGTTAATTGAAGAAGGCGATCAACAATCTCTGTAAAAATTATTAGTGTATACATGCATGTCATAACAATTTTCTTTTATATAGAGTGTGCAAAGTGTTTGACATGTCCAAAATGTCAATCTCCTTGATATAAAGATGAAGAAGTTAAAATCCCAAAAAGGGTATAGAGAAATTTTCCATTGGCTCGAGGAATTAAACATATGTTTCAAAGCCTTGAATTATCAAAGCTTTTGGCATGAGGATTTGATGATAAAAGTAGTTATGAACTAATGAGAATTCCAAAAGATAGTGCAACGTTTCATCATATTGAGTCTATTTGGCATGCGTTTGCACAATTTAGCCACACTATAAAGTTAGGAGTTGCATTAGAGTGGGTTTGATCCATTATTGATGAAATCTAGTAAATGGTCACCATGGCTTGTTAAAGTCATCAAATAGAATCTCCCACCGTTCCTTAGCATTAAAAAGGAACATTTAATGCTTTCACTTTTAATCTCACGAAAAGACAAGTTAAAGACATGAATACATATCTTGCTCTCTAATTGAAGTTTTGCAAGAGACATGGAGAGGTATTAATGTCATTGATGTATCAAAAAGCATTAATCAAAGCCACATTATGGTTCATGGAATTGTGGCTTGGACTATACATGATTTTCCACGATATGGTGTCTTTTGAGGTAATGATGTAATTTCTTTATTTAATGTATACAATTATATGTGAGTTAATTTAATTATATTTCTATGGTTTTCATGATGCAGTAATATCTCTAAGGGATATAAGGCTTGTCTTTATTGTGGTTATTGGTGGAGATGGGTTTATGGTAAGAATCTCAATAAAAATATTTATCTTCGACATTGATGGTTCTTGCCTCACGATCATCCATTAAGATGCAAAAGAGAAGGGATACATTTTAATGGAAAGATTGAAAAATGTTGGTGTTCAAAACCAATGAAACCTATGGATTGGTATCAAAAATTGACAGATGTGCCTCTTATAGATCAAGTATCTAAAATCTTTATTGAGGATGAAGATGATGAGAATGTAAAGATTAGGGGTATAGGAGAATTGGTGCTAGTGGAGAATATGTTGACATGGTATTGTTTAGAGTATTGGAGAGAGTTAAAGATCTCTCATCTTCTTGATCCTTTACATATATTCAAGGATATTGGTTTTTACTTATAACATTTAGTTAAGTACATTAGAATCCACTTGGTAAAAATTGAAACTATTGGTGAAGATGGGTGCAACATGAAGTATGGAATAACCCTTACATAGTGATTACAGGGAACATTTGATTCCTCAAAAAGGTGCACAACATAATATTAAAAGTACTGAAGTGTTTGCACTACTTTGTGTATGGGCACACACAAAAAGTCGCTCAAAGTACACAACCACATGCCCAAGTCTACAGATGTCATTGCTCTATGAAGGCTTGTGCTATAGAAAAAGACTTTCTCCAAAGAGCAGTTCCATGGATGGGATTTTTTGCAAAATAATATCTTGGACGGCTCTTCTTAGTGACTCGGTACAACATGGCTGCAATGAAGGGGCTTTGTTTTACTTAGATCTTAGGAAAAAGAAGTTCTCTCTCCAAATACTATAAAGTGAATAGAAACCCACTTTTTAATCTCGAGAGGCATTGGAAGCAGCATCATGAGCATATCATTCCTTGTCATCGATGGAGAAATATATTTTGTCAATAAGGTTTTAGAGCAAGATATTATGAAGGGAATATAACTCTGAGCAAGAGTATATGCAAGTCATATAGCTACGAAGCCTTGGTGGTGTCAGAAGATAATTTGAGATGTTAATCAAACTTGGCTGCTAGAGCCATTATTAGATCCCTCCATTTTTAAGCAATCATTTCAACACACACTTTGTAATGTTGGGATTCCGAAAGGCCCCTTATTTCCTCTTGGAGTCTATAAAAGTAAATGATTTGCACTCATTAAGGATGTACTCAGAGGAGGTGGGATTTTTATCACCATTCAGAGCATTTGAGTCAAGCACCATTTTTCGGTCTACTCTCTGCACTCTCTTGCTACATGCACACTATAGGAGGTCACTCCGGGGCGAGTATAGAGAGAAAATCATAATCTTTTTTGTATTCATTGTGTCGATTAGTGCTTTTGTACTACTATTTAATCTATGGTATTTCTTGTGGAGCAAATCATAATCTTTGTTGTATTCATAGTGTCGATCAGTGCTTTGGTACTACTATTTAGTTTCCAGAAAGCCATGTTAGCCGACTTGATTACCATTTGGAGCATTTCTAACCCTGTTTAATCATTTTTTAACTAAGATCTGGGTTTTGCCTCTCATTTGTACTTGTCATTGTTCCCTGCTCCGCGCTTGTACAGGTTCTATTGTGTAAGTGTCTTTTTTTGTTAGTGAATGTACCTTCACACAGAAATGTTATAGGGTATTCTTCCCTAAGGAGAACCTCCCTTGAGTAGACAAAGTACTAGAAGTGTGTGCATGTGGGTTCCCTTATAGTTTGGCACTTGGGAAAGTGAGATATCCCAGTACCTCCTCTACAGGATGGTAGGAGCTTCTCTAGGTTAAAGCCACATAATCGGCATGACTTTTTGAAGCAGATTCTACTTTTGGTTATCACTAGATGTATAGAGAAACGAGAACACGATGTGATCTACCATTGTGAATCGCTTATAAGGTAATTATGATACTTTTACATTCAATATATAAGACTTATTCTTATCTTTTATTTTTGAATTAACTTTTTATAGCTTATTTTATGATGATAATAGGTGGATGACATCAAACGAGATTGACAAAGACTCGATCACGCAAAAGAAATGTGAATGCAAGGAGCTACTATGCTTGATGGAGTAAGAACTTCCAACATTATTTTTTTGATATTCAAGTTCATTTATGAGTCCATCATGTGAATGAAATAAAGGTTCTAGGTGTTCTAAACACTTGATGGATGTTCTAGGTCAAGTTATTTATGGAAATGTTGAAAGGTTATGTGCGTCAAAGAGCAAAACTAGGAGGATCTATAGAAAAGGGATGGATGCTTGAGGAGTACATGTACTATGTTTGTAAATACCTTGAAATAATTAATGAAGAAGCTCCACGTGCATGGAGCAACGAGTCTTCTTCAAAAATAACAAATGAGGTATTATCAAGAAAGGGAGTTCCATTTCGATTTACATTGCAAGAAAAAAGTGATTTTTTTATCTTTGTAGCATATAACAGCAAATGCATACAAGCCTTCATTAGTGAGTATGAATAGGAACTTCAAGATCTACGAAGTAGAATACAGAGAGACTAAAGAAATAGGTGTAATATTGATGATAATGAGAATACAAATATATCATCTTTCAGAGATTGGTTATATACTAATATGCAATGAGCCAATTAAAATAATGAACAAATCTTAGATCACTAGAGGGATTTAAGGATAGGTTGTGAAAGAAACGTAATTCAATTTTAATAACATTCTATTTTTTCACGTATATGTATATTAGGGTCTCTTTAATAGTTTAATTTTTATTGCAACCTCAAATGTGCACTAATATGTGGCCTTTTGTATAGCGTATTAGAATAAAAATGATTGATTCTTTACATAAAACATAGCAGTCTAGCATTATTGCTTCTTTTGAGGAACTATCATGTGCTAGCGCAGAAGATACCAACCTTATCGGTAGCAAACTTTTCTACATAGGAACCATTGTTGGTATCTACGAAATATCATTTTGTATGTTCAAACAGGAAAAACAAAGTTTTCATTTTTTATGATATAGTTTCTTATTTTATTAAGCACATAATAATTATTTTTGTTTTTTTATATTTTGATTGGTTATTTTGAAGACTAATTGGTATTGCGATGAGTATAAAGGTAGTAGTTCCACATTGAGAAGCGAATTCTCTCAATTTTGGGCAATTGATTCTTTGAAAGTAATGCGATTATCTAGAGAATCATATATTCTTCGTAGGCGTATTGAAAAAGAATTTTTTTACAAAAACCGTGATGTTCATCTATGGTTGCAAGTCATTCATGTTCTAACAAGAGGTCGGTCATTGTGTGAGAGCTTTATTGTTCCAAAGATTGAAGAATGTCATGTTGATGATTCTTGATCAGAAATTGAGATATCTGCATCTCAAAGAGAAATTGGAATAATTATACATGACAATGATAATAATTTACTTGATGAACATGATAATCGACATGATGATTCGAGTGATAATGAATAGGATTTACCAAAAATTGATATTAGTCTATCAATAGATGATGTCATTTATGAGAATAGAGATTTAACATTAGAGGTAATAATAGAAAAATCAATAAGGATAATGAAGACAAGACTAGATTGATGTCTTAGAAAAATGATGGTAATAATGAAAACACATGAGTAGATTACATAGAAGACCCTACTCTAGTTATTGATCATTAACTTGAACAATTTGAATCTATATCAAAAAGTAGTTTCTCCTTTATGTTGGTGCACTTAAACCCAATCCCACATACTTCGTTGATTAATTTATCCCTTATTTATTGGCATAACCTATGCAAGACTACATATAAATAGTCTCTTGTAAAAATCCTTTGTATTTATCCTTGTAAAAGTGGGTTACACCCATGTGGAGTTAGGAAGCTCTAAAATCATGAATCAATCAGTTCTTGAGTGATAAGGGAATCTATCCCACACTTTAGGATTTACCCCTTAGGTAGAACTTTGATTTTGAACTCAAACCTTGGCTCCAAACATGATTACAAAATGGGGATCAAAAGAACCATGTATTATCTCAAGTCGATGAGATCTTTTTGAGTGAGCTTTATTGTTACGTGAGAGCTAATGTCATAGCTCATTCACCTCTTACACATTGAGCAAGGTATGTTTTCCAATGACATTATATTTGTACATGTTCTAATACATATTTGATCATTATACTCTCATTTTACTTCTCTCTTAGTACTCGATCAAAAAAGTGATTTTTTCAGAGCTTCTTTGTAGTGAGTAGTTGATCATTTTCCATTAATCAAAGCATGATAGAATCAAATTATTGTCTATTATAAACCTACCAAGTTTCATTAGCATTTCTTCTCAAGATCGTCAAATATTAGCATATCTTTGCTCACTAATCTGATGACTACTAGAGCCTGTCAATGTGGGGATGGAGTTGTGACTTGCTAGACTTCTTTCTCTACATATAGTCCATTCTTTTATATGAAATCACTCATGATTGTTAGCTTAATAAGTCAATTCAACTTCCCCAAAAGGAATTAAACGAATTGTTGATGTGCTTAGAAAACTATTCAAAACACTGAACAAGTGTAGGAACAAAAATACCAAGCTTTTTTACTCTTGGATCAACTCTTACCTATTTATTTTAATTCATCTTTTTGAGAGTGATCTTCCAAGGTACATAGGGTGTCTAATACATCCTTTCGCAAGCTAAAAAAGTCCTAGTAGATATCTTAAGAGTTCATTTGGCTGGTGTAGTTCAAATTTTCTGCAACACCCCTTCATCTTCATCAAGTACAAATCCATCCTCACAGTGGTATCACAGCAAGGTTGGACAACATGGCAAATGGATTTCCTTCATCAATTGACAAATTGGATAGATTTAACTACTCAGCCTGGTCTTTAAGGATGAAAGCTTATCTTCAAGGCAAGAGTCTATATGGTTATATAGCTAGAGATGAAGTTATGCCAAGTTCTAGGAATAAAGGTCAACCTGCACAAGAAGAGCAAGAAACATTGAGCACATGGTGCTCAAAGGATGCACTTGCAAGGTCTTATCTCCTCAAATCTATCTCATTGTTTCTTCTCACATTAGAAGTTTTAAAACATCAGAGGAAGTGTGGAATGCACTTGAGGCCTTCTTCTCTTCAAGCACAAAGGCCATGGGACAACTACTTACTCAAGAGGCCAAGCTCATGAAGAATGGAGGAAGACAAGGTGGGGGGGAGACCCCAATACTCTAATCCCTGTTCTATTTCTGGATTAACTATTCACACAACTGAAATTTTCTTTAGGAATTTCAAGAATCAAAGAGGCAGAGGCTACAACAGAGGAGGTTATGGCTACTTAAGAGGAAGGTTCAACAATTTCCATGACAACCACAAGAACTACAACAATTCGACCTACCAAGGAGGATACAAAGGGAGAAGAGATTACAACAATTACACAGAAGACTCAAATCAAGAAGACTCTCTACTTCTCATGAATATGACAATGTCACAAGGTAAATCTGATGAGCATGTTTTCTACATAAACTCAGGTTTCTCAAATCATATGGCAAGAAATGTGGCCCTCCTATCAAATGTAGAAGATCAAAGGAACAAGCATGAAGTGAAAACAGGTGATGATACAATGCACCTGGTGGAGAAGATAGGAAATCTAAAAACATCTGATGGAAACATCAACCTACTTAGCAAGGTACTCTATGTCCCTACCATCACAAAGAACTTGATAAATGTAGGATAGATTGTGGAGAAAGTCATACAAGTAAGGTTCACAAAAGGAGGAGCATTTTTTAAGATCCAAGACAAGAATTCATGAGGATTGCAAAGGGTGAAAAGCAAGTAGATTATTCACATTTGAATTGCAAGACACTAGGAACATTGCTCTCTTTGATTATAGAAGTCCGACACTCACAGAATTGGAAGTTTCGCACAAAAGGTTAGCACATAAGGGTGAAAGATCATTAAAGCAAATTTTTCAAGAACCAAAGTGTACTTGGAGTCCCTAATCTATCAAAGCAACACATGATTTATAAGTGTAGTGCATGTCAATTTGGAAAGTCTAACAGGTTACCATTTATGAAGAAAGGATATATGCATGGAGATCTCTTGGTTTTGGTTCATACAGATGTATGGAGACCTAGCAAGGATGCTTCAATATCTTGATCAAGGTAATATGTCTCCTTCATTGATGATTGCACTAGATGGACTATACTATACTTTATGAAACAAAGGGATGAAGTCCTTTCATGCATCAAAAGATATTTAGCTCTTGTGGAGAAAAAAATAGGTAAAACACTAAAAAGGCTAAGGTTGGATGGAGCGGGAGAGCACTTCTCCCATGAATTTGACTCCTTTCTTCAAGAGAGGGGAATCAAAAGAGAGATTACTACAAGATACACTCATGAGCAAAATGGAGTGGTAGAGAGAAGGAATAGGATGATTGTTGAAGCTGTAAGGTCTATGCTAAATGAAAAACACTTACCTAATTATTTATGGGCTGAGGCTGTATCCACAACCACTTATTTGATTGACACATTACCTTCAAAATCACTTGATGGCATGACACCATATGAGGCATGGAATGGAAGAAGGCCAAGCTTGAATGATTGTAAGATTTTTGGATGTATTGCTTGTGCTCATGTTCCTTCATAGGTAAGAGGAAAGATGGATCCAAAAGTTGAAAATTGTGTGCTCATTGGATATGACAACAACCAAAAAGGCTCAGGGTTATACAACCCAACAATTAAAGGATTCTTGGTGAATATAGATGTAGTATTTGATCAGAATAGTTCTTGGTATGAAGAGTCATGCATTTAGATCAAGTGACCTTATGATCTTGAAGAAGATTTTCCCAAGCTTGTTAATGATAACCCTTCTAAAATTGAAGAACATGATACCTCAAAAGATGATGAAGCAACTCAGATTGAAAAAAATGTGGAAGTCTAAAGGTAAAGCTAAAATGCAAGAACTTGGATAAGAGGTAGAATCACCACATCATGGCCTAAGAAGGTCCATGAGGGAGAAGGAAACCAGAGAGGTATGGGTCTAATACTTCTCTAGTTACTAAACATTCATTCTATCTTGCACATGACATAAATCAAGAGGAACCCTCAACATTTGAGGAAGCAAAGAAGAAATCAGAGTGGATGCATGCAATGGAAGAAGAAATTAAAGCTCTTGAGAAAAATAACACTTGGGAATTAGTTCCCAAGTCTTCATCAGTGAAAGTGATAGGATCAAGATGGATCTACAAATTGAAGAAGAAGTTAGATGGCTCCATTAACAGGTATAAGACAAGGCTTGTGGCAAAATGCTTTGCACAAACTCAGCAAATTTACTACGAGGACAGCTTCTCTCCTCTGGCAAATATGCCTACAATTAGAGTCTCACTTAGTATTGCTTCTTCCATAATTCTGAAGATACTTCCATAGGATGTAAGAAATGCATTTCTTAATGGATGGATAAGAGAAGAAGTGTATATGGCACAACCACCTGGTTTTGAGAATCAAGTATATCCCGATTATGTGTGTAAGCTAAATAAAGCTCTATATGGACTCAAACAAGCCCGAAGGGCTTGGAATTATAGACTTGTTTCATTCTTCCAGGATAAAGGATTTCGACCTAGCTAGGCAGATCCATCACTCCATCAAAAAGAGTAATTCTGAAGTCATCTATTTGTGTGTGCATGTGGATGACATTATACTTACAAGAAATGATGCTCATGGGATAAAGAAGATCAAGGAGCAGATGCAAGAAGAGTTCAAGATAAGTGAGTTGGATTCACTTATATACTTCCTAGGATTGGAGGTAGTATATAGAGATCATGCTCTATACGATTGTAGGTACTCCAGTGGATGTTAATCACAAATTGAGCTCACACGAAGGTGAACTCATAGAAGACATCACAAGTTATCAAAGCCTTGTGGGTAGTTTGAACTATGCCACATCGACAAGAGTAGATATATGTTATAGCGTGAGTGTGCTAAGTCAATTTATGCACACACCTAGGAAACATCACATGGAATCTGCCAAGAGGATACTCAGATATCTCAAAGGGACCATAAATGAAGGGTTATACTACCCTTATGTATCTAATTTAAGTCTAAAGTTTTTCTCTCATGTAGATTGGGCTCGTTCCAAGGAAGACAAGAGAAGCACCTCAAGGTACCTTACCTTTTGGGTTCAAAACTTATCTCATGGTCATCTAAGAAGCAACCCACAATTGCTCTCTCTTCTAGTTAAGCTGAGTAAAGAGGTCTTGCTATAGCTACTCAAGAAGAAATGTGGATGAAGACACTATTCATAGATCTTGGATTGGAAATTGGAACTCCAAATATTTTTGGTGACAACATGAGTTTCATTCACTTGGCTGCCAATCCAATTTTTCATGCAAGGACTAAAAATATTGAAGTACATTACCACTATGTAAAAAAGAAGATTTTAAGGAAGGAAATTCAGATATCATATGTATCAACTCATCAACAATGTGCAGACATTTTGACCAAGGCATAAGATGGAACAAAACTCAGTAAACTCAAAGGTATGATTGGTTTGTAGGAAATCAAGGCCGAATGAAGACCAAGCATGTTAGGCTTCAAGAGGAGCTTTGGTGCAATCAAACCAAAGCCGACATACTTGGTTGATTAAATTATGCTTGATTTATTGGCATACCCTACACAAGACTACATATGAATAGTCTCTTATAAAAATCCTTCATATTTATCCTTGTAAAAGTGGACTACACCCACGTGGAGTTAGGAAGCTCTAAAATCATGAATCAATCAGTTGTTGAGTGATGAGGGAATCTATCCTACACTTTAGGATTCAGATTTTAGGTAGAGGATTGAATTTGAACTCAAAGCTTGCCTCCAAAAATGATTATAAAAAGGGGATCAAAAGACCCACGTATTACCTCGAGCCCATGAGATCACTTTGAGTTAGTTCTATTGGGACATAAGAGCTCATCTCATAGCTCATTCATCTCTCACACATTGAGAAATGTAAGGTTGCCAATGACATGTATTTGTACATGTTTTAATACATATATGATTAATATACTCTCATTTTACTTCTCTGTTAGAACTCCATCAAAAATAGTGATTTTCTTAGAGATTCTTCTCAGTGTGTAGTTGATCATTTCCCATGATTTAAACCATGATAGAATCAAAATACTATACATTATAATCCTACAAAGTTTCATTAGCATTGCTTCTCAATATCATCAGATATTAGCATATCTTTGCTTAATAGTCTGATGCTTGTTGCAGCTCGTGAATGTCGCGATGGAGTTGTGACTTGCTTAACTTCTTTCTCTGCATGTATTCCATCATTTCTTATGAAATCACTCATGATTGTTTGCTTACTAAGTTATTTAGAGCTCCCCAAAAGGAATTAAGCCAGTTGCTTTTGAGCTTAGAGAACCGTTCAAAACACTAAAGAAGTGTAGGAACAAAAATAGCAAGTTTTTTATTGTTGGATCAACTCTTTCCCACTGCATAGATGAAAACATGTTCCTTCATGTTACATCATGAAGCTTGGGGGTATGCATGAAATTTTGTGTATATCTTTGTTTTTGAGGAAAAATTGTCTCTCATGTACATATGCATATGTTTGTGTGTTACACACACACACACACACACACACACACACACACACATATATATATATATATATATATATATATATATATATATATATATATATATATATATATATATATATATATATATATATATATATATATATATGTGTGTGTGTGTATGTGTGTGTGTGTGTGTGTGTGTATTCATGTGTGTTATATGTATACATGTGTTAGTGTGCACATATGTGTGTTTCATGTGTATATATGTGTGTACATGTGTGTGATATATGTATGCATATGTTAGTATGCCCACATGTATGTATGCATGTGCATTTTTGTGATACATGCAAGTGTGTTTATAATTGTGTATGCATGTATATGTATACATGTGTGCATGTAGGCATGTATGTGTGATGTGTATGTATCTACATGTGTCTTATATATATATATATATATATATGTGTGTGTGTGTGTGTGTGTATACCTTTATATGTATTTTGGTCCTCGTTGATTCCAATAGCTATATATAGAGAGGCATAAGGCTGGCTGGAGAGGCATCTCTCTAGTATGTGGTGGGAGCACTAGATGCAATCTTTATATATACTTCAACCATACAGAAAATGCATACTGGTACAAAAGTATAAAAAATGTATGGTTGAAAATACCATACATGGGTATGTATATAAATATGTGCATCCAAGGATGGTTCTTAACCCATCAGAAACCCTGTTTTCTAACTTTATATATATATATATATATATATATATATATATATATATATATATATATATATATATATATATATATATATATATATATATGTATGTGTGTGTGTGTGTATGTGTGTGTATGTATGTATGTATGTATATATAATATATATATATATATATATATATATATATATATATATATATATATATATATATATATATATATATATATATAATAAAAGCAATGCAAACGAGGCATTATTCCGACAATTTGCCATAAGTATCTGCTTCTCTTTTAGGGACCACTTTTGGGACCGCACTAGGCCATATTCGATCTCCGATGAACTAAGAATATATTTTATGTATCTCTCATCAAACTTAGAACAAAAAGGAAAAAAAACATATAAGTAGAGCATAAAATACTCATCTTAATTTATAGATAAAAATTTTACTTACTCATATTTCAAGTAACCAAAATGGAGATAGGAGTCACATAAAACCCTCATTCTTCTTTTAAACTCCAACCCACACGTCGTGTACACGATACTTCCCTTAGTGTTTATATCAGACTCTAGCCCTAGGGTACCTATGCACGTCCTCATAGGCACCTTTGATGTGCTCTCACGGGCTCGAGTTGGTATAGCTGTCCTAAAAATAAATAGAAAAAAATGAATAAAAACATGTGTTATAATATCATTTAAAATATTAATTTATGAAAAAAAATACCTATGGGTAGATAAGCCTCTTCTTGCAAATGGAAGCACGGAGGATCCTTCCTCTAACCTTCCTCAGAATGATTTCATCTCTCTGACCAATATTTTGAAAAACTAAAAATTTTCCTTCCGAAATCGTAATCTCTAAACTATTGAAAATATCTTTGATATGATTTTTTAACCTCTGTCTATTATCTGTAGGCAAATAAACAATGAGGATGTACATTGATCAGAGACCTCATCATATGAATCCTTTATGTTTATGCCCATTTGAACCGTCTTTATAGACCTCGAAATAAGTATATAATTACTATTGCAAGGACTACAATATGAACATGTGTATTTAACCTTACATATATGTATTTATGTATGTGTATGCATGGGTATGATTAATCATGTGCCCACATATATGCATGTGCATTGAAGTGAATGAGTAGGTAAATACCTATTTGTAGGATGAATGTGGCAATGTTAATTTGTGTGCATAAGAGAGTATACATTGAATCAGATTTTTCTATGTGTCTTTATGCCAGAGCATATATGTGTTCAATCCTATGTGTGTGTGTCTAATGTTTGGACATATATTTATGTGTATAACACTATGTGTTATACAAAGAACTCTAACTATTTTTAAAAACCTATTGAGTTAGAATATATGTCTTCTTTATGTCCTAAAGATGGAAAGGTGATACTTGGCATCATTTCAAGCAGTTTCCGCTTCAATGAGTTTAAGGGTATGTTTACAAATGCATTCATTCCTTCCAAGATTCACATAAACCATATGAGTCTCAGAAGAATGAAAACATCACTACCTAAGGTACAATTTGGATTGTGTGTTAAATAAAATATGAAATAATTAACTACACCTAGGGCATTAATTACAACATAATTAAAATATACATTTGAATTACTTAAGTGTGTGAGTGAAGTGAGGTGTGTTAGTATTAGTGTTGTGTGTGTCTAAGTGTAAGTAAACTAAGTGATGTGTGTGGATGCATGAATAAAGTAAGTAAAACAATCAAGTGCATGTACATGTTTGTGTCGTGTGTATGTTAAGTAAGTGTGAAGAGAGAGCATGCATGCATATCCGTGTATATGAATATGTGGTGTTGTATGTTTTATTTTCTAATGCATTTTTCATGCAAACATAACCAAGATAAAGAGAAGAAAGCAAAGATAGCCCCCATTTGATCGGAAGATTTTGATCAATTTAAACTGAAGCAGAGATTAAGTCTCGCATTGTAGCCAAGATTAAGGCCGATTCATTTTTGGACATTATCCTTACACATCCCACTATAGAAAAATCTTGCATTAACATTTAGATCTTTAAGTTAGAACTTATACTCATCTCAGTTTTCATTTTATTTTGTATAGGTTGATCTTTCCTAAGCTTGAGTATTTCAAAGAACCTATGGTTAATTTACATTAAGAGGAGTCTTTTATTCATGTTAGGGCTTGTGAATGTTTACATTATGTAAAGCTTGAGTCTGATTTAGAATGGTTGATGAATTTCTTATCTAAATCATAAAAACAACAGGGCATAATAGGATATAGACTACAAATCAAAATTCTTCATTGTGTTTATCTTTTTTCTATTCCCATCCATCACTTGAGCGATTTAGAAGCACCTGCGTGTGCCACATTATCGGCGGTTGATTTTATCCACCGACTAATCTCTTTCATTCCTACATTGGTGGGCTCGATTTGACAATTCATGGCCCGATGATCTCAAGTTATGTATGTTTGATTTTTGGTTTATGAATAAGCATGTTCTCTATTTTGATGGTATAAAGCCATAGCTTGTCTTTGATTGACAGGGTAGCTTGAGCAGTAGTTTGTGAAACTTTGTGGGTGTTGAGGGCTAATCTTATGACCTGAGAACCTCCATCGAAGTGTACACAAGCTTGAACCTCATGATTTGACCTTTTTCTTCAAATGAAGCTGACACTTTGGCACATATTCTAACATTGTTTTCCTTTGACATTCAAACATATGAAAAGGTTTTTCATACTTGCATTTTTTGAAAAAAAACATAATTATATTCATTTCAATAAGTTAATTTGATTGATTTTTCTTGCATTTTTATTCCATTTAATTACTTACATTACGTTTTAAACCTTAAAAATAATTTCAAGTTTTACGTGAAATAATTTTCTTTAACATTAACATACATCCACTTTTTTTAGTTCTATATCTGTCTGCATTCCAATAGGAATTGACCACTAGCTACGGTAGAACAAAATATGAGTGATTGATGGGTACAAAGAGACAAATGAAAGTGGGAGATATACTTTAGAAAATGAATGTTGAAAAGAAGGGATCGAAACTAGTTCAATCTGTCCTTAATGAGAAAGGAAAAATTTGATGTATTAACATTAATGAATATTTGCATACTTTTGGAGAAGAGCCTCAAATTCATGATCTACCAGAAACTATGATGAGTACATATTTTGAAACAATTATAAAAGCATCAACTATTAAGCAAATTCAAAATCATAAATACATGAGTTCAAGTGAGTTTAAGTGTTGTGAGGTCTATAGTCATGATAACCAAAAGAGTTTCATTGATTATAAACCACAAGATAAGAAATCTGATCTGAATGAATTCAGTGAAAACAAATTCAGAAAGTATGAAGAAATTTTTAAAAAAATAGTGACAAGAGTGAATAAATCTATTGAAGAAAAATTTAGGATTATCCTAACCTTAATGCAAACCATAAATGCAATGTCTAAAAGTATGCAAGCAATGGGAAAAACCCTTAAGAAATTTAAAGAGAAAACCGATTTTGAAGCTTTAGAATTGAAAAATAAAGTTGAATTTTTTACCATCCAAATTAAAGAATTACAAGCATTGAAACTTAATCAAGATCATGAGATAAGAGTCCACACTTTGTCTGTATATACATCTGATGAGAAAACTTCATGTGATCGTAGAAAAGCTAGCCCTTGAATGATACCTATAAAATCAAATAGGTGTCAGAATTGCATTATTCGATGTTTTGGTGTGACTAGATCAGTCATACCTATGATAATTGTATTGCGTATGAATATGTATGTAACACAAAAATTGTATGTGAAGTTGAGAGCTGAATATGTATGTTTCACATTCATGTTCCGTTATGTCTAAGCTTAGGTCAAGGAGGAATGAGAGAACTTTTTGAGCAAGTGAAAGAAAAATCAAGAATGTTACAAACATATAAAACCCAATGGAGACTAAAAAAACATGAAGATACAAGAACTTGTAATCAAGATACTAAAATGTCAATAAATAGTGAAAACAAAATAGTTGATGAAAATAAAAGTGAATCAAAAACTTGGGAAAACCAAGAACTTGAACAAAGTGTACAAGAACATTTAGAAGAGAATGAGCAAGAAATGAGCAATGAATAAAAGTGATGAAGAAAGATGAGGACTATTATGCCACATGTGATCTCAATCTTAAAAAAATGATACATTATTTGATCAAGAAAAAGTGAATAAGCTGAAAAATAAATTGGGTTATGAGATTGAGAATGACAAAACTATTCAGAGTCAACCTTAGAATGTCAAAGAATGTGATGAGGAGAAGAGTAGAAATAAGGAATAAAAAAGTAAAAACAAAGAACAAAAAGTTGCAAAGAGGCAAAAACAAATGATTGAAAACTTTATCAAAGAAATCGAGTAAGATATGAAAAAGTCAACAAAAACTTTGAAACCCATGATGAAAAAACAAAAGTTACCTATGCAGGCAATTGAAGAAATATTTGGATGACGAGCAATATTGAAGATGAACGAAATTAATCAGGTAAAATAGTTCGAAAATTCACTTTTTCAATATCAAAGTTATTTTCATACATTTCATGATAATATAGATTCTTTTGATATGTAATGAAAATTATGAAAAAGAAAACAAATGAGAATTGGAAAATGAAGTAGGGATGTGTGTGTGCTAAAAATAGGAGTTAAAGATCCTATGACTATTATAGGGATAGAAAAGGGAAACTTAACTTGGAACTCCTAGTAGAAGTAAGGGTTATTTGATATAGGTAGGCTACCTTAATTTCTTAACCATTTAGCTAATGAGATCCTAGTTCCAATTATAGCATTCCTCTAAAACCTCAAATTTCATAAGGGGTTAAGCCTTTCCCCTTAAAAAAAAGTTGCAAAGAAAGAAAAGAGAGATCCATAATGCATTACATCAATGGTTGCTACAACATGATAAAATAAATGTATTCACATAAGAGAAAGAGAGAAAATATAAAAGAAGAACATAAACTTATCATGAATCAGTTGTGGTTTCAAAACGACTCGCGAGATGTACTCTACACGATAGATGAGGTGGATGCATGCTATAGAGGAATAGTTAGATGTGTCTTATGTAAACTCGCTAGGAGAGGAGCTATAGAATACTTATATAAAATAGAAAAATTGTTGGTGCCAATACCAAGCCTACACAATTGGATAGATATAAAGACTTTATGTGCAAATGTTTAAGGACCCATGAGAACCATTGCTATGGATTCTTTACTTTCTTACCAATTGTAGAAGTCTATTTGACTTAGAGGAATATTTGTAGCTACCATTAAACTTGTGGAGTTTGTTAGATGAAAATGATACGACTTTATTTGGAGAGAATATCTCCTATATTACAAGATTACTTTTCTAGAGAAATCAAATGAAGAATTCAAATTGAAAATTCAAATGACTCATCTATAAAAGATGACTAAAAAAACTCGTGGGATAGATCACTCCATATCTGACTCCTTTTTGATCTCATTGTAGGAGAGTGTGGATTACCTCATAGCCTACATATCTATGCATCATTGAGCATTCTTTATCAAGCAGATGATCATGTACAACATTGTTTTCATAATACAATATATCATCCATTATATCTGCTCATCTCTCTGTCATTGTCACTTACAACAGTCAGTTTGTATTGCTCATATCTCTGTCATTTCTCCACCGTTTTCAATGTTCTATAGCTTGTTAGAAGCAACTCCAAGTGCTCTATATGGTGACAAATTTTGCAAACATTTTATTAAGTAGATTTGGAGAAATGTGCATCAAGGTGGTCACTCGTCAAACTCTGTAGAGGTCCTAAAAAATCGGGGTAAAGATTTGATTGCTAAATTGATTGCTCTGTGTATAGTGCATCATTTCAAGTGATTCCACTTGGAATAATTAGTTCAATAAGCTACGTTAATATCTCCAAAAGGAATTCTTCTAATTCCTAGTGTTCTAGAAGCATTGAGCTTAACAAACAGAAGGTGTGTGAACAAAAATATAAGGTTTTCATTGATCGTTGAACTTGGAAGTAGTCTGTATTGAATCATTCATTTTTCACATCATTTACAAAGTACATAGGAACTTGTTTAGTGTCATTGGAAATCTAAGATGGCCTACAACACAAATGTGAAGCAAAAGAGGGCTATTACAAAGCAAGAATTAGTAGTACCTACTCATTTCTTGGAGTTTCCATCCATCTTTCCCAACTGTGGTAACAGAGCAAAGCTAAGGTAAAATGGGAGATGGTTTTCCTTCTTTCATTGATAAACTGGACAGGAACAACTACCAAGCATGGTCCTTGAGGATGAAGAAATACTTGGAAGGAAGAAGTCTCTATGGATACATCTGAGGAGATGAGGAGATGCGCATTTTCAGAAGCAAAGGAAAACCTACAAGACAGGAGCATGAAAGACTCAATTCATGGTGTGCCAAGGATGCATTAGCAAGGTCATTCTTACTTAACTCAATCTCTGATTTTATTCTTCCACATATTAGGAACCGTAAGACATCCCAAGAGACTTGGGAAAAATTCTCTTCCTATTTCTCTTCCAACACAAGGGCTAGGAAGAAACCAATTGTTGTGGATTGAGTTTACCACTCAAAGAAAGCAACCCAAGCAAGGCATCTTAGAGTATGTGACCAAAGTCAAGGATGTAGCTGATCAATTGGCAAGCATAAGAGAAGTAATTGAACAGGAGCAGATTGTAAGAGAAGTAATCAATGGTAATAAACCAGATGATAAATGGGAGAGTTTCACAACTACCATGGACTTCTACATGGACATGCATATTCCAGACCTTACCACTTTCATGGGGCAACTCTTCAGCCATTAAGCCAAGCTCAAAAATAATGGAGATTCATCAAGAGGTAATAGCTCTTCTGCCCTATTTAGAGATAAAATTAAGTCTAAAGATAAAGGAAAAAGCAAGAAGATTGAGGATGGAGGAGCTACCTCCCAAGAAAATTATGCAAGGAGAGCTAGAAACTCAATAGGAAGGGGAAGAGGAGGTAAGCAAGGTAGGGGAGACCTTATAACTCCTCACCATGTAATATCTATGGATTGTCAAATCATACTACAGATGAGTGTTATAGGAACTTCAAGAATCAGAGAGGTAGAGGATTTCAAAGAGGTGGATATACACAATCAAGAGGAAGATTCAATCACCCTCAAGGCCACGATAAAAGCTACAACAACAACTACAATAACAACTACCAAGGAGGCTACAAATCAAGGAAAGATTACAACAACTATACAGAGGAGCAAGAGGATTCTCTTTTGATTATGAATATGACTTTAAAACAAGGTATAAATGATGACCATCTCTTCTGCATTGACTCAAGATGCTTAAACCATGTGAAAGGCAATGTAGCTCTTCTCTCTGACCTTGAGGAACTAAAGGGTAAGCATCAGGTTCAAATAGGTGATGACACCAAGCACTCAATGATCAAGGTAGGAAATTTAAAAAGCTCTTACGGAAAGAAGAATCTGTTGAGCACGGTTCTATATGTACCTACAATTAACAATAATTTAATGAGTGTTGGAGGTTCAACAAATATGGAGCTTTTGTGGAGGATCCCCAGTAAGGATTCAAGAGAATTGCCAAAGGAGAAAAGACATGTAGATTATTCACTTTTGAAATTGAGGATACAAGGAATATTGCACTTTATAGTTACAAAGACCAAACACTATCAGAGCTTGAAATTCGGCATAAGAGATTAGGGCGTATTGGTGAAAAAAAACCTTAAAACAAATATGTAGAGATCAATGTGTGCTTAGGATATATAATGTATCCAAGCAACACATGATCTATAAATGTGAGTAATATGCCTATGTGTATATATTGATGATATCATACTCACATGTAATGGAATTAAGAAGATTCAGAATCAAATAATGCAGGAGCTCAAAATTAGTGATCTAGGATCACTAAAGTATTTTCTTGGACTTGACTTAGTCTATACTAACTCTAGAATTTACATTACTCAGAGAAAGTATATCAGGACATGTTAAAGAAGTTTCATTTGCAGGATGCCAAAGTAGCAAGCACTCCAATGGAGATAAACCAAAAGTTAAGTGCTGATGAAGGTGTTGTGCTTGAGAATATTGCAGGTTACCAAAGCATAGTGGGAAGCTTGAACTATGCTACACTGATAAGGATTTATATTGCTCATGGAGTAAGTGTTTTAAGTCAATTTATGCACAAACCTAGGGCACCCCACTTGGAAGCTGCCAAGAGGATTTTGAAGTACCTTAAGGGCACTCAAAATCAAGGATTATACTTTCCTTATACCTTAGATTTGGACATCAAGATATATTCAGATGTAGATTGGGCAGGTTGCAAAGATGATAGAAGGAGTATCTCAGGTTACCTATCTTTTGTAGGTAACAAACCTATATCATGGTCTTCAAAGAAGCAACCTACTATTGCTTTATCTTCTATAGAGGCAGAGTATAGAGGATTAGCCAATGCTACTCAAGAGGCAATATGGATTAGATTGTTATATACAGATTTGGATTTGCATACTACATCTCCAATGATTTTTGGAGATAATACAAGCTCATTACATGTTGTAGCAAATCCTATTTATCATGCTAGGAGCAAGCATATAGAGGTCCAATATCATTATGTGAGAGAAAAGCTATTGAGCAAGGAAATTTTGTTGGCATATGTATCAACTAATATGCAATGTGCAGACCTATTAACCAAAGCACTTGATGGTACAAAACTTTGTAGGTTTTATTCTATAATTGGATTGCAGGACATTCAAGAGTTGTCAAAAAGAAGATCAAGCCAGGATGTTTAGCTTGAGGGGGAGCTGTTGGTGCAAATACCAAGCCTACACACTTGGCTAGATATAAAGACTTTATGTGCAAATGTTTGAGGACCCATGAGAACCATTGTTATGGACTTTTTACTTTCTTACCAATTGTAAAAGTCCATTTGACTTAGAGGAATATTTGTAGCTACCACTAAACTCATGGAGTTATGTTAGATGAAAAAGGTATGACTTTATTTGGAGAGAATATCTCCTACATTAGAGGATTACTTTTCTAGAGAAATTCAATGAAGAACTCAAATTGAAAATTCAAATGACTCATCTATAAAAGATGATTGAAAAAACTCGCGGCATAGATCACTCCATATTCGAGTCCTTTTTTATCTCATTGTAGGAGAGTGTCGCCTACCTCATAGCCTACATCTCTTAGCATCGTTGAGCATTGTTTATCAAGCCAATGATTATGTACAACATTGTTTTAAGAATACAATAGATCATCCATTATATCTGCTGGTCTCTTTGTGATTATCACTTACAATAGTCATATCGTATTGCTCATATCTCTGCCATTTCTCCACAGTTTTCAATGTTCTATAGCTTGTTATAATCCTCTTGAAGTCCTCTACATGCAAATAAGTTTTGAAGAGATTCTATGCAGTAGAGTTGGGTAAAAGGGGGTTGAGGTGGTCACTGATCAAACTCTATAGAGGTCCTAAAAAATCAGGGGAAAGATTTGATTGCTAAATTGATTGCTTTGTGTATAGTACATCATTTCAAGTGATTCTCCTTGGAATCATTAGCTCATAAAGATAATGTAATATCTACAAAAGGACGTTTTCTAATTCCTACTCTAGTGGAAGCACTCATCTTAACAAGCAACAACTGTGTGAAGAAAAATAGAAGGTTTTCATTGATTGTTGAACTTGGAAGTAGTTTGTTTTGAATCAATCATTTCTCACATCGTTTCCAAAGTACATATGCACTTGTTTACTGTCATTGGAAAGCTAAGAGAGCCTACAACTCAAATCTAAAGCAAAAGAGGGCTGGTACAAAGCAGAAATTAGCAATAGTTACTCATTTCTTGGAGTGTCCATTTATCTTTCCCAGCAGAAATTACTTTTGAATAGGGTTCATAGAAACGTTGGTACCACAACTATTTGAATGACGTTTATGGGACTTTCTAAAACTTGTTTTCAAGTTCATGCATTGAACAAAAAAGCTTTTAATTCAAATTTACATCATTTTAAAAGTTTTATGTACTATCAAAATTTGTACTTGCAATTACATGCATATTTGATATACTATTTGAAAATAATTAAAAAAATTTGTTTTCAAAAGGAATTTGATACTGCATTCCATGATCTGTAGGTTCCACCCTTCAGAAGGATGTATAGGTCTAGCACAGGTGGATGTCATAAGGATTTCATCTCGCTAACCGACATTTAAAGAAATAAAACATTTTCCTTATAGAATGGTAATCTCTAAACTCTTAAAAAGTATCTTTGATATGATATATTAAACTCTATCTAGTATATGGAGGCAACAAAAAAATAAGAATGTACATTTTCCAATATCTCATCTTATAAATCCTTTATGTTCATGACCATTTGAACCTTCTATGTAAACCTCAAAATAAGTACATTATTACCATTGCAAGGATTACCATATAAATATGTGTATTTAACATAACATATATCTAGTTATGTATGTGTATGCATGGGTATGATTAAGCATGTGCCCATGTATATGTATACAAAGAATTGGATTTTTCTTTCTCTTAGAGCATATATGTGTTCAATCGCATGTGTGTGTGTAATGTTTGGACATATATTTATGTGTACAACTCTATGTGTTATATCAAAAACTCTAACTCATTATAAAAAACTTTTGCTTCATAGTACATGTCTTGTATATGTCTTGAAGATGGAAGGGTAATACTTTGTATACCTTCAAGAAGTTTCATTTTTGATGACTTTAAGGGTATGTTTAGAAATGCAGAAAATCCTTCCACGATTTACACATATCATATGAGTTTCATCTGAAGAATGAAACTATCACCTATTGTACAATTTGGATTGTGTTAAATAACATATTAAATACTTAACTAACATCTAAGGTATTATTTAAAACATAATTAAAATATATGTATGAATTAATTGAGTGTGTTAGTGAAGTGAGGTGTGTTAGTATTACGGTTGTGTGTGTCTAAGTGTAACTAAACTAAGAGATGTGTGTGGATGCATGAAGAAGGTAAGTAAAAGAATAAAGTGCATGTACATGTGTGTGTCCTCTATATGTTAAGTACGTGTGAAATGAGAGCATGCATGCATGTCTGTGTGTATACATATGTCGTGTTGTATGTTTTATAAATTGAAGTGAAGAGATCGCGTACAATTTTGTAATCCAAATAAAGGCCATTTCATTTCGTAAATTATCCTTACACATCCTCACTATAGCAAAATCTTGCATTACCATTTAGATCTTTTATTCATAATGTATTTTTTCATCTATGTTTTGAATGTATTTTGTATACGTCAATCTTCGCTAAGCTTCATTACTTCAAAGAACCTATGCTTTCACTACATCAAAGAGGAGTCTTTTATTCATTTTATGGATTGTGAATGTTTACATTCTATAAAGCCTACGTTTGGTGTAGAATGACTAATGAATTGATTATCTAAATCATAAAAACAAGAGAGCATAACAAGATTTAGACTAGAAATCAAACTTTTTCATTGTGTTTATCTTCTATGAATTTTAGTCCATAACTTGAGCCATTTAGAAGCACCCTACATGTGTTGTATTATTGGTGGTTGACTTGATCCACCAAATGATCCCTTTCACGCCTACATCGCTTAGTAAGCATCTATATGGTGAAGTCTAGTTCCTCATCAGGCATGTCTGCATACTCACTCATGACAGCACCTAAGGAATCAGACAAAACTTTCCCTCTCTTAAGATTCCTTATGAGATTAAGTTTTGGCTTTCTCTCTATACTATGATCCATAATATATATATATATATATATATATATATATATATATATATATATATATATATATATATATATATATATATATATATATATATATATATATATATATATATATATATATGTGTGTGTGTGTGTGTGTGTGTGTGTAAACTAAAATGGATTTGAAATATGTATGTATGTATCTCTCTCTCTCTCTCTCTCTCTCTCTATATATATATATATATATATATATATATATATATATATATATATATATATATATATATATATATATATATATATATATATATATATATATATATATAGATACATACATACACACATGTGTGCATGCGTGTTTGTGTGTCTATGTGTGTATATGTGTATGTATGTGGAGGTCTGTATGTATATATATATATATATATATATATATATATATATATATATATATATATATATATATATATATATATATATATATATATATGTGTGTGTGTGTGTATGCATGTTTATGTATGTGTGTGTGTGTTTATATGCATATATGTATATGTGTGTATGTATATGTGTGTGTATGTGTATGTATGTATGTATGTATGTATGTATGTATGTATGTATGTATGTATGTATGTATGTATTTGAGTGTATGTATGTGTGTATATGTGTATGTTGGTGTGTATGTGTGTGTATGCATGTATCTATGTATGTATGCATATTCATGTGCATTTTGTATGGACATGTATATATATGGGTGTATGTGTATGTGTGTGTCTCTATGTGTGTATGTGTATGTGTGTGTCTCTATGTGTGTGTATGTATATGTGGTTGTATGTATCTATGTCTATATATGTATAAATGTGTGAAAAAGTGTGTATGCATATGTATATATAATGTTTATATGTGTGTTTGTGTGTGTATATGTGTATATATACATGTGTATGTGTTTGTATGCATATGTATATGTAGTGTGTGTATGTGTGTTTTCATGTGTATACATGTGAACACTTGTGTGTATGCATGTGTATGTGTGTGTATGTGTGTGTATGTGTGCATCTCTATGTGTGTGTATATGTATATATGTGTTTCTATGTGTGTATTGTGGATTTATGTATATGTGTATGTGTATTTATACATGTATATGTGCATGTATGTATATGTGTATGTGTATGTGTATATGTATGTGTATGTGTATGTGTATGTTAAATGTATGCGTATGTGTATTTGTATGTGTATGTGTGTGTATATGTATGTGTGTGTATGTGTGTGTATGCATATGTATGTATAGTGTTTGTATGTGTGTGTATGTATATGTATGTATACATATATATGTGTGTGTATACCTGTATGTATACATGTGTATGTGTAGGTGTGCATATGTATCTGTAGTGTCTGTATGTGTGTTTTTGTATATATATATGTGTGTACATTCGTGTGTATAAGTATCTATATGTGTATCTGTATGTGTATCTGTATGTGTATGTGCATGTGTATGTGTATGTGTGTGTCTATGTTTGTGTAACTTGGGTGTATGTAAATAGTCTGTGTATGTATACATGTGTATGTGCAAGTATCTATACGTGTATGTGTATGTATGTGTATGCATATGTGTGTATATGTATGTGTATGTGTGTGTATATGTGTGTGTATGTGGGTTTGTATGCATGGATGTATGTATGTATGTATGCATATGCATGTGCATTATGTATGCATATGTATATACGTGCGTGTGTTTATGTGTATGTGTCTATACATGTATGTGGGTGTCTATGTGTGTGTGTATGTATATGTGGGTGTATGTATCTATGTGTGTGTATGTATACATGTGTGTATGTGTGTGTAGAGAATGATCTTGCCATGAAATTTGGTATATAAATGGCTGCCTAGTAAAGCGGTCAAGTAAGCCAAATTGTAGAAATTTGAAGCTCATTTGATTATTCTATGCAGTGGCTCTTTGGTGATATCTATCACTCCCAAGACCTTCTACACATAGGTATAGGTTTGTAGAGATTTGGAGATAAAAGCATATTTATAGATCCACTTGACTTGATTCTACTTCAAGGTGAAGTATAATGTAGAGAAAAGATTTTGAGCCCTATTTTACCTTTCAATCTTATATGGCCTTTGCCAAAATATTGGTAGCATAAGGATCAACATTGTAATGTGCCTCTTTTCTAGTGAAATAATTCATTTTGACCTTTCTGAATTTCATTGTGGGGACAATGCTTAGAATGAATAATTAGGTCATTTTATGCATGTAGGAAAAATTTTGGGTTGACAAGTTTCATATTTTCTCTCTCGATCTTATTCACACCATGTTTTCTGGTCAAATTTTGAAGGTGAAGATGAAAGAATTAAGAAAAACTCAGTATGAGAGAAAGGTAGAGCAAGTATAGGAGAATAAAAGTGCGTGAGTGAAATTTTTGTGAATCATGTTTTAATTACCTCGTTCAGGGTCCTACATTTAGTTCCTTGTAAGAAAATGCCTTCATTTTACTCTCTCTAGAAATGTGAAACTTGTAGGGCTCAAAAGTGGCATTTGAAGATGGATTTGGATCTCTGACATCTCTAACACTATTGTGTAGATCGCAAAATTGAATAAAGTGTCTCTCACAAGCGTAAGCTAATTCCTCACCGTTTTTGAGTTACAAGGCTTTGAAAAGTGCTGTTTCCCAACACTTAAAGAAAAACCGAGGGATTATCTAATTCTATTCAAACTCATGCTTCTGATGCTCATGTGTCACCATGTCTAAATATGGATATTTTCAGATATGTCTTTTTGGTGTTTTTCTCCTATTTTTGACAGGTACGTTAAGGAAAGAAAGCACACTATGATTGCATGGCTTTTTGTGAAAGTTTTGGAGAAACTTGACTTTTTGTAAATTTGTTGGATCACACACTTCTTTGGGGAGGATGGCGATCAAACTCGGATACAGGGAGACCTGCGCATCAAAACAGGGGACGCAGAAAAATCCAAGAACTATCTTGTGATTGAGAGTGAGAGTGAGAGTGAGAGTGTGATTGAGATTGCAAGTGTGAATGCGATTGTGATAGCTTAGGGGTGGTCGGGAGGTACAGACTTTGTTAAGAAGCTATTGTCCAAAGCTATTGTAACCATTGATTCACATCTATGATATCAAAATTCTTCCTTGTCTACATCATAATTGTTTTTGCTCTTCTGCATCAGTTTTTCTCTTACCTTGTAAAATCTCTGTGTTCTTCTCTCCATTTTTAATTTTGAGTGGTTGAAAGATTGTGATTAGGGATAGATTGTGATTGAGGAAATGCTACAGGCATTCACTCAAGGAAATAGAGGGGTGATTCATTTACAAAGAGCTTGGATGGTGGTTGAAGTTGTATGTCCATCCTCTAATTGTTGAGCTATTGTATAAAGTAATTAAGCAATGCTTCCCCACCACCCCAAACCCCACAAACCCACCTCTCTACAACCCACAATCCCTCAACCCTATGAACCCACCATGCCACTACCCTAGAGAAACACCACCCCGTGAATCCACCACCCCCCCCCCCCCCAAACTACAAACCCACCACCCCTTGATGTTCTGAACCCACCATCTCGTGACGCTACAAACCCAACACCCCATGAACTCACTACCCTGTGATCTTGTGAACTCACTAGTGGTGCAATTACTCCAAGCCTTAATGCTTGATCATTTATCCTAAGGCTCATATGTGCATTCATGTATTAGCACATGAATGATCTCTTGTAAAAGATTGAATTTTTTACTCCTTGTAAAAGTGCATATATGGAATCAGTTCAACCACGAGTTCTTAAAAGAATCGTTCCATGAATTATTTGTTGAGGACTTATGGCAAATCAACTCGTAAAACCTTGGAACACTTTTAGGTAAACATTTGAGTTCAAATTTGAATCTTGGCTCCAACAAAACGCTATAAAAGAGGACTCCCTAGTCACGTGAAAAGAAACCAGATATAGTGGATATTTTAGAGGAATTTTAACTCACATTATAGCTCTAATATAACCCTCACTTTGTGCAATCATTCATTGCAAATGTCAATAATTTATGTGCATTAATACATATAGTTTTCTCATATCTCATATATTGTACTCTCTCATGTACCACTCAGACAAGTGAACTTCTTTGATCTATTTCTTAGCTTGTACTTGATCATTTTCAGTGATTCAAATTGGTATAAATTCCTTAGAATGTTTATTTTCGTGCTAAAATGTTTCATACTTATTTCTATAGACAATCTCGAGCTATGTGCAAAACCTTACCCTGTGGTCTACATACTATCAACACCCAAAAATATCAAGATGCATCTCTAACTTGCTAAGCATTACTCTCTAAGCATGGTCTGTCATTTTAAGTGAAGTAACTTGAAAACACTAGCTACAAAAGTTAATTAGGTATGTCCAAAAGGATTTTGTTCAATTGTTAGCAAAGAAGGAGTATTGTTCATTTCTCTGAACAGGTGTAGTGGCCAAAATAGCATGTTTTTGGTTCGTAATGAAACTCCAATTTATTTGTTTTGATCCAATGATTTGAGGATCATCTTCCAAAGCACCTATGTGATTATTTGTGCTTCTTGGAAAGCCCAAGGGTCTACATTGCAATTGTTAACTGACTTTTGGCTGGTGTGAAGTAGGAATTTGCAGCACCATCTCACCTCTGGAAGGTGTCCACCATCTCCTCCAATCGTGGTATCAGAAAAACATCAAGGTAAAATGGGAGATGGAATTTCCTCATTCAGTTAGAAACTAGACAAGGGAAATTATCAAGCTTGTTCCCTGAGGATGAAGGCTTAACTCCAAGGAAGAAGCTTGTATGGATACATATTTAGAGATGAAGAAATGCCAACCCTTAGAAGCAAACATCAACCTACAAGAGAGGAGCAAGAGAGACTAGCTGCATGGTGTGCAAAGAATGCTCTAGCCACATCTTATATACTCAATTCAAAATCTGATTTTTTATTACCTCATATTTGGAATGGCAAGACTTCCCAAGAGACTTGGGAAATATTATCTTCATACTTGTCATCAAATACAAGGGCTAGAAAGAACCAACTTTGGATAGAGTGCACAACCTTGAAGAAGAAACCAAAGCAAAGTGTAGCTGACTATGTGACCAAGATGAAGGATGTAGCTGATGAACTTGGAAGTATTGGAAAAGAAATAGAAGAACAGTAGCTAGTAAGGCAGATCATAAATGGCATCAAGGTTGATGAAAAATGGGAGTCCTTTACCACAACAATGGACCTATATATGGACATACAGATACCTAACCTTAATACATTGATGGGGGAGCTCTTCACACATGAGACAAAGCTCAACAAGAATGGAGATACTTCTAGAGGTAATCAAACTTTTGGCCTTTACACAAATAAACATAAGAGTAAAGATAAAGGAAAAGGTAAGAGGAATGAAGAAGAGGCAAGTACCTCTCAAGTGAATTTCACAGGTAGAGGAAGAGGTACTAGAGGAAGGGATAAAGCAGACAAAATGGCATGGGGAGACCATACAACTCTTCACCTTGCAACATTTCTAGCTTAATCAATCATACCAAAGATGAATGCTTCATGAACACAAAGAATCAGAGAGGAAGAGGGTTCCACAGAGGAAGCTATGGATAATCAAGAGGCAGGATCAATAATGGAGGAAACAACTAGCATCACAATCACAACCAAGGCTACAACAACTATCAAAGAGGCTTCAGAGGAAGAAGAGACTATAACAACTATAAAAATGATCAAGAGGATTCCCTATTACTCATGAATATAATAGAAAATCAAGGTAAAGATGATGAGTACCTATTCTTTATTGACTCTGGTTGTTCCAATCGTGTAGTAGGCAATGTAGCCTTATTCTCTAACCTTGAAGAACCCAAAGGAAAGCATGAAGTTTAGACAGATGATGACACTAGGCACTCAATAAAGAAGATAGGGAATGTTAAAGCATCTGATGGAAACTGGAATCTTCTAAGCAGGGTATTATATGTACCAACAATAACCAAGAATCTAATTAGTGTTGGAGAGATTATTGAGAAAGGATTATAGGATAGATTCACAAGGCATGGACCATATGTGGAGGGTCCTTGTTGTGTAATTCATGGATTCAGAAGGTTAAACATATGGATTCTAAAGGTTAGAATATGATGTATGTTTGCCTTGGTCTAACCCTTGAATTACCCTTGGAACATGCCTGGAACCTTTGGGTGAAACCCTTGGTTTTAACCCTTGAGGTATTCATATGAGCTCTCACTTGAATGGTTAGAACCTTAGGCTTGATTTATCCTAGGGTGTGCGAACCTTAGTCTTGGGAGAAGCTTCTCTAGGAGCCACCTCGTGTGTACGTGAGAGAAGAATCCTCATTTGATTTAGAAGGCATGTGATAGACCTTGGGAAATTAGAAGGCATGTGATCAATTATAAGGCATGTGATCACCCTTGGGAAAGTGTCCACATGAGGGACACTTGGCTGGACACTTGGCCAATCTTAAGGACACGCACCAACTTGGGCTAGAGGTATATACATGGGTGGAATTGGATAGGTGGATACGTGCTCTCTCGTACTAGAGATAGTCTTGCTAGTCCAAAAAAACCTTTCACGAAGGTAATAGGATCTAGGTGGATTTACAAAGTGAAAAAAAATTCAGGTGGCATAATAAACAGGTATAAAGCAAGGCTAGTCACAAAGGGGTTTTCTCAAATCCATGGAGTGGACTATGAGGAGACCTTCTCACCTGCAGCTAAGATTCCAACTATCAAATTTTTAGTAAGTATTGCTTCTTCAAAGAATTGAATTTGTATCAATTAGATGTTAAAACTGCACTTCTTAATGGGTGGATCTCTAAAGAGGTCTTTATTGCTCAACCACTAGGATATGAAGATAAAGAGAAACCTGATTATCTATGTAAATTAAGGAAGGCATTTTATGGATTAAAGCAAGCTCATAGAGCTTGGAACCATAGGCTTGTCATATGCTTGGAGAACCAAGGTTTTGTTGCAACCAAGGCAGATTCTTCATTGTTCATTAAGGAGATGAAACCAGAGGCTATTTATCTATGTGTTTATGTGGATGATATCATTATTAGAGTGGATGATGGAAATGCCGTCAAGAATATTAAAGTCCAAATGAAGGAGGAGTTCAATATCAATGATCTTGGATTGCATACATATTTTGTTGGCTTAGAGGTTGTTTATACACATTGTGGTGTTTTCATTACTCAGAGAACGTACATCCATGATGTGCTAGTTAAGTTCAAAATGAAAAATGCTAAAATTGTAGGTACACCCATGGAATTGAACCTGAAACTCAATGCTCATGAAGCAGAGATGCTTGAAGAAACTATAGGTTATCAAAGACGTTTTGCGAGTCTCAATTATGCAACCCGAACAAGAGTGGATCTATGCTATGGGATGAGTACATTGAGTCCATTCATGCATACACCAAGAAAACCTCACATGGAAGTTGCCAAAAGGATCTTAAAGTATCTAAAGGGTACTATAAATGAAGGGTTGTTTTATCCATTCGAATCTGACTTGAATATCAAGCTACACTCTCATGCACATTGGGCTAGCTCAAAAGATGATAAGAGGAGCACCACTAGCTACTTATCTTTTATAGGATCAAAGTTAATTTCATGGTCATCCAAGAAACAACCAACTGTGGCATTGTAATCAATTGAAGCTAAATATAGAGGCCTAGCTAATGCAACACAAGAGGCAATGTGTTTAAAGCTACTCTACTCAGATTTGGGGATACATACATACACTAGAGTGATATTTGGAGATAACACCAGCTCACTTCATTTGGCTGCTAATCTTGTATATCATGCAACAACTAAGCACATTGAATTGCATTATCATTATGAGAGAGAGAAAAGCTACTTAGAAAGGACATAAAATTGTCCTATGTATCAACCAACTTGCAATGTCTAGATAAGCTAACCAAATCTTTGGATGGAACTAAAATGAACATGTTCAAGATGATGATTGTATTGTAAGAGATTAAGGAGAATTGAAGCCCAAACATATTAGGCTTCAGGGGGAACTTTTGGTGCACTTACTCCAAGCCTAAATGTCTGATCATTTATCCTAAGCCTCATATGTGCATTCATGTACTAGCACATGAATGATCTCTTGTGAAAGATTGATTTTTTTACTCCTTGTAAAAGTGCATATATAGAATCACTTCAATCATGAGTTCTTAGGAGAATCTTTCCATGACTTATTTGGTGAGGAATTAGGGCAAATCAAGCCCTAAAACCTTGGAAAACTTTTAGATAGAGATTTGAATTCGAATTTTAATCTTGGCTCCAACAAAAGGCTATAAAAGAGGACTACCTAGTCACATGAAAAGCAGCCAGATATAGGAAGGATCTCAAAGGAATTGGTGTGACATATTGAGGTCACATTATAGCTCTAATATTTCTATCACATCGTGCACCAATTCATTGCTAATGTCAATGTGATATATGTGCATTAATACATATTTTTTTCTTATATCTTATATCTTCTACTCTTTCATGTACCACTCAAAATAGTCAACTTCTCTGATCTGTTTCTCAGCTTGTACTTGATCATTTTCTATGATTCAAATTCTTGTAGTTTAATTGGATTGTCTACTGTGTTTCTAGAGAGTTTCATACTTATTGCCTTAGCCAATCCTGAGTTATGTGCAAAACATTACCCTCTGGTTTGCATATTGTCAACACCCGAAAATATCAGGATGCATTTCTAACTTCCTAAGCATCATTCTCTAAGCATGGTCTATCCTTTTAAGTGAAATAGGTTACAAATGTTAGCTACCTAAGTTAATTAGATATACCCAAAAGGATTTTGTTCAATTGCTAGCAGAGAAGGAGTCCCTTTCATTTCTCTCAACATGTGTAGTGACCAAAATAGCAAGTTTTTTTTGATCCAATGATTTGAGAATCATCTTCCAAAGCACCTAGGTGATTATTTGTGCTTTTTCGAATGCTTGAGAGGTCTACATTGCACTCCACAACTCAATTTTGGCTATTGTGAAGCAAGAATTTCCACCACCATCTCATCTCTAGAAGGTGTCCACCATTTCCTCCAACACCCATGACCCTACGAACCCACCAACCCACACCCCCACGAACCCACCACCTTGTAACCCCACAAACCCACCAACCCCAGAATCGTGAACCCACCACCCCTCGACCCTATGAACCCACCACCCCGTGACCTCGCAAACCACCACACTATGAACCCACCACCCCATGATCTCATGAGCCCACCAGCATTTGACCCCACGAACCCACCACCCCACAACCCTACAAACCCACTACCCCATGACCCCACGAGCCCACCACCTTGTGATCCCACGAACCCACCACCCACTTCACGACCACTTCATGACCACTTTTAGAGGTACATGGTCTACTAACGCGAGCATGTCTTCAATCCCATGATTTTCCGCATCTCACTCACTCGTTGCTTCATGCTTCGAACAATATTTTAGACTTTTCAAAGGCACAGAAGTCAATTGCTCGAGACGTTCTAACTACTCTAGTTCTTTGCTCCAAATGTGCCTTAGGATGTTGGCTTCCTCCTTCAATTTGCATTGAGCTTGGATGTTGGCTTCCTCGTTTGACTTGGATATTTCTTGTGGCTCTTGTGGAACTCTTTCACACAGATGCTATTCTCTCTCCCACTAGAACCTTTTATTTCTCTTTCTCTCCCTCTCTCTCTCTCTCTCTCTCTCTCTCTCTCCCCAACCTTTTTTCTCTCCCTCCCTCTCTCAGTCTCTCTCCTTCTCTCTCTCTCTACAGTTCTTTTAATGTGCAGCCCCAGAAAGTGTTTCTTGTTGGCCGTCTCTCTCTCTCTCTTTGCCCTTGCCTACCCATCATCTTTCCAACCCCCCATCCCTCCAACCTATGGCCCTGCAGCCCTAGAGCCTCACGTGTTTTCTCTCCCCTCCTCCCCCATGTCATTTCTTCCAACCGGCCATGCATGCCCATCTCTCTTGCCTCCCCCCAATTCCACAAGCTCGAAGGTCCGCAATCATGCATGCCTGCAAGCCCGCAGGTGTGCAAGCCTAATCCCCCCTCCTTCTCTTCCAGCCCTATTGCCCTGAATGTCTAATGCGAGTCACTTCTAGCTTATTATGCAAATAGCCAATTTGCCACAGATTCATGAAAACCCACAACCGTCTTTCATACGAGACTAATGATATGGCTGCTTGTGTATTCTCCATTGCAGTTGTGGTGTCTATACCGGCAAGCATGAGATACAAAAATATCTCTATGGGGAACTGAAGCACTATAGTCTATATGAAAATGAGCAACATATGAGACATCTAATGATGAGGATGGTGAGTTGTGACTCGAATGTAGTTCTTCTGAATTGGCCTCTTTACAATAGGAGGAGATAGCTATCGAACGTGTGAAGAATGTGCTCAGATTAGAGGATGAAGACTCTCAAAATCCATTGAGCTCCCTTCACGCTCTCCTTCACCATTGCAGCCTACCCAGAGAGCATTGCTTCACAAAGCCTTTGGAGCGGCTCACTAAAAATAGCCATCATACATTTAACATGAGAAGACTTTCGGAGCTATTGGAAGCGAAAACGGATGAGGAGCCCTTTGTCGAATAATTCACAAGCCTTCGAGCAAGTAATCTCTTTGAAAGGACCTAACAGAAGCCATGGCTTGGAATCCAGATAGAGATAGAACTATGATACAACCTTTGGGAGATGCTTTTATCTATCTTTGGTCAAGGAAAGGTAGTGGTCATGATTTGTGATCATACACCATGGTGCTAAAAAGGATGAAAGCTGACTACTTGTGCCATATTTGGCCTACCCCTTCAATTTCGGGGAAATTTCTTTGGCACATACTGAAGGAACATTGGAATTTGGTAAGACCACTCTTGGCCTCTTGGAGCCTATAAAACTAGATAGTGGGTGATCATTGGAGGGGGGAGATATATTGAAATTGAGATATATACATTCATATATACAAGGGAGATCTATTCAGAGATATACAAAGACATCCACATAGGAGTTGAGATCATTCTCTAGGCATTGAGCATTAGGTATGTTTTTGTCCACTTTCGGTACTCGATTGCTACATGCACACTCTTGGAGGTCACTCTATGGTGAGGATACAGAGCATGGGCCTCCCAATGGACTTGGCTAAAAGCACTACAATTTGATTGAGTGGCTTGGTTCTAGTCATTCAATGTGAGTCACTATTATTTTTTTGGAGCAAGCCTTCATCTGAAAAATGGAACAGATTCACTAACAAAAGTCAATCTCATTAATCTCATCAAAATTTTCCCACCTAAAACCTCAAAAAAATGCAAAAAACTAATTAAGTAGTTTTAAGGCTAAATGCTTCCTTAGCCTTTACAAAAGTAGAGTATAGATACTAGAAAATCCACATTGTATTCCAACAAATACAAAAATTGAACATTTCTCCATCGAGTCCATGTTTTGTTTGTTCTTTGATGATCCTTTATTCTTTCAGTTCATCCAAGAGATGTGGTGAAGGCTATATTTTGGGCAAAATGCATCATTTCCCCTTCCCAAAAGATGGTTCAATTCGATGGCTTATAAATTGAATCTTGTTCATACTGATGTATGTGGTCCTACGCAAATACCTTCTTTTAAAAACTATCTTTACTTTGTGAATTTTATTGATTATTTATCTTTAGTTCACGACTTTTATTGATGATGTATCTAGGCATTCATATGGTATTCATTGAAAGAAAAGTTCTAGGTATTTATGTTCTTCAAACAACTTTTGATTGTGCTGAAAAGTTTTCATCATGTAAATTGGGAACCCTCTTTTTTGATCGAGGGGGGGATACATGTATCCTAATCTTAATGCATTTATGGCTAAGAATGGGATAGAACATTAGTTTACAATGTGATATTCACCTCAAGAAAATGGATTTGCTAAAGAAAAGAAAAGGTATATCAAGGAGAGGGCAAGGTGGTCAAAAGTTAGTTTCTACCATATAACTTATGGATTGAGTTTGTTATGTGTGCCAATATATGTACTTCACATGTGTCCCATCAAAGGACATCAATGTAACAAACCATATGAGCCTTGGCATGGTCCAACAAACCACTTGGTGCTCATTTTGGTGTCTTTGGCTCTCTAGCATGTGCATTAGTCCATGAACAACAACCGGAAATTGGTTTAAACAACATTCAATTTTATTTTTTGTTGTGTATACTTTTGAAATCAAACGCTATTATCTATATCATCCATAGATTAAAGAACTTTTGGTTAGTCATTATGTTTTTTTTCTGTGTAAGATGCAATTAGGTTATTACTTCCATGTATGAAGGAGATTTCAATTAGCTCTAGGTATGTGTATGAAAATATGTTGTCCCATGTCATAGGTGGACAATCAAGTGCAGGTCCAAATGAAGGAACTTCTATGCCTTTACAGGATCCATATGATGATGCAAATCATTCCATTTGTTTTGCATGGCTACATGATGCAATTGTTGATGACACGGCTGATATATAGAAGGCATGAAGTATGCCTAGATGGGTATTGCGAAATCTCAAAGATGGTAAGGTTCTTTTGGTAAAAATCCATGCCTTCACATTTGGCTAGATTGTGAAGAAGATTTTGATGGCTCATATAAACCATATCTTGTATTAACTTAATGATTTACTATTGTAAAAATGTTTATACCTTTGAGGAATCTTGTAAACGGCTACAAAATCGTGGAAGTAGATAGAACATTAGTTATGAATTTGGATTGAGAGAGTATATCCTAGATTAATGGGATCACTTTTTATTGGGAGCCAAAGTTGAATTCAAATTCAAATTTGGAAGAAGATAGTTATAAAAAGGACCTTGTAATATCGTGGCTTGTGTGCCCCCATTTCTGATCTTATTGGTGATCTTTCGTAGAGTCTAAGTAGCTTACATCTTAGCTCACTTAGAACTCTATTATTGCACATCATCTCTATGCCAATGATCATGTATAACATTGTTCTATAATACATTTACATCATTAAGTATATGTGTCTACTTCCTTGTTATGTCCACTCAGTATAGTGAATGTTGAATGCTCATATCTTAGTCATCACTCAACCATTTTCCGTGTTCGATAGCTTGTTAGAACTAACTCATAGTCTAATATAATCGATCAAATTGTGAGGGCATTTGGTGCAGTCAAGGTGGAGAAATCCCCATCCATGTGATCTCTTGTCATTCTCTGCTCAGTTCCTAAAAATTCGGGGGTAAGCATCTACTTGCTAAAGTCATTGCTTAGTGTATGATTTATCATTTTACGTGATTCCACTTGGAATCATCAGCTATATAAGGTAATTAGATACCATCAAAAGGAATTTTCCTAATCTCTACTGCACTATGAGCAATGGGCAAAACATCCAGCAGGCACCAAGGCCAAAATAGCAAGTTTTTGGTCACTATCTATTCACAAAGTTATCTATTTTGAACTAAATGTTTGAAGGATCATCTCCAAAGTACATAGGTACTTATTTCATGTCATTTTCAAGCTAAGAGTACCTACTACATAACCGTGAAGTGAAATAGGGCAGGTACAGAGCAGGTTGGGGAGTACCACCTCACTTCCTAGAGGTATCCATCCATCTCTTTCAACACTGGTATCAGAGCAAGTTGAGGTAAAATGGGAGATGGTTTCCCTTCTTTTATTGACAAATTCGACAGGAACAAGTATCCAACATGCTCCACAAGGATGAAGACATATTTACAAGCAAGGAGTCTTTATGGATACATATCACGAGACGAGGAAATGCCCGTTTTTAGAAGCAAAGGAGAACCTACAAGAGAGGAGCTCGAAAGATTCATCTCATGGTGTGCCAAAGATGCATTAGCAAGGTCATATCTACTAACTCTATCTCTAACTTCCTTCTTCCATATATTAGGAATTTTAAAACATCCTAATAGACTTGGGATACATTTTTTTCATACTTTTAGTACAAGCGCTAGAAAAAATCAAATGTGGATTAAGTTTACTACTCAAAGAAAGCAAACCAAGAAGAATGTTTCAGATTTTGTGACCAAATTCAAAGATGTGGCTGATCAATTGGCAAGAATAGGAGGGAGATTGAAGAGGAGCAAATAGTGAGACAAATAATCAATGGCATCAAGGCAGATGATAAGCAAAAAGCTTTCACAACTACTATGGACTTATACATGGACATGCAGATTCTAGACCTTACCACACTCATGGGACAACTCTTTACCCATCAAGCAAAGCTCAACAAAAATGGAGAACCATCAAGAGGTAGCAACACTTTTGGCCTATATACAGATAAATGAAAGACTAAAGAGAAAGGGAAAAGCAAGAAAGTAGAGGATGAAGGTACTACTTCTCAAGCTAACTATGGAGAGAGTGGTAGGAACTCAAGAGGAAGGGGCAGAGGAGGTAAGCAAGGAAGGGAGGACCTTTCAACTCTTCCCCATGCAACATATGTGGACTCTCTAATCACATTATAGATGAGTGCTATAACAACTTTACGGATCGGAGAGGAAGATGATATCAAAGAAGTGGATACTCACAATCAAGAGGAAGATTCAACCATAATCAAGGCTACAACCATGGCTACAACAATAACTACAACAATAATTATCAATGAGGATACAAGTCAAGGAAGGAGTTCAACAATTATATAGAGGATCAAGAGGATTCTCTTCTCATTATGAATATGACTTCAAAACAAGGTATGAATGATGAGCACCTCTTCAATACTGACTCAAGTTGTTCAAACCATGTAGCAGGCAATGTAGCTCTTCTCTTTGACCTTGAGGAACCCAAGTGAAAGCACAAAGTGCAAGCAAGTGATGAAACCAAGCATTCAGTGGTCAACGTAAGAAATGTCAAAACTTCTGATGGAAATAGAAATCTGTTGAGCAGGGTTCTTTATGTACCTACAATCACCAATAATTTGATGAGTGTTGGATAGATAGTGGAAAAGGGTTTGCAGGTTGGGTTCAACAAATATGGAGCCTTTGTGAAGGACCCTCAACATGGATTCAAGGAAATTGCAAAGGGAGAAACAACAGGTAGATTATTTACTTTTGAAGTTGAGGACACTAGAAATATTGCACTTTATAATTACAAGGATCAAACATTGTCTAAGCTTGATACTTGTCATAAAAGATTAGGAAATATTGGTGAGAGAACTTTGAAGCAAATATGTAGAGATCAATGTGTGCTTGGGATACCTAATGTATCCAAGCAACATATGATCTATAAATGTGGTGCTTGTCAGTTTGGTTAATCACTCAGGCTACCTTTTACAAAGAAAGGCTACATGCATGAGGATTACTTGGAAATTCTCCACATAGATGTGTGGGCACAAAGAAAGGACCCTTCAATTTTAGGTTCAACGTATTATGTGTCATTCATTGATGTTTTAATAGGTGGACTATCTTGTACTTTATGAAACATAAACATGAAGTGTTCAACTACTTCAAGAAGTATCTTGCACTTGTGGAAAATCAAACAGGAAGAAGTCTAAAGAGGATAAGATCATGTGGAGGAGGTGAGTATTTCTCCAATGAATTTTATGCATTCTTACACGATAGGGTTATCAAAAGGGAGATTACAACAAGGTACATCCCTCAGCAAAATGGGGTTGCAAAAAAGAGAAATAGGTTGATTGTGGAAATAGTTAGATCAATGCTTAATGAAAAAAGGTTACCAAATTATTTGTGGGTAGAAAGTGTATCTACTACCACTTATCTTATTAATAGATTGTCATCCAAATCACTTAATGGGATGACCCCATGTGAAGCATGGCATGGTAGGAGGCCATCACTTGATCATTGTTGAATATTTGGATATGTTGCTTTTGTGCATGTTCCACCTCAAATCAGAGGTAAGCTAGAACCTAAGGCAGAGAAGTTCATATTCATAGGGTATGATTTAAATTAGAAAGCATACAGGTTTGATAATCCATCCAGTAGAGGATTTATGGTCATTAGAGATGTTGTGTTTGATGAGACTATTTCTTGGTTTGAAGGTGAATGTAGGAAGGTCAAATTGCCATATGACTTGGAAGAGGAATTTCCAAGTCTCACCAAGGAGGAGCCAAGCCAACTTGAAGACATGAGATGATGAGGACACCATCAACTTAGAAGAATTCAAAGCATGAAAATCAAAGGGCAAAGCCAAAATGAAGGGTTGGAAGACTTACCTAAATCATCCAACCAAGCTCTAAGATCACAAAGGGAGAGCAAGAAGCCAATCGGCTATGCATATGATACTTCATTAGTCACTAATCATTTGATTTATCTTGCTAAAGATTTATCACTTGAAGAGCCTTCTACATATGAAGAAGCAAAGACCAAGGAAGAATGGAATGAGGCTATGGATGAAGAAATAGAAGCACTCCAAGAAAATGATACTTGGGAGCTAGTACCCAAGAAGGCATCAAAGAAGGTAATTGGTTCTAGATGGATTTACAAAATCAGGAGAAACTCAAACGGATCCATAAATAGGTATAAAGCTAGACTTGTGGCTAAGGGTTTTGCACAAGCCCAAGGAGTTGATTATAAAGGGACATTTTCACCTTTGGCTAAAATGCCAACCATCAGATTTTGGTAACTGTGGTTGCATCTAGGAATTAGAATATGTACCAATTGGACGTGAAAATGCTTTCCTTAATGGATAGATTTTAGAGGAGGTTTACATGACTCAACCTCCTGGATATGAAGACCCAAGCAAGGTAAATTATGTGTGCGAATTGAACAAAGCTCTTTATGTTTGAAGCAGGCACCTAGGGCATGGAACCATAGGTTAACTACATACCTTCAAGATCAAGGATGCATGATGAGCAAAGCAGAGTCTTCTCTATTTGTTAAGAGAAGTAATTCAGAGATGATATATTTATGTGTGTATGTTGATGACATCATACTTATAGGTAGTGATGCCAATGTCATCAAATAAATTAAGAACCTAATGATGCAAGAGTTCAAAATCAGTGACCTAGGGTTTCTGGAGTATTTTCTTGAACATGAATTGGACTACAGAAATTCTGGAATTTACATCACTCAAAGGAAATATGTGCAAGACATGTTGAAGAAGTCCCACTTTGAGAATGAAAAGGTAGTTATCACCCATATGGATGTAAATCATAAGTTCAGTGCTCATAAAGGTGATTTGCTTCAAGGCATTGCAAGATATCAAAGCATAGTTGTAAGCTTAAACTATGCAACATTGACAAGGATTGGCATAGCTTATGGAGTAAGTGTTTTAAGTCAATTCATGCATAAACCTAGAGCACCTCACTTGGAAGCTACCAAAAGGATTTTGAAGTATCTCAAGGGTACTCAAAATCAAGGTTTATACTTTCCATATACATCAGATTTGGACATCAAGCTTTATTCAGATGCAAATTGGGCAGGTTGTAAGGATGACAAAAGGAGTACCTCTGGTTATCTTTCTTTTGCAAGTGATAAACCCATTTCATGGTCTTCCACGAAGAAACCTAGTGTTGCTCTATCTTCAACAGAGCTTGAATACAGGGGATTCACCAATGCTACTCAAGAAGCAATTTGGATTAGATTGTGATATTCAGATTTGGGACTTCATACTCACTCACATTTAATCTTTGGTGACAATAAGAGATCTTTACATCTTGCAACAAATCCCATTTATCATGTAAGAACCAAGCATATAGAAGTAGATTATCACTATGTTAGAGAGAAGTTATTAAGCAAGGAGATTCAATTGGCATATGTATCCAAGAATATGCAATGTGCACATTTATTGACCAACGCACTTGATGGTACTAAACTTTGTAGGTTCAAATCTATGATTGGATTGCAGGACATTCAAGAAGACTCATGAAGAAGTACAAGCCAAGATGTTTGGCTTGAGGGGGACTTGTTGGTGCAAATCCAAGCCTTCATATTTGGCTAGATCCTGAAGAAGATTTTGATGGATCATATGAACCATTCCTTGTATTATCTTAATGATTTACCAGTGTAAAAAGCGTTATACCTTTAAAGAATCTTGTAAAAGGCTACAAAATCGTGGAAGTAGATAGAACATTAGTTACGAATATGGATTGAGAGATTATATCCTAGATTGCTGAGATCACTTTTTAGTGAGAGCCAAACTTGAATTCAAATTCGAATTTGGAAGAAGATAGTTCTAAAAAGGACCTTGTAATCTCGCGGCCTATGTGCCCCCATTTCTGATCTTATTGATGAGCTTTTGTAGATTCTAAATAGCTTACATTTTAGCTCACTTAGATCACTATCAGTGGCCATCATCTCTATGCCAATGATCATGTCTAACATTGTTCTAGAATACATTTAAATCATTGAGTATATCTGTCTACTTCTCTGCTATGTCCACTCAGTACAATGAATGTTGAATGCTCATATCTCCATCATCTCTCAACTATTTTTAGTTTTCTATAGCTTGTTGGAACCCCCTCCATATTTACTATGAGTTGTCAAGTTTTGAAGGCATTTGGATTTCCAATTTGGAGAAATCTGCATCAAAATGCTCTCTGGTCATTCTCTACTCAATCCCTAAAAAGTAGAGGGTAAGCATCTACTTGCTAAAGTGATTGCTCACTGTATGGTTTATCATTGCATGTGATTCAACTTGGAAGGATTAGATATTTAAGCCAATTAGATACCATGAAAAGGAATTTACATATTTCCTACGTGAGCAGAGAGCAAAACATCTAGTAGGTGTCAAGACCAAAACACCAAGTTTTTGGCCACTAGTTATTTGCAAAGTTATCTCTTTTGAACTAATTGTTTGAAGCATTATTCTAAAAAGTACATAGGTACTTATTTAGTGGAGGGCCTACTACATAACCCTGAAGTGAAATAGGGCAGATACAAAGCACGTTTGGCAGTACTAACTCACTTCCTAGAGGTATCCATCCATCTCTTCCAATAGGATCTCATAGTACTTCTTTTGCATCAGATTTCACGATTTGCATACAATCAAGGTGATGAGAATGAGTACGTGTTTTTGATGGAGCATAAAATTAAGAAAAATTGGATGGCTGCTATGCAATTCGAATATTATGCGATTATGAAGAATGTTACCTCGTCTTTCTGTGATTTTCCTTCACAAGAAAAAGGCCATTCGCACTAAATGGGTATGAAAGCTACAACATAACGCTGATGGAAGAGTTGCTAGGTACAACATTAGACTTGTTGCAAACGTTTATTCTTAAGAGAGAGGCATTGATTCTGATGAGACCTTTGAACCAACTTGTTGAATGACGATTGTTCGTAGCATAAGTACTTTTTTAGCCCATCATGGTTGGAGTTTACATATAGTTGGAAATTAAAATTGCATTCCTCAATAGTGACTTACATGAAGAAGACTATGTACTTGAGCCTTGTGGCTTTTTGTAGAAAGGACATGAAAGAAAAGTATGTGGGTTGAAAAAAAAGCCATTATATGGGTTGAAGCGAGCACTACTTGGTTGGTATGAACAGATACATGCCTATTTGAATGCACATATTGTTTAGAATAGTTTAACTTAGAGCAATTTATATGTTAAGTGTGCAAATGATGTACTTTTGATCATTGTTGTGTATTTGGATGGTATGTTTCTGAGTGGTCCTAATGAGATGCATATTATAGAATTTAAGGCTGATTTGTTATCTCTTTTGAGATGTCAGATTAGCAGCATTTGCAACATTATTTAGGAATTTAATTTATGTCAGTTTGATGGGGGAATATATTATTATCATAAGAATATATTAATATATTATTGCTACATTTTGGATTTGAAGATTGCAAACGTATTGCCACCCCTCTGAAAATAAGTTCATGACTAAGTCTTCATGATGCTCAAGTAGCATACAATGTTGTTTTTTATATGTAGACAATTGAATGCTTGATTCACTTATGCAAAACAGGATTTGATATTCACTTTGGTATCTCTCAGATGAGGAGGTTTATGCATTGCCTAGGTATCAGGCATTAGCAGGCGGTTGAGAACATCTTCCACTACTTGAGTGGTGCTGGGCTACTTAGATTTTTTTATCCAAAGGGGGGATCACAACTATTAGACATATATTCTTTTTCTAAGTGAGACTGGTCTAGTTGCTATGATGCTCATGTGTTAACCAAGGATTTTTTCTTGATGCTTAGTAGCTCATGCTTATCTTGGTGTAGAAAGAAGAAGCTTAATATGGCCAATTGTACTTGTAAAGCTGAGTATAGGGGAGATTTAATAGCAACTATTGAGTGTGTATGGCTTGGATGCGTCTTGGATGATTTAGGTGTTGGATAGTCTTCTTCCACTACCTTCTGTAGTGGTAGTCAGAGCGCATTGGCCATTGTGAAGAACCCTAGGTTCCATGCTCATGCAAAGAAAATTGATATGCATTGTCATTATGTCTGGGCGAGGTTCTCTATCAAAGTGATGAGTTTGACATATGTGCACGTAGAGGATAAGGTTTCACATGTTTTCAAAAATTGTCTACCTAAGGAGAATCTTGAAGCTTTCCACAAATGTTTGAGCTTACTTCCTTTTTTGTAATGATCACTTTCCACAGACTTGTCAATTCCTTATACATGAGTAGCAGCTTTTTGTTCACTGCATCACTCTCAAGGGGATTTGTTGATATATTTTGCTAGTGATGTATGGAAACACAATTATGAATGTTGGGGCAATTTTTTCCATCGTTAGGAAGTTTCTTCAACTGAGATTTATGTACACCTAAAGCTCTAATGGTTCACTTATCTTTTTACATTCACTTGGTACTAAATTAAGTGTTGTGTTGTGCTCCAAGCTTCTTCTTCTTCTTCTTCTTCCTTGGGCTATTCACTTTTTCCGGGCTCAAATTCCAACTTTTGTGTTTTTTATTTCAACTATCGATTCCAACTAAGTAGATGGAAACTTGTTAAAACTATGTTGCATTCTCTATTAGAATCAAACCCAATATTTTGAAAAGTGGGGATGAGAGAAGGATAATCTAGCAAAGTTACTACATGTTTATATATTGAGGGTAACACACTTACGAGGAGGAGAATTGAAACATCCTTGAAGGATTTAGGTATACAATGGTGTTGTATGAATAGTGACTTGATGATTCCAAAGATGGGTTTCTAGAACAATTAATATTTTCTTTCTATAATCAAAAACGTCTTTGTGAATAGTCCAACTCACCTCAAATTTCACGTTGTTAAAGATACTTTTATCAGTAATACAAGTAACGATCCTATCCGAAATTTCAAAACTTGTAAAGTTTCTTATGGCGTGATGAAGATTATCATCTTCATAAAGTTCACCGAATGCTGTGGAAATGCCCAAATGTTGTCTTTATTCTTCCAATTAGTACTTGGATGAGGAGAGTGAGGGTATCTCACAAATTGCATTGGGAGGAAATCAATTGCATTGTATTATGTATGCAATTATCAAATCTATGTGCAATAGATGAAAAGAATGGGAATGTGTGTGTGTGCATTTACAATTCTTTTATGTAAAATACATTACCAATGTTCATGGTATTTATTGATTTAATCTCAACTACTTTGACACAATGAGATGAAGAATGATAAGATAAATCATTTTTTGTTGTCAAATCCTCAATTGGAGAAGCGTGAAGACTTGAAGTTGGATGTGGACGCTATAGATGTGATCCAAACGTTTTTACCAAAAAACTAGGGATAACGCGTCTTGTGGTCTAATGAAAGCACAAGAAGGGAAAACATTGAGAAGAAACCAAAAAAGTTCTTCTTGAAGAACACACTTCTTTTTGAACTCCCACTTAATATTAGGTGTGCATGACATGCACGAAAAATAAAACATCTATCACTTCTGGGATCTACCCATGCAACGGATGGCCTAAGAGGTGAGGTATTTTCCAAAAGGAGAGTGTACAAACAAGCAAATGGAGCCATTATAGATAGAGGACGAGATTCAATGGGAAGTAGCGGACACCATGGGGGCCCTAATGTCTGAGAACCACAATCTCTCATGTAGTCCAAAGAAGGATCTAAAGGAAATTGTTGGATTTCTTGACGACTCATTTTCTTTGGGAGGTTTAGCCTTCTAGCTCATGTATAGCCATAGCTACGGTTTTATCGCATGGAATGAGAGATGGTGAAGAAGGGCAAGTCACGTGCATTTCTCGAGGCCAATAATTGGCTATCATTTTGCACGACAAGAACAAGGAGGCTGATTCATGTAAGAGAAGGGGAAAATTATGGAGGCTAAAGTCCACAACTTGATACTTATGTCTATACCACATCTTGAGCAAATATGTTCGAATGCTTTGCCTTGTTTTTCCTATGATTCAGAGTGCACACTGACGTTAGATAAATATGTACAAATGTATTGCGCTTTGTTCATGTGTTTCAGTTACTAAAATCATGATTTTGTTGTATTCTCAAGGACACATAGGGGGTTTGAATTTCATGCGTATAAGGGTTGTCACGGAGTTTCTTAGAAAGCAGGGAGAAAGAAGATGCACTCTGTCTTGAGAAAGTTATGAAGATGAATTGCAAAAGGAGAAACTGCTAGCTTCTGTTCTCCATCCTTCACTATAGTATATCAAAGTTCATCCTTCTGTTGCTCCTGAATATTGCTTGAAAGTGGAATAAAAGCCTTTATCCACTTTCTAGTTTTTTATTTTGTAGGGGTTCTTCGATGTTATTTATCTCTTATCCTAGCCACAAATTCAAGTGTTTCTTCTCATATTCGTTATTCCGCAACGTCTAAGCTATAGCCGCTTAAAAGTCAAGAGCATAAATAAGTAAGAAAGCCACTTTGTGATTTTCTGAATATAGTCAAATCTTCTCTTCTTCAAATCTTCTCTTCTTGAGGAGTACATGTAAGCATTCATTGATGAAAGCAAGTATCAATATGGCTCATTAATCCTCTTTTTTACATTCTCTTGTGTATGTAATCACGATCTCTCTCTCTCTGTGTCTCTCTCTCACTCTGTCTGTCTGTCAATTAGCGAAGTTTAGAACGATACGTTTTCTGGTGGGTAGCAATTATTACCGAACCCTTCACTCCTTCGATGGAAATAATGAGGTACACATAGAGAGAGTACACATAGAGGCTGTGACACTGATTTTACTTGATTCAAGAACAGACAGTTGTGTTATACATAGTAGGTACTTTATAAGTGATGTTGGCTAGGCACCAAAAGTTGCCCTTGTCCCGTTAGTAAATGTTTCCACTTGATATATAGGCAAATCATCTCATAGAATTGCTGCACGTAGAAACAATGTCTTCAGGAATAATTGAATTCGTATCCCGTTAGTAAATGTTTCCACTTGATATATAGGCAAATCATCTCATAGAATTGCTGCACGTAGAAACAATGTCTTCAGGAATAATTGAATTCGTATTTAACATTTACTAGGGCATGCCACTTTTTATATAAGGATTTCACGTAACAAAAGCATCCTAGCAGTAGGCAAGTTTCCAGTCACAATCAACCACATGTGGAAGCGCTATTGATTCCGATATGGTTGAACAACTCTCCTTCTCTCTCTCTCTCTCTCTCTCTCTCGTAAGCAAATATGATTAAGTGTACAAAAACATTTACACATTTGTGTACCAATACGTGCCTGCAAGAGAAGAAGAATTTAAGAAAAAATATTATGTTCAAGTCCTTGGATCATTCATAAGAATCCCCCCTGCAGTTTCAGTCCACACTTTCCCGTTTATAGATTCAAGACTTATAGATTCACAACATTCAAACCCAATGTAGTTTACTTATCTGTATTCTCACATATACGATGTAGAAACACAAACATACACGTATACAATCACTATGTCAAGCAAGTTAACTTCAAATTACAATTCAGCGAATGATTCATACTTGGATATGTGAAATATTGTACTGAACAAATTTTCTGGCAGGAGATATAGATGCGCACAAAAGTTTAATCACAAAACTTCTAAAAAATACGAAACAGAATATTGCTTCAAAAAGTGCATAAACCCATTGCAGCTCTCCATAACCCCTTCAAATTAAGCCTTAATAAAACCATAAAATGCCAATGCGTACGTGCCTTTAACATTGGCACACACGGTGGACTCGAATCCCGCACCGTGCGTACCAATGTCCTAGGTTTACTATATGCAACTACCCTATGAAACATTATCCACCAGCCAAAGTGCATGGCCCAAATCCATGATATGCAAGGTAAGATAATGCCCATAATAATCCAGAACTAGGAGGAATGGGTAATGCAAAGCAACGTGCCTGGAACTTAATCCAAGTTATGCAAGTACATTACACAAAACCCATAGTCTGCCCTCCTATATGCTTTGGCATGAAGTACAAAAAATGGCATAATTACATAGGTCATCAATTACATCATTTTCATATACAATCTATGGAATTTTTCAAGAGGGATGGATCATCCAATCATAGCTTTATCATCCACAAGCTTTACTTTTATTCGGCATACTCCTCTATCCATAAGCACTTCAACATAAATCAACAAATAATGATCAAGCAGAGCTTGTCTTTATTGGATTAGTATGATCAGCATCAAATATCCATATAAGAAGACTTGAATCAACATTAGGCATGTATCCCATAGTCCCATATCATCCACCACTCAAAACATGCACACAAAAGAAAAAGAAAATTAGTGAATGCTTCTGCCGTATCAACGCTACCTCGCATTCACAATCCACACAGAGTGTTTCTGCCGACTTAACGCTACCTCACACTCGCACATTTACCGAAAACAAATGAAGGCTTTTGCCATGGGACTAAAGACACCAAACTCCATGCGATCTTGATCTCCGAGATATAAACATAATGCTTTAATAAAACGGATATGAGCATGCGAAGAGTAGGGGAGAATCTTAGTTTCATTGTAAGTACCAACCGAAAAAAATCAATTACTATGTAGTGTATATTTTGAAAGTATTAAAAGGATTAAATTACACATCTCAACCCAAATACAATATGATCATGCAATGAACAGAAAGGATAACCATCACAACTATTTAGACATCACTTAAAAGTAAACTCTTTTGCTGTTCAAGAAGACATAAGGCTTCGGCAATGAGGAGAACTGCCAACAAACAATCATGATCGGTAGGAAATGATCGATGGAATAATTGCATGTGACATCCTTGCTAGCATCCCTACGCACCGAAATCAATGGAAACATGGGATTTCAGGGCAAAAGACTGGACTAAACGATTACTATAGCCCATATGTGATCGAAAGACTCAGGAGTTACTAAAACATGAAGCACCGAGCAGGGCAAGGAACATTGGACCGGGATTGGTTAGGAGAGGGAGCAAGATTGCTGCTGAGAGCAGAGTCCTCGATGATGTGTCCCGTGCATTTGACTCTTTTGTGTAGACTTTGGAATCGTGCAGCGATTTTTAGTATAGTTTGAACTTTGAGTGTGTAGCTTTGCAACTGGTCGAATGTATGTGTACATATTCATTTGGAGGAAATAGAAATATGAAAAGTTTTTGAAGGCATGTCTACCGAAAACAGAAGGATAAATCTTTGGGTGAGACGTCATATGGCATACATCATAGGCCAGAGGAAAAGTCCTATTCAAATAGGCAGACCTCATTGACCAGCACAGAGATGAGCTTGCTTATCGTGAGACCTTGGACAATGGGAAGCTTGTGCTGCTGTCCAAATATGGAGATGTTGATGCCGTTTTGAAATGTCTCAGGGTGGGCGGATAAGATCTGTGGGCAAACGTGCAAAATGGATGGACCATATCAGGGTATGTCATTGCAGGAACCATATTATGGTGTCACTGGGGCAATGATTCCATGGAATTTCCCCATGGCCATGTTCATGATGAAAGTTGGGCCGGTCTTGGCAGCAGGCCGGAATACCAGATGGCGCTCTAGATGTGGTGCCAGGGTTTTGGACCGACTACTAGAGCAGCTATTGCCAGCCACATGGACATTAATGAGCTACATGTTTCCTTTGTGCTTCTCTGCGCATGAAAATTATGCGTTGAAGGCCACTGCTAACTGACATTGCCTATGCAAGATATGCTAACAGTTGTTCTTATTATCATGATCTGTTGTTCAGTTGGGGTTCACTAGTTCAACTGAGGTAGGCAAAATAGTCATGGAAGCTGCCGCTAAAAGTAATCTCAAACCCGTCACGTTGGAGTTGGGTGTTAAATTGCCATCATCTGTGAGGATGCAGATTTGGATGTGGCAGTTGATTTGTGAACTTGGCCCTCGTTTTTGACATGGTACAAAAGCAGTTTTGAACTTAAACAATATCTAGAGTATGCATACATTTACACCATGATTGAACATGTTTACGAACCCCATACAACTATTCTTTGAGTATACATTGCTTATGTTAATCTGGCGTAAAACAAAAATGTCGCCTAGATTTCCGTAATCTCCATGACCACCGAAGGAGCAAGAAATCACCGGAGTGCGGTAGGATCAGCATAGTCATAGGGCCACTGGGTGAGCGCATGGAAGCGTTAACAGATGGCATCCTTGATTCCCAGGCCCTACCGAAAAGACCCGGTGACAACTGTACCGGAACAATGATCAGTCACCAGAATCAATGAACCGGATGGGGTAGAGTAACACCGGAATGGACCATAATAGGCATCATAGTCATGTGGGGCGACAGTAATGTTGCGCCATGACGCAAATGTTCCACCGGAATGACCTGATAGAACCACCGGATGACATGATGGTAATATTACGGTGATGATCGGATAACATTAAGGTACATATATTCCGATGATGAGCGGATAACATTACGGTACGTATATTTTAAAACTACAACGAATGACGACGAACAAATAGTGCTGATAACCATCATGAATAGTGCGCAACGAATGATCATGATCTCGGAATGTTCTGGCACACTATTGTGATCAGATTGGATCACCGAAACACCAGACTCCAGCATCACCAGGCAGGAGGGTAGTGACTGAAATGGTTCACCAAAAACAACAGAAGTGCAGGGGACTGGAACATTACCAAAGGATGCATCCGGCATCAAAGTCAAAACCACCGAAAGGAGCACCGAAAGTTTGGTCCTGGGAAGTACGCTCCACATGGGACGACATATGCTGTAAAATTGAGGCCCAGGTGACATGGATGTGTTACAAAACTTTGAACATCGTGGGCAAAAGCAAGGGAAGAAAGGAAAGCACTAATTATGGAGGAGATTCCGAGCATTGATCCACCATCCCCGATACTGATGCAGAACGACCCCAATAGTTGGAACGTCCAAGTATGCCGATCGATAGATGGAGGTGCTGCCCATGGTTTCCCCGAGAGCCCACAGGAAGATTCATGTGATCAAAAGGGCGAAGAACTTCATCTTTATTAAGAATCAGTATTTTGCGGGCAGTTGCACGAGGAGGGATTCAAAGAAAGGTGCAGGATGTCTGCATATGATGCGAGTCAAAATCACCTTGAAGAGCACAAGTAAAATCTCTGTAGGCGAGCCATTCAGAGTGTATATTGTTGTCCCTATGTGGCCCAAAGGGCCGGAGAGCAGAGGCAACAGGTTCCATAAATCACGGGTTCTGTGCGCGTGTTTTATCGGAGAGATGGACGGGGCGAATCAGCCAAGGGTCATGCACTGCAGCCGAGAATTGGGCATCGAACAGTGATAATAGCAAATGAATCTCACCCATAGGCAGCATCATCGCATGAGTCGGTACAAAGAAGAACCAAAACAGTTGATGCAAGAATTCACGCGAATCACGAGATGTGCGCTTTAGACATGATGGGAAAACGAACGACACTCGAGCCGATAGAGCCAAGGGGGGGTAAGTCCATACTATCCTCGTGCTAATCGTTTAGCTGAAAGTACGAACAAGAAGCTGTTAAGTATGCTTCACAAATTGATTGTGGAATCACCAGAAAGATGGGATCAGTTACTACCTTCAGTCTTATAGGCATACCGGAGTACATACAAAGTTGCAACCGGACTAACTTCTTTCAAGCTTGCTTATGGATGGAAGCAATCGCACCTATGGAGATTGGCGTGCCAAGCTTACGTGTGGCCATAACTTAGAAGCTGTTACCCGAAGACTCTTTGCCATTTCGGTTGGAAACACTCAGAAACTTGGATGAACATCGTTGGGAAAGCTTTCTAACTCTTCAAGAAGTTCAATTGTGGCAAGCCCGGACTCATGATCGTTTCCTCAAGACTCTTGTGTTTATGGTGGGACAACTTGTGCTCTTTTGTAATGCTAAATCAAATCATTCAGCTGGAAAATTTAAATTAAGGTGGTTCGGACCTTACCGGATTAGTGAGCAAGTGGGACCAGCTACTTTTCAGTTGACTACCTTGACTGGAGTTCCCCTTCCTAAAGTGATCAATGGTTCAAAATTACGGCCGTATCATCAAGCGCATGATCCTCGCTGACGTGTTCTTCATTTTTCTGCGTGTTATTTATTTATTTTTGTTTTTGTGTGTTAATTGAATTAGACCGTAAGTTCCTCGTTTTGATACATAATCATAATTGATCACCGCCTTTTGTTATTGATTTTGTTCCTGCATGCCCACCATAATTATGAAGGTTATCATCTCAACATCGCACGATGATTAAGTATTTCTGATCGGTTCCCATTGTCAAGTGTCTACTTAATCCTCTTCTTTTCGTTGTTAATCGCTATTGCATCCATGTGCTCTGTGTGCTCTGTGTTTTTTGTGTTAACTGTGTATTCGTGTCTTTGTGCTTTCGCGAACGCAACATGGAAGCATTAGCTAATTTTGCTACATTCCGTGACGGACTCCCTCATGACGTGAGTGAGTTCTTGCGTATCCGCGGCTTGTTGAACTTCGCTGAATTGCCTTGGCATTCAGTGGAGTGTCATCCTTATTATGCACAAATTATTGCAGCCATTACCGGCACTCCTGCTACCGAGCAGAGTTGGCCAATTACATGTTTACCATCTCGCGTTGTCATCACCTTAGCATCATTCGCTGTAGCATTCCGTTTGCCCATAGAAGGCATGGAGAATGGTCCTCTCCTTCCTATTGCGACCATGGTAGAATTATTCCCATGATCGTCCTTGAATGAATATGCCATTTTGTGTTGCCCTGACCCTGAATGTACCGCCTTGCAATTTCTCGTTGCTATTCTTAATTTACAGAAATGCACTTACGACATCTCTCGCCCATTTTATTTGATGATTGACATGGCTTCTCATGTGCCTGTTAATTTAGCTTCATTCTATTTCCGGCGCATTCACCGTGAATGCGTTACGGTTATTAAGCATGTTAACAAGGGAGAGCTTCCGCATTCGCGTTTACAGCATATCATTACCTTTTTGTTCCCAGCCATTCAAGCCGTGCAACCCCTGCCAAGAGCTCCAATTTTGTATCACGAAGAATCTGCCCTAGTGCTGGAAGATGAAGAAGATGATGATGAAGATATCTTCCAACCCCTTCGCCGGAAACGCAGAAGGATAAGCACCTCTGAAAGTCAAGAACAAGGTTCCATCGCTGGAAATAAAGTAGAATGAAATGAAGAAGAAATTTTCCATGACAGTGCCACCTCAATTCACCTTGATTCGTCTACCCAGTCTTCTCCCATCTAGCAACAGGAACACATTGTATCCACTACTGATTCCAAGGAAACCTCTTCTCGGGCGGATTCTCAGCAATCGATTCAAGAAGATGTACAAATTATGATTGCGGGCATTCTCGATGAAGTGATCACTGTGGTGGAATCTATTATCTCCAGTAGTGCAGCGACTAAGCAACAACCTACCGGAATAATCTTGGTGCCCCACAATCTTATCCTCACTCCTCCACCATTGCCTCCGGTCGAGCCCATTGTCCCCATTCAACCCATTATCCCTATTCCACCGATTGTTCGTGAAGAAACTGCTACTTCATCCTCTTCACCTAACTATTCTCCACCATCTTCCCATTACCTCTTGTCAGCTTCGTCATCCCAGCCACTACCTCCTCTTTCTCTTCCAGTCCCCATGTTTACTGAGTTAGCATCCATGGGTCGGATGTTGATCCAATTGTCACAGCAACTACCAATGCAGATGAAGGAAGTTACTGACAATCTCAAACAAGAACTACAACACAAAGTAGATGTATTAGAAGCGGATATTACTCCATTGCAAGAGGAAGTAGATGCAGTGAAGGTTGAAAACCATGCTTTGCATGTACAGATTCAACAGTTACAGGATCGACTTGCCGAACAGGATTCATTGATCAGTCAAAGAGATGGTGCATTGGCTGAATTAAGAGCCAAAGATGATTTATTAAGTGCTTGTGATGCAGAAATTCAGCAGTTGAAACAATTAATACAGGATAAAGAGGATACTCATGTAGCACTTGGAAATTTACGAGAAGAAACACGAGTACAGTTAGATGAAGTTGTGCAGAAAGGACAAGAGATGGCGGATTCAACCAAACGGACTAATGAAGAACTCTAGGGAGCAAATGCCAATTTGTTTGAAGAAAATGCTACTCTTAAAGCTCAGATGATCTCAACTAATCAATTGCAGAAGGAGATAGCAGGGGTAAGAAAGGAATGAGATGCCTATTATCAGACTATCCAGTATCAAGCCAACGAACTAGAGAGAAGAGAAAAGCAATTAGGTGTTCAAGCTGACAGACTTTCAAGGGTAGATGATCAGATCAATGAGATGAGATTGCGCCGCGATGCAACACTGTCAAATGATTTCTACTTGCAAGAAGCCTTTTTGCAGACACAGGCTGAAATATTGATGACTCAAGTAATTGTGGCAAGTTCAGTTAGAACTGATGCTCAGCTCGTAGAACTAGAAATTCTAAAAAAGATGTTAGACTCGCTGAAACAAAAAGATTTCCAGAACCTTTAAGTTAGCCAGAACCATGTATATACAGGGTATAGTAGATGAGCCCTAACTTTTGTTCCATTGCGGGTTCAAGTCCACCGTGCGTGCGAGTGTGAGCCACCGGATTGGCATTTTGTATTTTTCATAATTCCTATAGTTTCCTATCCGGCAGGAACCGAAAGGTTTCATATTCTGCACGAACCAAAAGGTCGTGTGAAGAGATGTATCGACTTATTAACTAATAAAGAGGCATTATGGTGACGTTTCGAAAAGGACGAGCAGTATCGCCAGACTGTCTATTTGGGTGATTACAGTCTCGGAAGTTGTTGTAGTGTAGTGTTCGAGAAGTCTGAGTATTACTGTTTTCATCTTTGTTAATTACATTAACTTGTGATTAACACAATCCATTACGTTAAGGATTATAAGTCTATGTTACGGTAATGAATAATCCCAGCCCTACGTAGTGAGAAAGTATTCATCTGAGCATGAATAGTAATTTGTGAGAAGACTAACCAGAGATTTGACAGTAATTCGGTTTAAACGGAGTTTTGAATGTTAATGTACTGCGGTAAGATAATTTAATTGGGAAAATCAAGTTACAGGGCCTCTAATTTATCAGACCCCTACCACTGCCAAGAACCTGAAAGAACTTAAAATGCCTGTAATGTAAAATGATAGTAAATAAGAGCCTATGTTTCTTGGAAATGATGCTTCAAACAATTAGATCAAAACAAATAACTTTGCAAATAGCTAGTGATAAAAAACTTTCTATTTTGGTCTCGAACCCGCTGGATATTTTGCTCAGTGCTCACAGTACAATACCAACATTTCTTTTGGGTGAATCATGTTAACTTACAGAGCTGATGATTCCAAGTGAAATCACTTAAAACGATGAACCATACAGTGAGCAATCACTTTAGCAATTGGATGCTTACCCTCGATTTCTTAGGGACTATATCGATAATGACCAGAGAGCACATCGACATGGATTTCTCCCAACTGGTGGAGATAGATGCCTTGAAACTTTGATAGCATCTACTAGATGTGGTGCTGGTTCAAACACGCTATAGAACATGAAAAATGGATATGAACTGACTCAGATATGATCATGCAAAGATCACTATTTTGAGTAGTCATAGTAGAGAAGGAGACAGAGATGATCAATGATGTAATGTATTATGGAACAATTTTGTACATGATCATTGGCATAGAGATGATTCCCAATGATAGTGAGAAGAGCAAAGTATGGTGTAAGCCACTCAACCTCTACAATTGATCAATAATATGCTCAAGAATGAGGGCACACATGGTGCAAGGTTACATGTCTCTTATATAATGACTTTCTTCAAGTTTGAATTTGAAATTCAAATAGAGCTCCACCTAAAAGTACTCCTCTAAGTTAGGAGTGGTTCTACCAAATGAGATTCGTAGCTCTTGCTTTCTCTACCTACACAAGATTCAATCATTTACAAGATTAATCAAGTGAAACACCTCTTACAAATGGTAAATGGCCAAGTATTACAAGCCAAAGTTCACATGCCTAGCCAAGTGTGAGGGCTTCGATATTTGCACCAACAACTCCCCCTCAAGACAAACATCTTGGCTTGCTCTTCTTCATCAATCCTCTTGAATGTCCTGCTATCCAATCATAGCTTTAAACCTGCAAAGTTTAGTACCATCAAGTGCTTTGGTTAAAAAATATGCACATTGCACGTTTGTAGATACATATGCCAATTGAATCTCCTTGCTCAATAGCTTCTCTCTAACATAATGATAGTGTACTTCTATATTTTTGGTTCTTGCATGATAGATAGGATTTGCTGCAAGATGCAAAGAGCTTGTATTGTCACCAAAACGCATAGGTGAGTGAGTGTGAAGTCCCAAATTTGAGTGTAGCAATCTAATCCAAATGTCTTCTTGTGTAGCATTGGCTAATCCCCTATATTCAGCCTGTATTGAACATACAGCTACATTAGGTTGCTTCTTGGAAGACCATGAAATGGGTTTATCACCTGCAAAAGAAAGATAACCAGAAGTACTCCTCTTGTCAGCTTTGCAACCTTCCCAATCTGCATTTGAGTATAATTTAATGTCCAAGTCTGATGCGTATGGAAAGTATAAACTTTGATTTTGACTACCCTTGAGATACTTCAAAATCCTTTTGGCTGCTTCAAAGTTAGGTGCTCTAGGTTTATGCACAAATTTACTTAAAACACTTACTCCATAAGTTATGTCAATCCTTTTCAATGTTGCATAGTTTAGAATTCCATCTATGCTTTGATATCTTGCAATTTCTTCAAGCAAATCACCTTCATGAGAACTTAATTTATGATTTACCTCCATAGGGGTGCTAGCTACCTTTGCATTCTCAAAGTGGAACTTCTTCAACATGTCCTACACATATTTCTTTTTAGTAATGTAAATTCCAGAATTTGTGTAGACAAATTCAAGTCCAAGAAAATACTTTAGAAATCTTAGGTCACTCATTTTGAACTCGTGCATCATTAGGTTCTTGATTTGTTTGATGCCATTGGCATCATTCCCTGTAGTATGATGTCATCAACATACACTTATAAAGATATCATCTTTGAATTACTTCTCTTGACAAACAGAGAAGAATCTGCTTTGCTCATCATGAATCCTTGATCTTGAAGGTATGTAGTTAACCTATGGTTCAATGCCCTAGATGCCTGCTTTAAACCATAAAGAGCTTTGTTCAATTTGCACACATAGTTTACCTTGCTTGGGTCTTCATAGCCAGAAGGTTGAGCTGTGTAAACCTCCTTTAAAATCCATCCATTTACAAAAGCATTTTTCACATCCAATTGACACATATTCCAATTCCTAATCTAGCCACACTTACCAATACTCTAATGGTTGGCATTTAGGCCACAGGTAAGAAAGTCTCTTCATAATCAACTCCTTTGGTTTGTGCAAGATGCTTAGCCAATAGTCTAGATTTATACGTGTTTATGAATCCATCTGACCTTCTCTTGATTTTGTAAATCCATCTAGAACCAATTACCTTCATTGATGCCTTCTTGTGTACTAGCTCCCAAGTAGCATTATCTTGGAGTGCTTCTATTTCTTCATACATAGCTTGCTTCCATTGTGCCTTGGTCTATGCTTCCTCATATGAAGAAGGCTCTTCAAGCGATAAATCTTTAGGAAGATAAATGGAATGCTTAGTAGCTTGTGAAGTATCATACCCATGTCTAATTGGCGTCTTACTCTTCCTTTGTGATCTCCTTAGAGCTTGGTTGAATGATTCAAGTAAGTCTTCCAACCTCTTCATCTTGGCGTTGCCTTTTGATTTCCATGCTTTGAACTCCTCCACGTTGATGGTGTCCTCATCATCTGATTTGATGTCCTCAATTTGGTTTGGCTCCTCCTTGGTGAGACTTGGAAACTCCTCTTGGAAGTCATATGGCAACTTGACCTTCCTGCATTAACTTTCAAACCAAGAGTCATTCTCATCAAACACAACATCTCTATTGACCATAAAGCCTTTGTTGGATGGATTATAAAACATGTATCCTTTTTTATTTAAGTCATACCCTATGAATATACACTTCTCTTCCTCAGGGTCTAGTTTACCTCTGATTTGAGATGGAACATGCACATAAGCAACACATCCAAAAATTCTACAATGATTAGAGTATTGATGTCCACCCGAAAGTCCGATTATTGACGTCCACCCTTTCATGCTTTGCACGCTCCTCACAAACCTTTAGCTTCTATATGAGAAACATCAAAAGCACATTAATACATTAATAATTTAACACTCCAACAATGCATTGTTCAACATACTCCATAAGTTATAACATGCCCCTCTGTTGAAAAAGCAAGTGACCTGAGTTGATAGAATAATAAATATGGATAGCCAATCATATGCTCCATCATTGAACAAAAAAAAAGCATGTTCCATGCAAAAACACATGCATGGAAATGTTCATGGAGTCATTAAAATATTAAGATTAACCATGCGATGCTTGACATAGTCTAGGGTCCATGAGTATGAAGAGAACAAAACCCTCCTTGCTATGGACTTTCCTTACTCTCAACCTCACTTTCTTGAACCTAATTCTCACCCAAGCAAGTTATCTTGGACCCTCAAGCTAGTGCTCCCTCTCGAGATGTACCCTCAAGAAATGTACCCTGGTAGAATGGACCCTGTTTGGATGTACCCTCATGTACCCTGACATGATGAATCCTATCCGGATGTACCCTAGTGTACCCTGATAAGTGTACCCTGACAGGATGTACCCTCAGACATGCCGCGTTGCGTTGCACCATGCCCAAACCTTCTTGAAAAAGTAATAAAAAGTGCAAGGTATGTTAAATATAAGAGAAGAGAACTAGAGTGACAATTCCAAGAGAGAGTGTAGTGGTAAAGCACTTTCCTTGTGTGGATGAGGTTGTGGGTTCAAATTCTCGCACCTTGGTGAATCTAAAAGTCCTTATTGCCACTTATACATTAAAATTGCTTCACACGTAGCCAATGGTTGCCAAGGGTGCCTTGGGTGCCAATGATGCCAATGCAATGCCTAAGTTATGCCTAAGTTATTTGCTTTAGTCGACGCCTTGGAGTAAGCCAAAGGAGTAAACCTAGGTGTAAACGTAGGTTCTCATTCTGGAATTGGACTTGAAACTAAAACAAAAATAGAAACAAGAACAGGAATTGGAAACGAAGACCGGAACCGAAATCGAAAACGAAAACAGAAATGGAAGCACGAACACTGAAACAGAACCCTCCGTATTGACGCGTGCAAAGCTCTGATACTAGTGTTCTTAGGATCTTATCTCCATGTATATGATTTCTATGCATGCATGAGAAAGAAATCATATGCATGTGTAAGATTGTATGCATGCATGTATGTGAGTGAGAATGAGCATGTGTGCATGAGTACATGTATATGAGATGTGTGCATGCACAAGAAAGAGTGCATATGCGTGTGTAAGAATGCATGCATGTATGTGAGTTAGAATGAGCACGTGTGTGCATAAAAACATGTATATGTGAGTGAGTGTAAGTGTGTATATGAGTAAGCTTTATACATGTGAAAACAATAACAAAGAAGTGGGTGATTTTTACCAAAAATGTACTTAGGTTGTTCGAGTCTCTTGATTTTTGACATTATGTACTCCATGGAAAAGTTCTAGTGTATATATTGAGCATGGTGAGTTTTAGGGGACCTGATGTTTTGATACCCTCACACTTTTAACCGAGCAATGATTGCCTGCTAATTTGATTGATCATATCGACAATATTGTTGCTTTCGCATCTACCTAGTCATGCAAGATGTTTCTTCATTGTGAGCTATTATTATCAGAGTTTTGATGCATGTTAGTAAGCTGTTATAGAAAGTTGTCCAAAGATGTAGAAACGCTTAGTGAGATCACTTTGACCATATGCAGTCCATACTCCGCTTATATATATATTAACAGTTCACTCAACATTTTTTCCATTTCATAGATTCTAAAGAGAAATGATAAAGACCCCTCGTGTAGTCACATAGTGAGAGCCATGAAAAAGCCAGAATTGATCCACCAAGTGGTTTCCATTCGCACCCGAAGATCTTGATGAACCCAATGTGAAACATGACAACTGTGTGTCTAGGATTGTTATACATGATTCAGTTTTGATTGAAAGTTAATCTTTGCATTTTTCTTAGTCTAACTCCTCAAACTACAATAGTTGTGAAAGAGAGAAGTTCAGACATTGAAACGCAATGAGTAGTCTTAAGAAAATGCAAAGCACCCAAGACTACAACCCTCATATAGAGATCAAAGCATAATCTCTACCTAAATATATAAACACAGCCAAACTAATTGATTAATACAATCACAAGCGAAAACAAAGTCCAACACAAAAATTACTGATAACGCGGGAAGGGACCCCCTTCAGTTGTCAGTGATGTGGCGGATGTGGCCCCTAGCACGTCAGAGAGCGTGGTGGCCCCCTCAGGTTGCACTTAATCATGAGGCGATCCTTTCAATGCAAGAAGGACTCAAGAGAACTTGCCTCGTTGGCGAGCTGTTTGGTCCGAGGCACCCGCTGGATTCCGTGCACCAGTGGTTTCGCAAAGAATGGTTCCCTCGCAGAATAGTAGTGAGTAAGTGCCAATTCCTTCCAGCTAGATGCCTCTTGTTAGTTTTTGATAATGAAGAAATGGCACTCCAGGCCCTGAGTGTCGGGTTTTGGCAAGTCGTGCATGCCACTTTGTGCCTCTTCAAGTGGACCCCCGATTTTGTGCCCGACAACTCTAAACCCCTTCGCCACCCTCTCTGGGTCGAGCTCCCCAATCTCCCTTACTTCCTTTACAGCTTTCTGTGGGATATCATCTCTCTGATTGGCCAGCCACTGGCCTCGTAGGGAGATGTTAGGGGTTTCATATATGAGGACAAAAAACACGCATTTAATGCTCGTTGGCATCCTCAAATTTGTGTGGAAGCAAACCTCTCCAAGCCTCTCCTCTCGAAAATTATTGTTGACTTGGGTGAAGGGGAATCTTGGGTTCAAGAGATCACTTTCAAAAATCTACCCAATGCCTGCTTTCATTGTGGTCAACAAGGCCATAGAATTAAAGATTGCCCCTTGAAGTAGAAGTATAAGCAAGAAATAAACAGCGAAGCCCAAACTCGCAAGGGGATGCAAGTCAGCCCAACCATTGAAGAGAAAGAAAAGGATGACCAAATTCCAAAAACCGACTAAGAAGGGTTAAGAGAGGTTAGAAGAAGAAGGAAAGCTAGGCCTAGGAGAAGCTCAAGACCAAGGAGACTCTTAGAGAAGACCCCCGCACTAGAGAAGTCACTCAGTAACTTATACTGCAACCTTGAGAAGAAGGTTAATGAGCTCCATTATCCGGGAGGGATCCACGACTTTGCGGGCACAAGTAACTTACCCTTGGAGTGGCCCCCCCTCTAATGAGGTCAATCAAGAGGACTACATAACTAGCAAAGAAGATGGATTCACCACAAGTAATGAGGACAATATGGACAGTTAAAGTTCCATCATTGGAACAACAATACCAGAATCGGCCCCTCCATCTCCCCCACAGGAGGCTTTCGGCAAGATGAAACAGTTGGCAGGTATGCCTTGGAAAAGCCCCCTTAAATTGAAGATGCATGGTCGGGACCATCCCCCCTCAAGAAAGAAAGAAGACTCCAGGAGGAAAAAAGAGAAATCCCATCCTCGAAATGAGGGAAGTGCAAGAAAATGATCATCGTTTCACTACACAGTAGGGGACTAACTCATCCCGCAAGAGCCACCATTCTGGTCAATGGCTCCGTGACATAAGCTTAAACCCAGATTTTATTTGTCTTTAGGAGATTAAAATTGAAGGAGCAAACCTTCAAAAAAGAGTTAAGGGCATCTCTCAGTCCCATGTGTGGTTTTCCCCAACCCACCAGCGTGGTTCTGGTGGAATGGGCTAACAAGCTTGACCACACCAGCGAGGACAGAAACCATAGGTGGATGGTAGTTATATTCAGCACCCCCTTTCAATTTTCCCTAATCTCTATGTATGCCCCAAACAAGGATGCTACGAGGATCGATACTTGGTTCTCCTTGGACTTGTTCAGTCATAATGTCATGATTTTTGGTGACTTCAATATGGTGGAAGACCCCTCTGATAGGTGGAACAACAAGGGCCGCATCATTGATGGCCAAGAGAAAGACACTTGGGACCAAACCAAACTATACTTGGATTTGGTTGAAGTCAAGGACCCAAACGGGTTTTCTTGGTCCAATCTCCAATTGGCTGAGGACTTGAGGAAAGCAAGCTACATTTACAGAATCTTGTCCATCAATGGGGTCCTCCCACCCTTATGCAATGTATGGACCTCACCATCTCTGATCATTACCCAATGGTGCTCACCTTCCCCCCTCTATCTAAAAGTCTCAAGGCACCTTGGTTTCCCCAGTTCGCTTGTCCTCTCTCTCCCCTCTATTCATCAAGAAATCACTAATGCTTTGCTGGACACCTTCATCATCTGCACCTCTCCAGCCAAGTGTTGGAGAAGCGTGGTGGAAAAGTCTTGTCAGATCTTGATTAGGACCAAGAAAAATCTCCGCCGAAGACGTAGAGAAAACCTATACCCTTGGCTCTAGAGAATCGAAGAAGAAGTTAATAAAGGGAAGATTCAATCTCAGAAGGGACTCCAAAGTATCAGAGGAAGATTGAGATACGAGGATGAGATCAAAGGGAAAAATCTTCAAATTTATTTTAAGGAATGGTGGGCTGGTAAGGCAGATAGACCTTCCAAAGAGATGTGCAATATTCTCAGAAGAAAACAAATTAGAGACAAGATCCCGCTACTGCTTGACAAGAACAAGGTGGAATGTAAGATGGAGGAAGAGAATATTGGCATTATAGAAGCACATTTCACAAATCTCTTCTGAGTTTGTTTCCAACTCATATGTTTATGATCTCCAAAGCCTATTGGAGTTGGGACAAGTAAAGAAGATGTGAGCAACATCTTCAATGGAGCGGTAGCAACGCTTGCACCAGGCACGCAGCCCACAAATTCTGCTAGCCTTTAGGTTGGTCTGGATTCCATGATGAAGAATTTGCCATCAGAGGAGAGACTTTTTGATTTCTATGAGGGGGTGCCAGATAGCCATGAACTTCATGTCCCATCGTAGCGACGTCCATGATAGACACTACTTCTTGTTAAGGTTGACCTTATAATCAATGGTTTGTTTCATGCTTGGGATTTTTTTTAGGCAATTACCATTGTGCCATCTAAGGCCAAGCGGGTCCGACTGGTCGTGCCCATGAGAAGAACTTAAGAGTGGTCCCAGGCTAGATGTCTACTTTGCAAAGTATTCCATTCTTCATAGGTAATGTTGATGCTAGGGTCAATATCCTCGAAGCTGATCGAGTATTTGGTGTCTTGTTTCCAGAGATGTTTCCATTTTTTGAAGCATTTGTTTCATAGCATCTTGGAATTTCGAATGTTCCAAGGTTCTAACTTCCAAATGCCATGGATCTGAAACTAGATAGATTCATTTTGTCTAATATAGGCTGCCCACTTCCAATCTTCATGGATTCTTCTGAAGCTTTTGACCTTATTCCAACTTTTCCATAGGGACCACACAAGATTCGAGCCTTTTGAAAAATCTGGGATCGGGAAAAACAAAAGGGTTAGAATGTAAAGATTCCTCCAATATAGGAATCCCACAAAAGTCAACACGTTCTTGTTTCTGAAGATCAGCTTGGCCCATGAGGCCTACCCATTGCACCACGAGGCCACCCGGTTGCACCAAGTTTGTTGGTCATGCACCTAATGTCCAGAATGTCAAGGCCCCCACTATTGCTTTGGCTAGTGCAAATGGACCACTTGATTTTAGGCACCCCTGTCCTATTGTGGTCGCCCGTCCAAAGGAATTTTTTGCAAATACTTTCAAGTTCGGACACCTCTTACTCTTTTGGTCTCCAACAAGAGAAAAAGTAACTGGTTGACGAAATGATGAATGTGTTGATAACCATTGCACCCAGGGAGATTGACTTGCATACTTCTCTAATAATTTAACTATCTTTCAAGCTCGGCTAGAACCCAATGCCATCAGTGCTGCAACGAGATATCGAAGCCCAAGGGAATCCCAAGAAGCGGAAAAATTTGGCCCTGAGGAAAAGGTTAAGCTAGATCCCAATAATAGCTATGAAAGTGGTCTTATAGTGGTTGCTTTTAGATCGAGGGTCTTCGCAAAAAGTATCTAGGCACTTCCAAAGTGTCTCCAAGCTCGTACTATCATTGTGGACAAAAGCATTCATATCATCGACAAAACGTCTCATGGTGATCTATCCATGGTCCTAGGGCAATTGGTGGCCTTTAATATGACCTGCTTCCACCTATTGATGCACTAGTCAACTAAGCCCTTCTCTGGAAATGGCAAAGAGAAGGGGAGCCAGTGAGCACCCTTGTCTAATCGATCTTTATAGTCTGATCACCTTTGAAAGTTGGCCCTTAACATTAATTTGAGTTGACACATGTCCCAGAAGGGTCGAGATCATCTTGGTGAATTTTTTATGGCATCCAAGATCTTAAAGTAACTACAGAATATAGTCCCATTCTAAGCTATCATAAGCCTTGTCAAAGTGAATCTTAAGCAAAACCACATCTTGTCTTCACTCATTCGTGAAGTGGATATCTATAACGGCTTCCAATATTGACCTTCCTTTGACGAAACCTTTTTTATCCTCACTTAACCACACTGTTAGTTGGCTCAAAATTTTGTTTGCTATGACTTTGGAAATGATCTTATATCCCTTTTCAAGCATTGTAATCAGACGCCAGTTCTCAATTCTATTCGTTTCCCCTTTATTGTGGAGTAACTTTATGATGCCATTGTTTAGGCAATACGAAAGTGCACCAAACTCGAGCACCTCTTGAGAGACTAAATGAAGAGGGGTGGCAATCACCAACTTGAAGGACTTAAAGAACTCATTTGTGATCCCTTCCGG
>CM035424.1:58138331-58140831 GCA_020310875.1 Ceratopteris richardii | reverse complement strand
AAGATGTAGACAAAGATTCTTCGAGAACATTGAGCTTTCTTGAGTAGGAAACCATGAGGAACCGTTTTCCAATTTTTTGCCATGTTATTTTTATTTGCATCTAAAGTATGTATATTAATTTTGTAAAGAACATGTTTTTACCCCTAGATGCATAGTTCTTTGCATCAATGAAATAAAAAAGTGTACATATGAATGTGCATATATAAAAAACATGACAAACGATGTTCTCTAAAGCCAAAATGCTCGCCAAGAGAAATGATATCCTTTCTCCATGTTTTAATTTTGAGGGAATTGAATGCATGTGTGCATAATAGGGCCACCTTTAATGGTCATTCACGAGATACCATTAATATTTTTAAAAAACATCAACGATCAATTGCACATGAGAGTTCATAAGGACAAACGAAATTTGTAATACTATGTATGTGAGAGAAGAGAATGGGCCTCATCACCAAATGCTTTCTTTATTTGATGTTATGCACCATGAAGTTCATATTTTCACTTAAACTTTGCATTGGAAGAGGGTTTATTATAAATTCATGCACAAGCAGCATTAAATTTTTTCTCCGATGCACATGATTTGTTACTCAAAAGTTTTTTATGGTTTGGAAAATTGGGAGATGTGATGATGCTTCAAGATGAAGCATAAGTTTGGTGGGGTGAGTGTCGTGAAGATTACCATCTTCTCGAATATCACCAAATGTTGTGTGTATCCTTCCAAGTAGTACTTGGATGAGAAGAGTGAGAGTATTATGCATATTTTGTAGGTAGGGAGTAAAATCTTTCATATTATGTATGCAATTATCAGAGTTTTAGAAGATAGGTGAGAAAAATTGGAATGCTTCTTTGTGCACTTTCATATTTTCTAATGTCAAATGCGTTAACAATGTTCATGGATTTTATTGCTTTAGTATCAGCGATTTTGATACAAAACGATGAACAATGATAACATAATTCTGTTTTCGTTGACAACTCATGAGTTGCGAAGGCTGCAAGATTTAAATTTGGATATGGAAATTGCAAGTTTCATTAAAAAGATTCTTACCACAAACAGTAGGCATGGTGAGTCTTGTGGTTTCATGGACGCACAAGAGAACAAATCATAGAAACAAAAATCAGTCACCAAAAGGGAAAATGGGGGAAAAGAAGCCTAAAAAGTTCTCATTGAAGAACAAAATTCCTTATCAACTTTGCTTAACGCGCGCTCTGCATGAAATGCATCCAAAATAAATAATATCTCATCTACGGATCTAACCATGAAACACATGGCGTAAGAGGTTAGTTATCTTCCAAAGCATAGGGGACAAACATGCGGCCATTACAGATATAAGAAGTGATTCAAGAAGAAGTAGACGAATCTGGGGGGGGGGGGGGGGGCATCTCAGCAGAACATTCTTTCATGTCATCCAAAGAAGGATCTAGAGAAAATCATTGAATTTCTTGAGTATTCATCGTATTTGATACATTTAACCTTCTATCATAAGTACAAATTATAGCCCTTTTTGTTCTAGTGCATTGATTGAAAGATGGTGAGAAGGGTAGACCTTGCCAAAGATTCGAGGGCAACATTTGGGTGATTCCTGCTAAGGAGAAGGGAAGTAGTGTGGAGGTTAGAGTGGAGGGCTTGATACCACAGAGAACACAGAGAGCTAATACTTGAAGGACATATTTGGAATCTATCAATGTGCCATCAAGGTTTTTAATTTACTACTTTGAAAGTTCAACATGGCGTCTTTGACAAAATGTAGCATTGTTATCTACCGCTAATGACCTAATGAGGTTATTTGAATAATGGAGTCCCTATTTCATGATGAGGAGGATTATGCTAAAGAGAAAACAAGGTTTCTAGACATTTACAACATAGTCTCGAGCATCACAAAGAGACTTTAAGCAACTTTTTGAGTCGGTATTTTGAAGCATTGATGATTTCAATTAACTGAACATTGAATTTTTTTCTCTATAAAAGTTTTTTTCTTTACATAACCTCAAGTTTTTTTCACATTCTAATTTGAGCAATGAAATCTATTTTAAGTTTTCGAGATCTTTCTTCCAAATGCACACTTCATAAATTGGATCTTTATGCGATCTATCCAGTTTCTTGCTCTTGTTTAAACCTTCATCTTGAATTATGAGAGTGTATCTAAATATGGCTCCTCCTCCATTATTTAACTCATACTAAGTTTTTCTCTCATCTTTATACCACGTTCGGAACAATTATTTTCGACTAACGTTTGAGAGTATACTAATATTACATATATACAATCAAGAGTATTGTGCTTTGTTTTCTATGTTTGACTAACTAAAATCACAAATTCGTTGTTATGAGAAGAAAACATTGCAAATACAACTTGAGCTCAATACGTTGCCTATAATCGCAAAAATATTTGATTTCAATTCTACAATACATTTTCCAGACAAACGAGGAAATAAATTGCCTATTTTTAACATTTTTTTTTGGACTTCACAGATCGATTATTGCAAGAAATCACATGTTAATCTA